>OY987327.1:32566184-32997002 GCA_963920685.1 Polydrusus tereticollis
TCTTGTATGGTGAATAATTACGTCGTTATCTGTCTGCATTGCATCATGTCTTATTGACTGCATAATAGCATCTTTGTAATAGAGATTTCTGACACTGAGAAAGTTGCAGTGTTTAAATAATAAGTTTGAAGGGTAGCGGATGTTTAATTTGTAAATAAGTTTTATGATTCTTTTTTGTGCTACAATCAAAGGATTCAAGACATTATCATAAGCTGCGCCCCATCCTATAATGCCGTAAGACAAAATAGACTGGACAAGAGCAAAATAGATTTTACGAAGGTTTTGTAAGTCAATAATTTTTCTGATTTGTTTAAAAATATGCAATAGTGATCTTATCCTTTTTGTTAGCATTTGGATTTGATAGTCCCATTTAAGATGATTGTCTAGTATTATGCCCAAATATTCCGCATGGTCAGTACGGTGGAGAGACCAAGTTTTATTTTTTCTGAAGGGTAGGAAGATTTCGATTGTTGGATCCCTTGGGAGACGAGTTTTATTGTTTGAAAATGGTAAATATTTAGTTTTATTTAAGTTTATAGTTAGTAGATTCTTATCAAACCATTTCGTTATTGTAGTAAGATCTGAGGAAATATTTTCTTGAACTTCAGCCCACGTATTTCCCTCCACAAACAATACCGTATCGTCCGCAAAGGAGATCACCGTGCCCTTATATTTTTGCATTAGCAATTGATTTAGATATAGGATAAATAAGATGGGTCCCATTACAGTTCCCTGGGGGACACCGTACTTAATTTGCTTTTCAACACTCAGCGTCTGATTTATTTGGACCTTTTGTACCCGTGTCTGGAGATAGCTCTTGATTAACTGCAGTGCCGGCCCTCGAATGCCAACATCTTCCAGTTTAGAGAACAGAATTTTGTGACTAACCGTGTCGAATGCTTTGGCCAAATCCACAAAAATCGCCGCACAAGGTCGACTTGAATCAAGACTATTGGTAATTTTATTTAGTAATAGCGAAATGGCATCGTTTGTTGACTTGCCATTTTGAAATCCAAATTGATATCTTGAATAAGTTTTATTTTTCACTAAAAAATTAACAAGTCTGGTTTTAAGAGCTTTCTCGAAAATTTTGCAAACATTTGAAATAAGACTTATGGGCCTATAGTTTTCAATTTCAGTTTTTTTTCCCTTTTTAAAGATAGGCTTTACTATGGCTATTTTAAATGTTGTGGGACATATGCCTTGCGAAAATATTAGATTCATTAAAAAACATAAAGGTTTAGCTAGGACATCTTTATTCTGCTTTAGGATTTTATTCGTTATTCCGTCTAAGCCTGGGCACGAGTCATCCTTAAGGGAATGAATTATATTTTTTATCTCTACTTCACAGACCGGTCTTAAAAAAATTGAGGTATTACTAATTGATTCTTTCAAGAGTTCCTGTTGTTCGATAAAGCTATTGTCAAGGTTATTTTTAATGTCGTTGGCCAATCTTTCTCCTAATGTAGTATAATGGGTGTTGAACAGTTCACTTACCTTGGTTGGGTCTCCTTCAATTTTATTTTCTTCATTCCGAACGTGGAAGGAGGATACAGCAGTGTTTTTTTTCTTTTTACCTGTAAAGTCATTAAACGTTTGCCATATTTTTCTGCTGTTATTCTGATTATTTAAAAACATATTTTTGTAGTAGTTCTCCTTCTGGATTCTAATTATTGCCGTTATCCTATTTCTATAAGTTTTGTAAGCCCGAAAGTTTTGTTCCGTTTTATTCCTTATGTATTGTCTATAGAGCTTATCCCTGTTTTCCATAGACTTTATTAGACCCTGAGATATCCAAGGTTTCTTTTTGGCGGCAACTATTTTTAAAAACTTAGATTTATCGACAGTATCAGACAGTGTCTTTATTAACTTATTTGTAACAATCTCTGGGTCGTTCAAAGAGTAAAGAAACTCAAAATTTGTTTGCATTAATAATGTCTTTACTCGGTTATAATTTATGAATACTTTCCTCGTGTTGTCGTAACCGTCGTTTTTATTTGCATCGAACTGTAAAATGGTGGGATAGTGATCTGTAATTTTAGAATTTAAGACTATAGGAACCAGAGAGTTGTATTTGTCCTGTGCGCTACGAAAAAATATATGATCCAAACAGCTTTCTGTATTTTTGTCCACCCTTGTACATTTATTTATCGTTGAAATAAAACCATTTTCATAAAGTATGTTTAAGTATTCATGACTCTCAGGAGAGGTCATATCGAGGATATTTATATTAATATCACCTAGAAATATTTCGGTATCAGAAAATTTTTGCGTTTTGAAGAAGTTGGAGAGCTCAGTGTTAAAAACATCTATATTTATGGACGGTGACTTATATATCGCTGTAATAGAAATTGTTTTATTGGTGGGTCTAAGATATATTTGGCTTCTTATACATCTAACACCAGCAATGTCGACCAGAGCAACATCAAAATCATAACCATTTCTAACATAGAGAAGCACTCCGTCGTTCTGGTTAACATCGCCGTCGTTATACGTTAAAGAATAATTTGGAATGCTATATAAGTCTACATTGGGTATTCGCCATGTTTCAGTAAGTATTAATACATCGTGAATCCCCTTAAATTGTTCCAGCATGATCTCAAGTTCGGCGAAATTTTTGGAAATACTTCTTATATTTGTGTGGAAAACTGTGAAGTTATTCCTATTTTCACTCAGACATTCTAGTGTATTTTCAACGCTATCTATCTCAAGGGTTTGTATTTCTTGTAAATCAATATTTGTTATGTAATCATTCATTATTCAAATTCAAAAAAGAAAAAGAAAAAAATCCAAAGTATCGAGTAATTAATTACTTATTGCTAGTTATATATAAATTTAATAAATTACGGGAATTTATAAACGCGTATTATTATCTTATTGATAAAATATAATGTGGTAAAATATGCACAATTAAAAAGGAATTCTTACTTTTTGCTATTTCTGGTAACCTTTGGACTATATTGGTATACTGTCTTTCTCCTTTTACTTTTTTGCACGGGAACGAAAACTCTTTCCGCCAACGGTTGAATATGTTGTTCTTTGGTGTGCTGATTTTGAACTGCTTTATTTTCTGTATCTCTTAGCTCGGGAAGATCTTCAGGTCCAGTGCTTTCCACGTCACTATCGTCTGTGTATATTTCCTGGGATCTTTCCTTTTCGATAGTTTCTAGATCTTCAACACTGTATTCCTGTTTGTTAATGATAATTTTTTGTCCTACTATTTTAGCTTCAAGTTTTTGAGATCTAGCAATTTTTAGGTGTTTTCTTAATTTACCCTGAACTTCCCTGTCCTCTGGGCAGAGATCGTTTGATATCGCTATTCCACGGGATTTCAGATTTCTCAGCTTGTCACTGTTCTTGAATAGCTTTATCTTCTGAAGATAAGACAAAAACTCGAGGACCACTGGAGGTTTCTCTGACCTACCCACAGGATAGTAGTTGTTTATGTCCCTTTCCGTTATATCGGTGTCCAAGAGGGAGTTTAATAGGTCCAGTATATCCTGCAATGATTCCTCAGAGCGTTTAAAGTTCTGCAAGCCAAAAATAATCACGTTGTTTTTCCTTGTTTTTCTTTCTAGATGAATATGGTTACGTTTCACTTTCTCAAGGTCTCTGCCTATCTCTTCAATTTTTGACGTGGTTTGTTGAAATTCTAGTTTTATTTCTTCGGTTTGTTTATTATTAACTTTGACTAATAGTTTATAAAGCTGTTGTTGTTCTACAGGCAGTGCTAATACATCCATAATCGAATGGAGATATGGGTGGAGTCTGATGGCTAATAAGTTTTAAACGTTGGTGATATACACTTTCGTCTGAGTATACACTATAGTACCGTATCGGAATTTGAGCCCTATATTCACTTTAAATAAGTAACTTCAGGATATTTTATTTGTTTTTGACCGTAATGACGATAGATTAGATTAATTTAATTTGTCACTGTTGTTCTATGACACTACCGAAACTCTATGCTCACTTTTGAAGATTTTTCTGTGGTTATTTACCAGAAATTTAGGCCTATTTCACTGAGAGCACACGATAGCGTCATACATTTGTACATATCGTGTTTTAGCTTCCTTAGTTTCACTGATAAAATTGACATATGTCGCTTATTACGATTCCATATCGGTGTTTGCTTACTTTATACCGTTTTTCCTACTGGACTTACTGCAAAATTCCTTTGTTTCTATGTGTCATAAGTAGAGGAATATTGAGAGTTCTGGACCAGTGGTGCTAGTGGTGCGTTTTATGACCTAACCCAGGTGGTGCAGGTGGTGCTGTTTATGACCTAACCCGGGTGGTTCGGTGGTGCTGTTTACAACCTAACCCGAAATTAAACCCGACTTTTTACGATCTAACCCAAGTGCTTTCATGAGGCGGCTTCTTATCTAACCCTAATTTGAACCTGAATATTTATGAACTGACCCGAGATAAAACCCGACTTTTTATGATTTAACCTTAGTGCAATAATTAAATCCCAATTTTTATAAGCCATCCTTAAACCCGACTTTTTACGATCCGACCTGAGCCATCCTTAAACCAGACTTTTTATGATTTAACCTTAGTTGAAACGCCGCTGTTAAAGCGGTATAGTAAAAATCATGATTTATATTTTCTAACTTAGTGAAACGCCACAGGTGGATGGCAAAGCGAAATAAAACCCTAATTAATATGGTCTAACAAGATAAGTATAATAAGGCGGCACATTATTTGTCACCGCAATAATTATTTATACCTAAATGACCCTTCCTTTTATGGTATGCTCAAACCTTAATTCAAAATTCGATTAGTTAAGGTAAAATAAAATCCATAATATAATTTAATCATAATTTATTCAAAATTCAGGATTATACAAACTACATAATATGTTATGTTCTATACTACTATAATTCTTAACTATGTTATTAAGCTAAACTAATTAGTATAAATTTATCTACCCAAAAAATTACACCCGGTTCGAACAGAACCATCTAAAGCATTATAGCTTAAAAATGCATCGTGTAACACCAATGCAAAAACTTTAATGTTTTTTGCAAATTTGTTACGCGTTTCAAATTCAATTTTTATGTCTACTGTCGAATTTTTTATGTTATTATCCGCTTGCTGACTGGAATCAATGACAAAGACCGGATTTGCGAAAAATTCATCTAAATCAAGTAGGGGGCTACAATCTTGTCGATTATAGTAACTACGCTGGAAATTTTCGTATGCGTAGTATGCAGGACCACAAAGCTTTTTGCTAAAATCCAAGTTCCATCTTTCATAAGGAAATACGTTGCTATTTAAATACACGCGAATATCTCGAATACCCGCGTTTATAAAATCTATCGCATTCTTTTTGTAGTTGTCCAAACTATCGGCGCTTATAAAGCTGAGAATAAGATATCTTGGTTTTTCAAGATTGGTACTCGTTTTTAAAGCCCATATATCTGAAGTCGTTTCTCGTAGTGTTGGAAGCTCATATAGATCCCACATTCTATAAGCTATATTTACTTGAGCATTATTGCCACCTTTATTTATACGAGAAAGCAGTTTAAGCTTTTGTCGATCCTCGGGAACAATATGACGAACTTTCCATTCAATTTTGCTTACATTAATAGACGCTTCTACTTCGCCGACGTAGCAGTTAGCATATGATCTAGATAAAACCATTATTAATTCCTGCTTTACATTAAGGACTCCTTTCAAATAGTCTTCTGCAAAACCTAATAGATATTTTAAGGGTAGCTTTCCGCTAAATATATGGCTTGTTTTGTCCAAAATAACTTGACATCCCTCATTTAAACCCCATCCTGTGGTAAGTAAGTTTTTACTATGCAGTGGATTAAATGATACCAATGTCTTTAACGCTGTGGTGATTCCAGGTTTTCTGACTATAGATACTTGTTCACCACCCATTTCATATCTAATTTCATCAAATAAAAATGCCAAACAATTATTTGACAAATAACATTTTTTTGTAGCATCACTTGAATTAAATGTGCCCTCAATATATATGTAACTATCTGCAATATTGAGTATTAGATCTTGAAAATGAATTGGTATTAAAGGTTTATATGTATGCTCATTTAAACTGACAAGTGAATAATCAAATACAGGATCATCAAAAACCTCCAATTTTTCACTTGTTGAAATGGTGGCCATATTTTCTTAAATTTTTAGTTGTAAACCCAAGGATTTCAAAAATTCACGATCTTCGATGCTTATATCACTTCCTTTCAGATCAACGTTTCTTTTTAGAATGCGTGCTATAGTTTTAGGTTTACTGCTTTTATTATCTTTTATTATCTTAGACGATTTTTGATATTTATAAATCTGAGAATTATATTGAAATCCCATTATGTAATTTTCTTTAATTCTAATTTAATTATAATTTTCTCTCCTTGGAAATTAACCAAGTCTCCTTGATCGTCCAAGATTCTCAACGTAATGTTATCTATAAACTGACGACTCAAAGGTTGTATGGGCATATATATTATATTATGGGGCTCCTTAGAAAGTTTATAACCAGGTTCAACGTCAATATCAAATTCGAATAAAGTATGAGATTTTGTTGAATTCAGATATGCTCCAGAAATAATATTACAGTCAACTCGTATCATTCGAACTTTCATTATATCCACTGGTAGAGTGGATTCATGAAGCTTATTGGCTTTAAACACTTTCTCTGCAAATCCAAGCGTTCTTCCTAAAGAGGATTTTATTGAAAAATCTAAATCCAATGTAGATTTAAGCTGACACTTTAAAGTGTTGTTATTAGCCTCCAAACTAAATATTCTATTCATATCATCAATTTCATTATTATTTTCTAAATATTTCTTTTTCTTGATTTCTTTCTGAATTTCTTTATGGATTTCATCAATTTCATATGCACCTGGTTTAATTCTAAAGTAAGTAAACTTTTTCTGATCAGGCTCACCAAATCCAAGTAAATTATTATTTTCATCTATGTTAAAAATTGAATTATAAGTGTAAAATCCCAACAATCCTAAACCATATATTGAATTCTTCTCAAGCTCAAGCGAGGGAAAAAAATTAGCGCTCAACACGCTGCTATGATCTGATAAGGTAAACGTGTACGACATGACTACAAAAAATTTAGATGTATTTCAATATTTATTGTAATATACAACGTTTATCCGATGGTAAAACTTCAATTTTATTTTCTGTTGCTATATTTATATCCTTCATTTTACAATAACAACAGAAAATAAAATTGAAGTTTTACCATCGGATAAACGTTGTATATTACAATAAATATTGAAATACATCTAAATTTTTTGTAGTCATGTCGTACACGTTTACCTTATCAGATCATAGCAGCGTGTTGAGCGCTAATTTTTTTCCCTCGCTTGAGCTTGAGAAGAATTCAATATATGGTTTAGGATTGTTGGGATTTTACACTTATAATTCAATTTTTAACATAGATGAAAATAATAATTTACTTGGATTTGGTGAGCCTGATCAGAAAAAGTTTACTTACTTTAGAATTAAACCAGGTGCATATGAAATTGATGAAATCCATAAAGAAATTCAGAAAGAAATCAAGAAAAAGAAATATTTAGAAAATAATAATGAAATTGATGATATGAATAGAATATTTAGTTTGGAGGCTAATAACAACACTTTAAAGTGTCAGCTTAAATCTACATTGGATTTAGATTTTTCAATAAAATCCTCTTTAGGAAGAACGCTTGGATTTGCAGAGAAAGTGTTTAAAGCCAATAAGCTTCATGAATCCACTCTACCAGTGGATATAATGAAAGTTCGAATGATACGAGTTGACTGTAATATTATTTCTGGAGCATATCTGAATTCAACAAAATCTCATACTTTATTCGAATTTGATATTGACGTTGAACCTGGTTATAAACTTTCTAAGGAGCCCCATAATATAATATATATGCCCATACAACCTTTGGGTCGTCAGTTTATAGATAACATTACGTTGAGAATCTTGGACGATCAAGGAGACTTGGTTAATTTCCAAGGAGAGAAAATTATAATTAAATTAGAATTAAAGAAAATTACATAATGGGATTTCAATATAATTCTCAGATTTATAAATATCAAAAATCGTCTAAGATAATAAAAGATAATAAAAGCAGTAAACCTAAAACTATAGCACGCATTCTAAAAAGAAACGTGATATAAGCATCGAAGATCGTGAATTTTTGAAATCCTTGGGTTTACAACTAAAAATTTAAGAAAATATGGCCACCATTTCAACGAGTGAAAAATTGGAGGTTTTTGATGATCCTGTATTTGATTATTCACTTGTCAGTTTAAATGAGCATACATATAAACCTTATGGGTCACCAACATATAGCAATTCTGATGAAATCCGTATACCAATTCATTTTCAAGATCTAATACTCAATATTGCAGATAGTTACATATATATTGAGGGCACATTTAATTCAAGTGATGCTACAAAAAAATGTTATTTGTCAAATAATTGTTTGGCATTTTTATTTGATGAAATTAGATATGAAATGGGTGGTGAACAAGTATCTATAGTCAGAAAACCTGGAATCACCACAGCGTTAAAGACATTGGTATCATTTAATCCACTGCATAGTAAAAACTTACTTACCACAGGATGGGGTTTAAATAAGGGATGTCAAGTTATTTTGGACAAAACAAGCCATATATTTAGCGGAAAGCTACCCTTAAAATATCTATTAGGTTTTGCAGAAGACTATTTGAAAGGAGTCCTTAATGTAAAGCAGGAATTAATAATGGTTTTATCTAGATCATATGCTAACTGCTACGTCGGCGAAGTAGAAGCGTCTATTAATGTAAGCAAAATTGAATGGAAAGTTCGTCATATTGTTCCCGAGGATCGACAAAAGCTTAAACTGCTTTCTCGTATAAATAAAGGTGGCAATAATGCTCAAGTAAATATAGCTTATATAATGTGGGATCTATATGAGCTTCCAACACTACGAGAAACGACTTCAGATATATGGGCTTTAAAAACGAGTACCAATCTTGAAAAACCAAGATATCTTATTCTCAGCTTTATAAGCGCCGATAGTTTGGACAACTACAAAAAGAATAAGATAGATTTTATAAACGCGGGTATTCGAGATATTCGCGTGTATTTAAATAGCAACGTATTTCCTTATGAAAGATGGAACTTGGATTTTAGCAAAAAGCTTTGTGGTCCTGCATACTACGCATACGAAAATTTCCAGCGTAGTTACTATAATCGACAAGATTGTAGCCCCCTACTTGATTTAGATGAATTTTTCGCAAATCCGGTCTTTGTCATTGATTCCAGTCAGCAAGCGGATAATAACATAAAAAATTCGACAGTAGACATAAAAATTGAATTTGAAACGCGTAACAAATTTGCAAAAAACATTAAAGTTTTTGCATTGGTGTTACACGATGCATTTTTAAGCTATAATGCTTTAGATGGTTCTGTTCGAACCGGGTGTAATTTTTTGGGTAGATAAATTTATACTAATTAGTTTAGCTTAATAACATAGTTAAGAATTATAGTAGTATAGAACATAACATATTATGTAGTTTGTATAATCCTGAATTTTGAATAAATTATGATTAAATTATATTATGGATTTTATTTTACCTTAACTAATCGAATTTTGAATTAAGGTTTGAGCATACCATAAAAGGAAGGGTCATTTAGGTATAAATAATTATTGCGGTGACAAATAATGTGCCGCCTTATTATACTTATCTTGTTAGACCATATTAATTAGGGTTTTATTTCGCTTTGCCATCCACCAGTGGCGTTTCACTAAGTTAGAAAATATAAATCATGATTTTTACTATACCGCTTTAACAGCGGCGTTTCAACTAAGGTTAAATCATAAAAAGTCTGGTTTAAGGATGGCTCAGGTCGGATCGTAAAAAGTCGGGTTTAAGGATGGCTTATAAAAATTGGGATTTAATTATTGCACTAAGGTTAAATCATAAAAAGTCGGGTTTTATCTCGGGTCAGTTCATAAATATTCAGGTTCAAATTAGGGTTAGATGAGAAGCCGCCTCACGAAAGCACCCGGGTTAGGTCGTAAAAAGTCGGGTTTTATCTCGGGTCAGTTCATAAATATTCAGGTTCAAATTAGGGTTAGATAAGAAGCCGCCTCATGAAAGCACTTGGGTTAGATCGTAAAAAGTCGGGTTTAATTTCGGGTTAGGTTGTAAACAGCACCACCGAACCACCCGGGTTAGGTCATAAACAGCACCACCTGCACCACCTGGGTTAGGTCATAAAACGCACCACTAGCACCACTGGTCCAGAACTCTCAATATTCCTCTACTTACATCATTGTCTCAAACCTTCAAACAAACATCTTTGTTTTTATTTAGAATCTAATATTTTGCCTTTTTCGTTTGAATCGCATTTGTTTAAAAATAAATTTTATTAAAGATAACTTGAGGGCAGTGGCGGCTATTATTTTAGACTGTGTATACACGTCCAGACATTTGCTCTCGGACTTAACTGGGCGCAGAAGTAATTCGGCTAAACTCGTTGTTCGCTTGCAGGATGCATATTTGGCCGCACAAAATTTTCGGCAATCAGCGATTTTGACGGGTTTGGCGTTTAGCTTTATGGTGGTTTTTGGGCGGGAATGAGTAAGTATTGTCGCGTTATCTATTACGGAGTTTTCATGAACGCTATTTGTAATACACTGAATGATAGTTGTCTTAATCTTCAACTAGAAGATTGTTCAAGGAAGGTTTTAATAATTGTGTTGCTACATCTCTATTTAAGGTCTATACTCGGGCCTCTATATTATATATAAAAAACAGAAGAAGTTTTTGACGTTAGTTGACAGCATATTAAAAATGTAAGGCAGTTAGTTTTTCTTTTGTCATAACAAAATCAAATATAAATAGTTAATGTTTAAATAATTGTCAATTGATTAAACGTAATACAATATCGAACAGTGTGTTCATATTTATTGAAAATTAGGCTCCACTGAACTCTGCAACTTAACAGGTTATGAGCCCAGGCTCCCCTTAAGTGAGCCTTAAGCCGATTTTTTCATTCAAATCTTTGGGTCTGGCTATGTATTTTAGCTAAGCGGAGGACCTGTAACACGCTGTAGCAAGCTTCAGCCAACTGTTTAACTGTCAACGACTGAATCAGAATTCATTGCAGCTACACAAGCTACAAAGTAAGCTGTTTGGCTGCAAAAACTTATTTATATTTGATCTAGAAGAAGACGTATACCGACCACCCATTGATCATCGATAAGTGCAATTAAGCTAATACGAAATCCAGAATTTCATCAGAGGACGAAACACATAGATATTAAATTCCAATTCATTAGACAGCACTTTGACTGTGGTGATATTAAGCCTAAATATGTTAACAGCAAAGAACAAAAAGCTGATATCTTTACAAAACCATTGCAAAAGATTCAGTTTCAGAAGCTAAGAACAAGACTTGGAATAATTGAGAAATAGAGAAGGTTATCAACAAAACAAAAGGTGGGGGTGTTGAAGAAAGGTTTTGATAATTGTGTTGCTACATCTCTATTTAAGGTCTATTCTCGGGCCTATTATTATATATAGAAAACGGAAGAAGTTTTTGACGTTAGTTGACAGTATAATAAAAATGTAAGGTAGTTAGTTTTTCTTATTTATAATAAAAGCACATATACATGGTTAATGTTTAAATAATTGCCAGTTAATTAAAAGTAATACAATACCGAACAGTGTGTTCATATTTATTGAAAATAAGGCTCCACTGAATTCTGCAACTTAACAAAGATAAATTAAAAATTAAAGTATTGAGCAAGCAAGCCCTGGCCAGATTTAAACCTGACACAAGTTAGAAAATGCACAAAATGGTGCTCTTACCCTTAAACGTATAAAGGCATTTCTGCGAATATGGCTGACTAAATGCTTTAGCTATATGATGTCCATAAACTGAAATTTAGTACATTTCATGAAATAAATGATTTTGCAAAAAAGGTCTTAGAGAAATTTATTTCAATGATCCGTAGAGCTGATTTACACTTTATTTGGGGCCAGACCCCTGTTCCCAAGGTAGCATAATAAAGATGGATTCCTATACGAAATTTGGGCGCTTTAGCTGCACGGTCTAAACTAGTGCTAGGAATCAAACTCGAATAATTCGACTATTCGAATAATTCGACTATTCGAATATTCAAATACTCAAATACCGAATATTTTTCTTCAAAGTTATTCATGTGTTCGATTATTCGAGTATTCAAATATTTGAATATTCGATTAGTTGCAAGTTTAAATGTTTCAATATTCGAGTATTCAATTATCAAACCTTTTTACTTAAAACTTATTAATCTTCCGTGCACCAGCCTTTAAAAAATTTTATTATATAACATACTATATATATTATATACAGTGTGTCTACGTAAGTTGTCAGCATATGGGAAACTTTTTTATTATTAATTTTACGAAAAAAAGTTATTCTTCATAAAAAGTTCTATATTTTGACAGTTGTTAAATCCTATTTTAACTATCACTTTTAAGAAATGCCAGTGCATCCTAGATTAATTATGTATTAATGTGCAGCTTAAATTTTTAACTTTATCGCAGAGAAAATGTCTAAGAAATGAATATTTGAGAGGTGTTTTTAACTCTTAACATTTTTTCTTTATAATAATTTTCGATATTGTCAAAAATAAAGGTACTTTACTCTTGAGCAAAATTCATATTTTTTGATAAACCTCGTATACGACTAATAAATTTTGATATCTGATGGTTGCATATTAGGTTTTAGACCATGCAGAACTTTTTATGAAGAATAGCTTTTTTTCGTAAAGTTAATAATAAAAAAGTTTCCGATTTGCCGCGCAGATTTCTTGAAAATAAACATTAATATTAGATAGGTATTATTTTGCCATATTATTATGAAAATTCCAGTGGACCCGTTTCCTTAAAAATTTTTACTGCTCAAAATGAAGTCAGCCTATAACGGGTTATATAGTAGCCGATAGTAGGAAGAAACAATACGAGCCGGTTTTGATTCCTAATCAGCTGATGAGGTTGTTCTTCTTCAGCGAGTCAACGAGGTTATCCACAGCCTTAGGGCTTATTCGTTCGCATATTCATCAGTCTGAGACTAGGACAAACTATAAACCGATCCACCTCTGCGGTGCTAAAAACGAAATAAAGCATTGTTAAATCACCATAAAGCAGACAGGAACTAATGTATATTAAAATCTAGTTGTCGGAGATATATTGTACGTAATACGTTTGATTCAACACGGCAGACTTAATGAATGTTATTTGGTATAAAATTGTTATTAAACATAAATTAAATCACAGCAGATGAGGAAGAGAAATTACGACATTTCTTTGCTGTATCAAGGCCAACGAAAATATGAACACCATTTATATCTTGTTATACAGTCTTTTTTTATTGACCTAATGTTAAGCCTTAAGAAACACTTAAAATAGTCATGGCTATTCCTGGTGACCTTCGTTTAGGGGCCGTATACTTCCTGCAACAGTGGAACAATTAATATTTTTTGGGATCTTTAAGGGTTCCAGTGTTCTAATACTTCTAGTCGAGGTTGCAGTGTTGAATTAAATAAACATATTATTTGAATTTGAAATATTAACCCGTTTAAGGTATTTCCTCACAACCGGTTTCCCCAGTTTCAGAAGTACGATACGTAACTTAAGGGGATGATTCCTCATGATATTCGAAGAGAAAAATTTTATATGAACATGTATCCGGAGTTGCCCCGGTTTTGATATACAGGTTGTTAAAGCTTTTCAAATACAAATCGGTTTTCTATATTTTTTTTTTAATATCCTTTTCCCGATCTTATTGAAATTTGGTACTGTTATTTACAATAACAAGGGGCTTAATTAACCCTAATTAGATTAAATTTGTTGAGTCCAGTGGCGTCTCGGGAGCATCTTAACGAATATTGTTGACAAAAAATCTACGCCACTGACTTTCTTTCTAATTTTGATACATATAGGTATTGTTTTGTACATGCAATAAAGTGATTTTTATTTTCTTTCAAAAACGAAGCAAAATACGAAAACACTTCAAGGAACAAATAAGTCGTATTATTTTGGTAAATCCGAAAATATTCGGGGCAAAACCCGATATGGCAAAAAAATGCTATTTTTTGTTTTCAATGCCAATATGTACAGGCAGTGGAGAAGAATATGATAGCAAAACCCGATATGGTTCTGCAGTTCCTATACAATGTGGTTTCATGGAATAGAATCCCGACATGTTCCAAACATGGCAATTGGGCGCTGGCAAAACCCAATATGTTAGATATATCGGGTCTTGGCGGCGTCGTGCACCAGCCAAGCAATTGTAAATCCCGATATGTGTGACATATCTTGTCATTCAGGAGAAACAATTTCGGCCCGCTGGTAACTGTTGCCGAAAAAGATGCTTCGAAGAAATAACTGAAGACCAGCAGAGGGCATTGTACGAAAATTTTTGTGAATGCTCTAAAGTGGAACAGAATCAAATTTTGGCGGGAGGAATAACAATTTCAATCAAAAGTGGAGAAAGAAAGGGCCGCGGCAAAACAGGTATTAAACACAATCGTCAAATCACCGCCCAGTATTTTTTAAAATTAAATGGAAGCATGGAAACAGTGTGCAAAAATTTATTTCAATCAATTTATGGCCTTACAAGGTTTAAAGTTGATTATTTGGTGGATAAATTGAAAGAGTCTCCTGTACTCGTTACTACTCTCAAAGATCAAAGGGGTAAGCATGAGCCCAAAAACAAGAAAATTGAAGAGCGGAAAGCTATGTTGGATCACATAGGGCCGGTTTATCAATGCGGGGTTCGGTTAAAGTAACACCAAGTTAGGGGCAGTGGAGGGTTAATCTGTTTATCCATTCTCGAGTTAGCAGAAACTCCGAGTTAGATTCTGGGTTTATATAACCCACGCTTTGAAGTTGGTGTTAGACAAACTAACCCAAGGTTATCGTTTTGACGGTTTTGACATACCATAACTAACCTAACTTTCCGTTCCAGCTGTCAGCAGCACCATTTTAATTTTGTCTGTAAAAAAAGTACTAATAAATTCGGGAATTGATTATGGAAGGATTTGAGCTGTTAAGCTATGAGAATAAAGATGTTTTAGAGTTTTTAGAATATTGCAGAAGGCCATATGTACCTAGGCCGCGTGTGTATTATTTGGAGTCTTATGATGACCACGACTTTTTTGTAAGATTCAGACTGAGAAAGGAATTTGTTCTGTATGTTTTAACATAGAAACTATCGCCCTTAGGTTATAGAACGATGGTGAACACGGCGGTAAAAGTAGCTGTTTGGTCAAAGCATTAATTTTGTTTCTAACATGTCTGCAAGGAAAAGCCGAACATGCTGGTAATAACAGATCAATTGTATTTTATTTGCAGGAATCGTTCAATTTCTCCAATAAATCAGCTGCTGCTCACTCTAAGATTTATCAAGATGCCAAGTAATGAGCAAGGAATTACTGCAATTTTCTTGCATTCTATTATTTCTTTGTTATCATTCGCTAATTTAATAAGTAATGATCTGTCACCTTCTGTGTAATTTTCGCTTCGATCCTTTTTCGTGCTCATTTTAAAAAGAAAAATATAAGCCGAAAGCAGGATGAATATTAACCACACGTAATCTGGTAAACGCCAAAATTCGCCTATTGAAATCAGAATAGCCAACATTACGCTAACCCGGAGTTTAGTAACTCTAGGTTAAGATGACTCCGATAAACCGGTATCTATTTTTATAGAGATGAGACCAACCAAAAGCCAGTTGACTCCGAGTTTTGACCCCGCATTGATAAACCGGCCCATAGAGAAGTATCCCAAGTATGAAAGCCATTACTCGCGAAGAGACACGCAAAAAAAGTATCTACAGAGTCACCTAAACATAAGAATGCTGTACAATGAATACAAAGCAGATCATCCAAATGCTGCTTCCTACGACTTATTTCAAGAGATTTTTAAGTCAACTGGTTACTCATTTAAACAACCACATGTCGATACATGCAAGACATGTGACTCTTTCGTAATGAAAATCAAACAAACTACTGATCCAAATGAAGAGATCCAGTCGACCATCGAACATAACCAGCACAAAGATATGGCAGACTTAGGATATAAATCAAAAGATATAGATAAAAACCTTGCAAAAGAGAACCCGGCAATGAGGGTCTAGGTATTTGACTTGCAGCAAGTATTAGATATACCCCTTCACTGACGACCAACGTTTTTTTTTATAAACGCCTCCTTTCAACATACAACTTGACTAACCGTGACTGCACCACAGACGGAGACACCACTAACTGCTATATGTGGTATGAAGCAATTGGAAAAAGAGGATCTGAAGAGATTGCTTCCTGCGTTTTAAAAAAAATTGAAAGTCTGCCCGAAAGTGTAACTCATATCGTAACCTTCTCAGATACCATGTGAGGGCCAAAATAGGAACATTAATATGGCCAGCATGTTTTCATATTTTGTCAGCAAGAGCAACCATGTTAACTGTGTGGATTAAAAGTTTTTATTGCCAGGATACACAAACCTTGAATGTGACGTAGACCATGCTCGCATTGAAAGGGCAAAAAAAATACTGAAATATCGATCAAGGCGTCCAGAGACTGGTTCCAATTCGTCCGAACTGTCAGAGGCAAAAAGTCATTTCAGGTTCATGAAGTGACTCAAGAACAAATACTGTAATTTTTAAAGTTAGTTCAGGAACATTGACTAGAAGGACTACTGACACGGAGGGTAGGAAAGTAAACCGGCTAGAAATAAAGTGGATCAGGCATGAGAAAACTTTTGGGCTTATCCAATTCAAAACTTCACTACTTGATGATGAAAACTTCCAAGTACTTAATTTGAGACGATTGAAACGGGGCAAGCGTCCGATGCATTTATTGACGAAATGTTATGATGGACTACTTCCCATCAATCCCCTTAAAAAAAAAAGGACCTACTGCCATTAATTCATTGTGATTGTCACAGTTTTTACTTAAATCTGGAAACCATAAATAAAAGAATTTTTTATGTCTTGTTGTTTGCCTTCTTAGATATTAAACTATTTTTCTGTTAAGAAACTAATTACTATGACAGTAGGTATTGCCTTACTTGAGACGCTATCTCCTAAAACACATGTATTTTCTTATGGAGAAATTTCCATTATTCAGCCATGCGCATTCCGTTATGATGGCATCCGTTTCAACACAAACATTATAATGTACTTTTTCCTTTTTGTGACATGCGTAATTGATATAGTAATTGTAGATATACTTTAAAGTTCCTGTACAAACCTGTTTAGGACTCTGTTGACTGATGCAGTGTGGATTAAAAATATTATTATTTTAAAATTATTTATTAAATTTAAGGCACAAAACTTTGTTTATAAGTAATTGGTATAATTAATCGGTGTTATAATCATAAGCCTCTTGATTAAGAACGACCATTTTAATTTAATTGTATATTATGTTATTAATGTTACATGGTATATTTTACGTAGAATAATATTTTTAGATTTAGGATTAGACAATCTCCTTGTATTTACATTAAATCATTAAACAAGTTACATAAAAAGGGGTTTTACGTTTTAATATTAAAGTTAAACATACGTGTATGTCAAGGATAAAGCTAGATCAAAAGGATGGAATGAAATCGAGAAAAGTATTCAAGTAGTTGGGATAATTTTAGGGTTTTTCACAGGGAACCGACCTACTAGGTAGATTAAATAGCAGTTGCTTGTACCTGATCGCAAAATGTGTTTACCAATCAAGTTGTAGTTAGTTAAAAAAAAGGCATTGGTTTTATCTGGATTTAACCGTTCTGATTTTAAAAATAATTATTATATCAATGAAATATTCTTATGAAATTTATAGTGTAACATACACAAACCTTTATATTATATTCATCGAATTGAATGATTTTCACACTTACCTAGAGTGGACCTTCTATTGGATGGCCAAAGGCAACATAGATTTTTTTTTCTCTTCAATAAATAAAAAAAGACCCACATGCGGACGCTGAACTCTAATCAGCATATTTTACTAGTAAATGGACCTATTATTGTTGTGTACAATGATTCGATGATTTATCATAGTTTTGTATGCGATCTACGAGGGTTCCACCCATATGCTATTAACGACTCACTTTTTCAAATATCACTCGATGTCAGTGTTGTATTCTGGTTGCGATAACACAGAGTAATGGGCTGTTGACAGTGTTTATAAAATAAAAATAGACTAACCTTTTCTGCAAACGTTCTTAGGGACCGTTGTCTTCTTTTTTTTTTTTTATAACGTATATTGACACAAAAACGGCAGTATAGTGGTCTTTTGTTAATTTCGGATTTATTTGATGTGTTGATTGACGAGGCAAATATCATTGATGATCAGTGGTGATGATTGATATTTACGTTTTACCTGTTAGCCTGACTTTGTAATCGTTTTCAAAATTTCTTCACATTACGACCCTGATGATGAGCTCGCAAACGCATAGACAAAAAGTTTTTTAAATATAAAAGGTTTAAGGAGAAGGTTTGCCCTTAAACATTATCCGCTTATTTAAGACAATATTAATTTAAACTACAAAAAAGTATATTGTTTTTATTAAAATTGTACTATTTATACTTTAAGTATGTATAGATATTTTTATTATTTTGTAACTATGGTGAGTTCTTTGTATTAAAAAAAAGTGGATTTTCTGAATTATTTTATTTTACTATTATTATACAGTATTAGTATTTGTCTATCATTAGTTTGCTATAGCGTTAAATAAGGCCACTGCATTTTATGCATTTTTAATTATGAATTCAAGACATATTTCAATTCAACTAAAAATTTGCATGTTTAAACATGTAACTGTTTAAAATAACCACCTGAAAAAGTAATAACATGTAAGAACTAGGTCCAAATCCAAACCTAAATAATATAGATGGTTTAATTTGTTACACGCATCTCCTACATACACTTCTGGATGTGATAGTGGAAATTTAGAACTCTTACAGATGTACGGATAGAGGGAACAAACATCGGCGTATTTAATTTTTTCCGTATCTTTTATTTCATAGTATTCCCATGTATTTCCTGTTCGTCCTCCATAAAAAGCATCTCTTGGATTTAGTTTTGTCAAAATTTTATTGTAATGGGTATTAGTATAGGATTTTATCTCTGGATTATTTTTTAATAAATTTCTAAAATCACACTCCCACATTTCATTAACTAAAAAACCGAAATCTTTTAGTCTCATAATTTTTGCCTTTGCCTGTTTCTCCATCGGTATCCATTTTTTGGTATGATTCCTATAGTATTAGGCTTCAAAAAATTTCTTCTAAAAAATTTATTGCATGCTGAAGCAATAGTTGTAGCTTCAGTAAATGGACATACATTGGTAGTTTGTATAAGTTGTTCTCTAAACTTTAAACATGATTGTGCAAGAATTTCGACATCCGATACGCAGTAGTCTTCCAGATCTCTTTGCATATCGAAACCATCATTTTCATGCTCTACAAACCATTTAAGAAATTTGGCTCTGTCTTCTTCTTTCATACTATCTGGGGAGTAATATTCAATTGATGGTAGAGGTCCTATATAGTTTTCATTTGCCTTTGTATTAAATAGGTGCGGGAAGTAGCCTTTTTTAAAAATATCATCAAGTCCAAATGCCTTTGGTAGTTTGGCTAAAGCCATAGGGAAATAGTTAAGTGAGTCGATAAATTTTACATTTTCAAGTTGCATCGTAATTATTTTGGTACCTCTCATGATTAACTCAGGTGTAAAATCTGTCTTTGTCATAATGTAGTTTAATATAAACTGGTGATCAAAAGCCTGACCATTATGGGCTATTACAATAATTTCTTTAAAGTTTTTACTCATTTGTAACAAATGGTTAGTAAATGTTCCCGCTGGGTCTATACCTCTGAGTTTTTGTAACTTTAGGCCGCATTTTTTACAAGTATCTGCTTCAGAATCCATGCACTCATCGCAGTATTGTTTGAAAACACAGAGATTGACTTGATGTAAAAACGTTGAATTTTCCAATAGTTTGTCTTGGCTCGTCTCTAAATCGTAGAATACAAAAAGAACATCTTTAATCTTAGGTTTTCCCTTATCAGGCCGAATATAACATAGATGATCCTCGGATGCATGTTTATTACAAATTTTACAATAAATTTCACCACATACATGTGCTCTTTTGGCTTTAATGGTTTTTAAACAAATAGAACATAGTTTAATTTGTTCGCATACTGTAAATTTGCCTGACGAATAATCCTTTTTATGATTTTCGTAACAGTTTTGACTTCTAAAAAATCGTAGACAGTCCTGGCATTTAATTTTTATTGCTATTTCACAAGCAGGGGCTTGCTGACATGCCTGACAGGTTCCACCACATCGGTGATCATTTTTGTGATCATATGGGACGTAACACTTTTCACAAAAATAGTTAGAACAAAAAGCTGCTGTCAGCGATGTAATTACATTAAAATGGCTTTTGTAATGTAATAAGTTCAGCCGTTTATTGCTTTCAGTTGAACCTTCAAATATAATATTTCGTCCTTTTGATCCATAGCTATAAACAACTAATTTATATTCTTTTAGATGATTTTGAAATTGTATTAACTCGGGAATTCCACCTCCTGCCTCAGGAATGCTAATTTTAGCTCTCTCCAACAATGATCTTGTTCTTTCGGTTTGAATTTTACTAATATCTCTTCTAACCTTACTGAATTCGGGATCTCTTTTATTATGGGCAATGGCGACTACCAAAGCACGTGGTAAACACAGGTTATCGGTATTTTTAATACTTATAATACCTCGTCGCTTGTCGCATTCCTCGTGAAAGCTGTTATAATTTTTTCCTCTGCCCCCACCAACAGGTAATCTAACAGTTGTCACACTAAGACAAAATGATTCTGTATTAAGACCTGCTGAGTTTGACTGATAAATGCCACTTATAACACTCCAAACATCTTGAAAGGTTATGTCTTTAGCTGCTTTGAAGCGAATCCAACCTTCTCCTCGGTTGAAGTCTTTAGAGCAAAAACTAAAACCCACACGATCTAAGGGTTGTAGGCCTTCTGTAGCGTTTTGAATAATTTGATTAATTCCTTTTTCCACCCAACCAACTGGTTCAACTCCCTGTGGAACAGGTTTTAACTTAAACTCTAGAGTGCGTCCTGTAAGGTTAAATTCTCGTAACTTTTTAACAACGTCTTTAACAATAATAAACTTCTCCATCTTTCTGTAAATTTCTACAAGATGCGTCTGTCCGGTTGCCTGTCTAAAGTAGATATGACAAGGTCTTTCTGCAGTCGCCTAGTTATAATGTAGGATCTGTCGAGATTGGAGTGGGGGTAGTGAATTGTAGGGGTGGGGGAAAAGAACTTATTGGGTTACTCAAAAATGAAGCGGGAGGGGATAATTAATTCGCGAGATTGAATTAATGAGGTAGTGAACTAAAAGTAAATTATACTGGGAGTGTAGGGTCATTGAAGTGATATCTTCTTGGAATCAGCCATACTTGGTTAGAAGGTGATTTTACCCTAATCTTAGTTTTTGTAGTATTTTTTACTGGACCTAGTTCTTACATGTTATTACTTTTTCAGGTGGTTATTTTAAACAGTTACATGTTTAAACATGCAAATTGTTAGTTGAATTGAAATATGTCTTGAATTCATAATTAAAAATGCATAAAATGCAGTGGCCTTATTTAACGCTATAGCAAACTAATGATAGACAAATACTAATACTGTATAATAATAGTAAAATAAAATAATTCAGAAAATCCACTTTTTTGGAATACAAAGAACTCACCATAGTTACAAAATAATAAAAATATCTATACATACTTAAAGTATAAATAGTACAATTTTAATAAAAACAATATACTTTTTTGTAGTTTAAATTAATATTGTCTTAAATAAGCGTATAATGTTTAAGGGCAAACCTTCTCCTTAAACCTTTTATATTTAAAAAACTTTTTGTCTATGCGTTTGCGAGCTCATCATCAGGGTCGTAATGTGAAGAAATTTTGAAAACGATTACAAAGTCAGGCTAACAGGTAAAACGTAAATATCAATCATCACCACTGATCATCAATGATATTTGCCTCGTCAATCAACACATCAAATAAATCCGAAATTAACAAAAGACCACTATACTGCCGTTTTTGTGTCAATATCCGTTATAAAAAAAAAAAAGAAGACAACGGTCCCTAAGAACGTTTGCAGAAAAGGTTAGTCTATTTTTATTTTATAAACACTGTCAACAGCCCATTACTCTGTGTTATCGCAACCAGAATACAACACTGACATCGAGTGATATTTGAAAAAGTGAGTCGTTAATAGCATATGGGTGGAACCCTCGTAGATCGCATACAAAACTATGATAAATCATCGAATCATTGTACACAACAATAATAGGTCCATTTACTAGTAAAATATGCTGATTAGAGTTCAGCGTCCGCATGTGGGTCTTTTTTTATTTATTGAAGAGAAAAAAAAAATCTATGTTGCCTTCGGCCATCCAATAGAAGGTCCACTCTAGGTAAGTGTGAAAATCATTCAATTCGATGAATATAATATAAAGGTTTGTGTATGTTACACTATAAATTTCATAAGAATATTTCATTGATATAATAATTATTTTTAAAATCAGAACGGTTAAATCCAGATAAAACCAATGCTTTTTTTTTAACTAACTACAACTTGATTGGTAAACACATTTTGCGATCAGGTACAAGCAACTGCTATTTAATCTACCTAGTAGGTCGGTTCCCTGTGAAAAACCCTAAAATTATCCCAACTACTTGAATACTTTTCTCGATTTCATTCCATCCTTTTGATCTAGCTTTATCCTTGACATACACGTATGTTTAACTTTAATATTAAAACGTAAAACCCCTTTTTATGTAACTTGTTTAATGATTTAATGTAAATACAAGGAGATTGTCTAATCCTAAATCTAAAAATATTATTCTACGTAAAATATACCATGTAACATTAATAACATAATATACAATTAAATTAAAATGGTCGTTCTTAATCAAGAGGCTTATGATTATAACACCGATTAATTATACCAATTACTTATAAACAAAGTTTTGTGCCTTAAATTTAATAAATAATTTTAAAATAATAATATTTTTAATCCACACTGCATCAGTCGACAGAGTCCTAAACAGGTTTGTACAGGAACTTTAAAGTATATCTACAATTACTATATCAATTACGCATGTCACAAAAAGGAAAAAGTACATTATAATGTTTGTGTTGAAATGGATGCCATCATAACGGAATGCGCATGGCTGAATAATGGAAATTTCTCCATAAGAAAATACATGTGTTTTAGGAGATAGCGTCTCAAGTAAGGCAATACCTACTGATGTATCGTGAATGATAGATGTGTTTTGGACTTCCATTGTCATTATTTATTAATATCACAACGTTTCAACTGGTGAGTATCTCCAGTCGTCTTCAGGTGAATAAGTTTAATATGAATAATGACAATGGAAGTCCAAAACACATCTATCATTCAAAGACAAAGATACTTAAGACTAGACTATATTAAAATAAGTTTACAAGCAAAGAATATATATAAACAACCAATAACTATTTTTACAAAATAATTCTTCTACTTTTAATTGTTTTAAATTTGTCTATGACAGAGTTCAAATTAATATTATTATGTCAATATTCAGATTAAACGGCGCAGCACTTTTCCACGGCGACATTAAGTTTGAAGAACGCCGGCGCCCTAATTTCGCAGTAAAATAAAAATATATTTGTAACAGTATTCTTTTTTTAATAACATTGGAAACTTAATTTAAAATTTACGTGTTTTAAACAAATATAATGTAGTATAATTTTTGAAAATATTGCACATCTTATAAATGTTACAAGATACAGGGTATTATAAACTCTTTGCTATGTATATGCTAGGGATTTCAATACCGAAAGTTTTCTTAATACCGGGATTTTCGAGATTTGTACGACTAATCCCGGAATCCCGGGATTAGATGTACCGAAAAAAATCAGATAACATTCAAAAACTTTTATTGTATTAACTTAAATCACAAAATTTAACAAAAAAAAACTTCTAAACGAACTTAAACAAGTGTGTTGCAAATACCAACAAATGAGTACATTAGATGCAGAACTCGGTTTTTGCAAATTTGTAAAAAATGATATTATTTTAGTATTAAATACATTAATGCATTGCCTATTGCCTACATAAGAAAACCAGATGCATAAGTCGGTGTTTTGTAGAGTAAAAATCATTTAAAAAGCTAGCAGAGATGCAAAACTCGGTTTTTGTTTCGACCTGTCAGATGCAAAACTCGGTATTTGCCGTTGACCAATCAGGACGCTAATATACGCATCGCGTGACAATCACCTGTTTTGAACGATGCTGGCGCTGTCAGTGCTTACCGAATTCTAAACAGGCCATTAGTCAGTTGAAGTAAAACCAAAACAGTATTTCTTATTCGTTTTTTGAAGCATTATTATAATATTATTTAACATGGAATTAAATGTTAGCGTTACACCTTCCCCGAAAGGCAAAGGTAGAAAGAAGTCCCGCCAACCTGAAAAATGGATAAGATTCAAAAAACAAACTTTAAGGTAAGAATTGTTTCTATTTATTTAGGCATCATTGTACTGTACGTTCTGCTTTTTTTAGGCACAAACCACAAGCTTTGCCAATATATCCGAATTGTGTTCATTCCAAAGCTGTTTTTTCATGTCGATTGTTAACAATGAGAGATATCCAGCAATTTCACAGTATGCTTTACTCCACAACTGAGAAGATTAAACAAGATATTGTTATTTTAAAATTCTGCGCGGGAACAACACCTAAGAGATCTTCTAAAAATTCTCACAGAATTTCTATTAAATACAAAGTTCCTACGGTCACGGGTGATTTAAAACGAGTATGCAAAAATGCTTTCCTAGGCATAACTCATTTCAGCGCAAATAGAATTGAAAGAATTGTGGCGAATTTTGTGAGATCTGGTCAAATTCCTAAAGAAATAAGGGGAGGTAATCGAATTTTGGCCAAAAATGATGCTGCTAAATTATTAATTAAGCAATTTATTGAAAGCCTAACTTGTGTAGAAAGTCATTATAGTCGGGAACGTACATCTAGACTATACCTGAGATGCGATTTAAATTTTAAAAAATTATTTGACTTATATCGTGAGAAAAATCCAGGTTCTAATGTCAAATTGTCTTATTTCCGGACCTATTTGAACGAGAATTACAACTTGTCTTTTGGTACCCCATTAACTGATGTGTGTTCGACATGCTTGCGTACAAAAGAATTGTTAAAGAAAAATAATAATTCAGAAGAAGAAAAAATTAAAATACTAACCGACCAAAGAGCACATATTTTACGAGCTAAGGCATTTTATGGTTCACTGAAAGCTGAATCAGAACATGTGCAGATTTTTTCATTTGATTGCCAAAAAAATTTGGCTTTACCAAAGTTGCCAGACCAATCTGCCTACTTTTCGCAGCAAATTAATTTTTATAATTTCACCATTGTAAAGGGCAACTCAAAAGCCAAGATAACTCCTCAAACAGCTCATTCCTACTTATGGTTAGAGTCTCAGTATTGTAAGAACTCCAATGTTATCGCATCAGCAGTACATGATACTTTGGTAGCTAACACATTTCCAGAAAATATTGAAAAAATTCACTTATTTGCGGACGGATGCGGGGGTCAGAATAAAAATTCGGTCATGATGTCCATGTTAGCTTACTACTTAGGACATGAGGCACCTGCCAATATTAAATCATTGGAAATTACTTTTCCTGTTGTCGGGCATTCATTTTTACCTCCCGACAGGGTATTTGGATTAATTGAGAGAGAATTAAGAAAGCTGTCAATTATAGTTAATAGAAGTGAGTATGAAACTATTATTGAAAAATTCTCGACCATTCATAAGCTCGACGAAGACTGGAGTATTTTTGATTGGAAAACAGCTGCAACTAACATAGTCAAGAAACCTGCTCAATGGCATTTTAAATTCGATGAGTCTAAAAGATTCATTTTTGCTAAACAAAAATTAAATAACAATGTTACAGTGCGTGGTGAAGTATTTTACAGGTCGGATTTTTGTTCTGAAGGTAGCATAATAAAAAGAGGGAAACATCTTTCAGGACTACGCCCTACAATAGTTTCAACGGGGAACTCTTTGAGAGGAGACAAATCCTCAATTGCTAGCCTTTTACAAAAACACTATGGCCCGGAGTGGAGAGAAATCCCAGAATTGAAATTCTACCAAATTGTCGATTCGCCAAGCAAGCCGAGTGACCACACAAGTGATACTGAGGATTTAGAGCAAACAATGCCAGAAACATCTTTTCTTAGAGTTTAAGGAGTTTAACTATCTATGTAACCGTTATTTTTTTTATTAAACATTGTAATTAAGCAACGCTATTTTTATTTTTCTGTATTTGCACTTTTTAGTTGCAAAACTTTGTTTTTGATTAAGCCAGATGCAAAACTATGTTTTTGAATCCTTTGATTTGAATTATTTATTAAATTACCTACCTAATTCTAAACATTTTTTTTGAATTTTTTGGGTGAAAATAACTTTATAACGTACTACTATAACAATGCTGCAATTTATTTTTGTTAAATAAACTTGTTAGCGGTTTTTCACGTTTTTCTTAAAATGACTTAACCTGCAAAAACCGAGTTCTGCATCTAATGTACTCAAATATGTTTTAAGTTTATAGGCTTTTAAAAAAATACCGCAAAAATATTAGTGCGTCTAAAGTTTCATCTCCCAGCCTCGAACGTATTTTATTACATAAAACCCCTGCAGAAGAGAAACATCTCTCAGATTCCACGCTTGTGGACTGAATGGTTAATAAAAATTCAAAGGCTTTTTACCATTTGCGTATAAATCAATTTCTTGAGTATATAATGATGTCTGGCAGTCGCATCTTATTACTTTTTTTGTATGCTTTTGTGACTCTGAACAATGTTGTAATTCCTTCTGCAGTTTAACCTTTAAGGGTTCATTTTCTGCTCTCAAAATTTCCGCAATGGGAATCAGATCCTCGTGCTGTCGTCGCTGGTTGCTCTTCTAAATTCATCTTCATTGTCTAGCCCGGTTAAAAGTTTTTCTAATTTAGATTTAATAAGAGAAATATTCGATGTTTTGATGCAATCATCTGGTTCAGAGTTTATAAAGTCGGGATTTGTGAAATTGCTTATAATTTCAGAATAAATGGTTCTGCCTTGCGTAATCCTTTTTCTTAATGAGTTTTGTAGATCCTTACTGAGTGGTGTTTTAATTCTGGATAGTTCTTTCAACATGGATTTTAGTGCAGCATCCGATTATATATAAATCTATGTCGCGTCGGCATAAGGCTTCAACTGTTAATTTTATTGACTGGAGCACTTTTACAACGCCTTTGATAGCTTGCCATTCCAGTCCAAAATTTGTAACATGTTTAGATTAATTAGAGTCTCTTTTTATGGGATCCTCTAAGCGGCTGAAGCGGTCAAGCTTGTCAAGTAAGCTAAGTAATTCTTTCCCATTATCGTTCCTAATTTGCTTTTGTAGTAACTCATTCTTCGTTGGCGATTTTCTAAACATGCGAACAGTTTTTCTAACTTTTGCTATCAATATATAGAGGTCACGATCATTCGTTATTTCTAAAAAGTCAATGTTTTTACACCCTTCAATCCTGTCCATGTTTTCAGTTTCTTCGAACTCAGACTCACTATCGGCATCGCTGTCGCTAAGGTTAAGAATGTCAAGATCCTCTTTGGTATATGTTGTAGAAGTTGGAGGAGGAGGAGACAAAGGCATATCTTTTTTTTAAAGAGGACGCCGATGACAGCTAGCTGAATGTCGTATGCAAAACACAACTTTTGCATAGGTGCAATCAATTTGCCAACTTTAACCATAGTGCTGACTCCGTAGATTGTAACAGGTTTAGTTGGAGAGCCAGAAGTCGTTTTTCCCAATGCTCCACACACGCTGTAGCCGTAAAAGATTTCTTTAATCTTACAAGTCCTAAAATCCAAAGTTTTTGTTTGTGAACGTTAGTACTCATAAAATGTTTATTAGATATCGATGTCCACTCAAATGTAAAACCGAATTTTTCACCGTTTGTTTTAGTTGTTGAAATTCCTCGACAACGTTGTTCCGAATTTTTTCAAAATATCTCATTACATGTGTTTTTACGTCGAGATTTTGGAACATGAAAACCTCGTGCTTCCAACAACTGTCTTAAATCAGATGATGTAATAACAATAGAAAACATGAAACCATCTACTGCGGTCATACAAGCTAAAACACCTTCAAAGCTTTTATGATTCTTATGCACAATAATGTCTTATATTTTTTTTTGCTTGGTGGATTATTACCAACGACCTCGATCATTTTACTTATCCCAGCACTTGATCAACTCGATCCACTTTGCGATTCCTTCTTAGGAGCCGTCCATAAAGGACGTCACGATTTTTCAGAGGATTTTTGACCTCCCTCCCCCCATGTCACAAATGGTCAAATTTTTTTAGACCCCCCCCCCCCTCCTACGGCACGTCACAAAATTAAAATCGAGAAAACACATTGTTGCGGTTAATAATGTCAATAGCATGTGGTAAGTAAATAGCAGTAAAAACAAGTAAGATTCATTGGTCACATTTTGCTAGACCCCCTTCCCACTCAAGCCGTGACGACGTTTATCTTATCTTATTATTTAAAAAATCGATTTTATGGACTTTCAGATGAGTTATTAAACCTTTGGTGATTCCCCGATGCCGCGGTGATTCCTCGAATGGCGGGGCCGGCTGATCGGTTCAACTGTGCGTTATGTTTTCGGCTTGCATTGCAGTAACGTTGTCGGCTTTCGCGTTAGTTACTTTAGTTTTGAAATAGCGAAATGAAGCAAATTGATATATGCATAAAAAATCGGTATTTATCCCGGAATTAACAGGTCTAATCCCGGTATTTTCGAGACAGGTTTTCCTTCTGAGATCCCGGGACTCCGAGATCCAGGGATTGACATCCCTAGTATATGCGCAGGGGGGCGCTGCTTAATGAGGGAGGGGGGCAGGCGCCCCTGGCCCCCACCTGCCTACGCCACTGAATTTAAATTCGTAAGATGTTTATAGGATCTTTTTCTGGGGAACCTCTTAATAACTAAAAAATCTGTTTATCAGTTGTTACCAAAATAAATTTGTAAACTCAATTTATAAAAACATATGATTATCCGTTTTACACAACATAGTATTGTTCTGCCACAGGGTATTATTTAATGATAGGCCGTAATTCCAAGGGGGAATTCCTGAACCAAATTCATGGAGAAAAGTTCATATAAACATGTGTTCTAAAAAGTCTGGTTTTCAAGATACACGGTGTCAAAGTTTAAGAAAAAAAATCTATTTTTTATAAATATCTCAAAGATCTTTTTGTCGATTTTGGTGAAATTTGGCAGTGTTGTTCGTTGTGCTAAGACGCTAAGCTAGCACTAACTCGATGATAATTATGAGTTCCAGTGGCGTCCCGAGGGGCACTCTCACGAATAATATTGACCAAAAAAATGTACGCCACTGACTTGCTTAAAAATGTTTTCATTGTTTTCGGGTTATGCAGCTAAAAATACAAATTTTTTGTCTCTCGATATATTTTAGTATCTTACTTCGTTTTCGAGAAAAAAAAAATTTCGACATGCAATGAAGTGGCTTTTATTTTTTTTTCTCGAAAACGAAGTAAGCTACGAAAAAATATCAAGAGACAAAAAACTTGTATTTTTAGCTGATTAACTTGGAAATAATATAAAACTTTTAAACAAGTCAGTGGCGTACCATACTTTTTAGGACACATTTATATGAACTTCTTTACTTGAATTTGGTTCATGCTTCCTTGGAATTACGACATATCATTAAGTAACACCCTGTATTTATGTCTTCCCATATCTGGTATCATCAGGCCTAAACTTCTTTATGCCTAATGATGCCAGCAATGGATTAATTTCATATTTTTAAAAGCTTTGAACATCCTGTATACTTTATGGTGACTATAATCATTGATTATAACCTGTGAAGATAGGTACACATTTTTTTTTAAAGTACACACACTGTATAATAGTAATATTGCTTATGCATTAAAATTAATAGAACATAATAAAAGCGGATATTGCCTTTTTCACCTTTCTTACGTTGATTATAAAAGTATACCAAATTTATCCCACTGACACACTTTTTTAAAATAATTAGTTCCTAAGCTATAAAAAAACACTCTGGCACTCAACGGATTGTATTTTTAATGTAATCTTCTTACCGAATTAAAACTCAATAATAATTCCTCTTTAGCCAGGTCAAGCATTAAAATACACATCGGAAACGGCTTATAAGGCTGCGGAGAATTACAGTTAATTCGGGCTTACGAGATTTTTTTTTGAGGATGAAAACGAATTTAAACTTTTAGGCTTCGTGATACGAAATAAATGATAGCCCGGGAGCCAGCGTTGATTTTTCAACGTCATAAGAGTCTCTCATTTTGTGAGCGATCAATCAGATACAACAAGCACATAATAAAGCTCCGGTGAGTTTGTTCTAAGTTCCAACTAGCTCGAGGTCAAATTACGTAATTGAGCAAAAATTGAAATGAAGGTACAAGTGAGCCTATACAGGGTGTTTCCTAACTACGGTACGAAACTTTAGAGACTGATACTTAAGGTCGCTTTAAGAAAAAGAGTTCCTATGAACATATGTCCGGAGTTGCTTCGTTTCTGAGATACAGGGCGTCAAAGTTTAAAAAAGAAACGGTCATAAATATCCTTAAACCGATTTGGTTGAAATTTTGTTCATTTATTTGAAATAATAATATACGCCTATTTAGCCCTAACTAGATTGAAACTATTAGGTCCAGTGGCGTCTCATTGGGCACCACAGCCAATTATTATTGAGAAGGAAAAGTACGCCACAGTTTTTTTTTTTGTTTTTTTATTTGTTCAGATTAAGCAATTACAAGTACCACTTTTTGGTCTCTTGTGTTTTTTCATATCAGGCTTCGTTTGCGAGAAAAAAAATAAAAATCACTTTAACTCATTCTAAAAGCTATCCGTAGACAACATAAAATAACAACCAAAAATAAAAAATAAACAATTTCGACCTTATAAAATTATTATTGTATGCTATCTTATGAATCAACCATCTGCAAAACATTCTTGGGTAAAAATCCCGAGGCAATAGAGCTTGGACCCGCTGTATGTGATATGGGTACGGGAGGTTTCTTTTTAGAACTTTCCAAAAGGTTTTTGGGCTGACTTCAAGCTGCAGTGCAATCTTCCTGGTACTATTTGAAGGATCTTCTTATATCTCATCAAGTATAGCTTCTTCTAGTTCAGGCGTTGTTACAGTTTTTGGTCTTCCACCATCTGTATTTTTATTAAAACTCCCAGTTTCACGTAATCTTGCATGTAGCGTTCTAAATGTTTTAGCGCATGGGATTACTCTGTTACGATATCTGCCTTGGTAAATTCTCCGTGCTTCTTTCGTATTTCCATTTGCTAATCTATAAATAAAGTGCATGCAGGTACTTCATTTGGCCTTGGCAATAATTTGTTATAAATAGCCGATGTGGTAAGCCAAAAATGTGATAATAAAAGTAAACCTATTGAAACCAGTCGTGCATTTTATCAGATGGTGGACATTTTGCTCATTTACTGTAAGGTCGAAATTGTTTATTTTTTATTTTTGGTTGTTATTTTATGTTGTCCACGGATAGCTTTTAGAATTATTTAAAGTGATTTTTATTTTTTTTCTCGCAAACGAAGTCAGATATAAAAAAAAACACAAGAGACCAAAAAGTTGTATGTATAGTTGCTTAATTTGAACAAATAAAAAAACTTAAAAAAAGGCAGTGGCGTACTTTTTCTTCTCAATAATAATTGGCTGTGATGCCCACTGAGACGCCACTGGACCCAATAATTTCAATCTAGTTGGGGCTAAATAAGCGCCTTATTACTTCAAATAACTGAACCAACTTTCATCTACATGCAATACTCATCTGGTTCTGACTCTATTTCTGATTAAAAACTAGTCCCAGTCTGCTGGTTGGCACAAGCCTTTTATCAGATATAGGTTGACAATTACATTTTTATATCGTCGGTTGTTGCCTTCGTAATCATGTATAAAAGCCTGTTTACATAAGGTGCAAAAAATGTCATGCAAAGTATTGCTTCTGCAAAGAATTGCATTGCGTAACCGTTTATATATCATGCAAGTAAAGGATGAAAGCATTTTCATAACCAGTTGTACTAATTACTGAGCACGTTTGCAAATAACGAAATATATTAGTTTATCTTGGCTTGGCTTTGCTCCGAATGGATCAATCGATGAATTGATTTATTTTTTGTTGGTACCTGTGATTTCACACAAAAATTGCATGCCATGTGACATAAAAATAGCGCGTGTTCTAATTTGATGCAATGCAAAGAAAATTGCAACAGCTGATTGCAAAGTCCCAAGTGCGCATGCCTACATGCAATTTTATATTGCATTGCACCTGCAATTTCCAAATGTAAACAGGCTTTTAAGAATCCCAGAAAAAAGTGATAACAATCCGTATTCTGTTCATAAATTTTGTTGTCAGGTGAATATGATTCAAATTTAATTCTGATCGACTTTCACATGAATTTTAGGCCACACATGAAAAAGTATCCTGCATAATACAAATAGTTTGTTATATGTACTGCATAATTTATTGTTTTTTAAGAATCGTCGCCGTTTGAATTGGATTCTACATCTTTTTTGAATGAAGATCCTTTGTCTTCGCTGGTCATTTCACTGCAATCTTCTGCGTCGGATATCCGAGTTGTCTGCAATTTTTTGTAGATTTCTCACTATTTTGCAGGAATGTTACAATTTAATTATTTTTACCGTTTGGAATGCGGGGATATTTTTATTTTTAATTATTTATTAACAAATTTCAAAATTTATTTATTTAGCAATTAGCTAGAAAGTACAAGAAAAATATAAAAAGAAATTACATCATAATACAGTGAGTTAGTTACAACCTTTTAAATATTTAAAACACGCTCTATGAAAAAATTTAAAAGTAAGTGCATTTTTACCATATATCAGGAAAAGAATCAAACAAATTTATTTGGGCGATTGGCGTAAAAAAATACTTTAAATATGTTTAACATTATTTGTTGTAGTACAATCAATCTGTTATGGAAAAGCGGGTTTACGGGAAAAAAATACCATAAGCGATTTTATTTCATAAATGGTTAGGGGGGTATGTGATTAGCTTAAAACCAAATTGTTGCCCCCCCCCCCCCTTGGGCGCTTGTGGGAAACTCAAAAAATTTTGACTTGATTTTCCGCAAAAACGGTAAGTCGCAGAGAAATATTTTGTAAACAAATATTATAGAAAACAATATTCTCCACAATTTATCTTATGGAGTCACTGCGCTACGACTAAATTTGCAGAAAGCAGAGGGCGCCAAAGTCGCCAAAAATCACTGTTTCCTTATATTGACGCGAAAAATATTTTTTTGCTCAATCGCATAAATACAAAAGTTGTAGAGCCCAAAAAATCCTATAAATTAAGTCCGCGCTTTTTTTTACAATGCACGGTTACGGAGATATAGCGCCTGGAAGTACCAACCGAATGCAGCATCATTTGTTTTATGTCCCGTGATCGTAGTATTCTATTGTTACAGATCCTCACGTCTAATATGACCACTACGCCACAACTAAAACTGCTTTATAGGGGAAAGAAAAGTTGAAGTCTTTCTCCACAAGTTTATTATAGTTATAGAATAGAATAATCAATATACCTACATTAAGGCGAATTGACAAAACGGTTCCACCCTGTGAATCATCGACTATGGGCGATTTATTTACTTAGTTTCAAATCAACCTCAACAGTGAACAGAAATTATTGATAGAAAATTGTTAGGAAAGAAGTGTAAATTAAAAAAAATGTTAAATGCCCTTGATATTTTAAAACAATTAGGGGATATATCTTGATATGGAGTAATAAGAACTCGTAGAATGGAGTAATATTTTAAAATCGACGTTAGAATACCAGTATAATGGCCTTATACAAGTAGTGTTGATAACTAATTCTAATTGTGTTACGAGATTACAATAAAGTTACCATTAACATTTTGAATGTGGGTCAAAACGCCTGCCTTTCTGTGACGCCAATAATCTGTAGTTACCGATGTTATCAAATATGCTGTTTTTGCAATTTTATTACTCTAGTACAATAGTATATTTGTAGAGTTAAATGTACTAAATTGATTTCATGACCATACATTATCAGTAATATTTTGATTGAAATTTGTTGATATTTTTAAAGCGATTTGGTAAAACAATACAATAATCAGTAAAAAATCAAACAATAAATGACAGCCGGATAATTATTAATATTCGTATCGTATGTTCATTCATTGCAACTGTGATTTGATATAACAGTGGTATACTTAATCAGCATTTTTAAATTGAAATATCTCGAAAACGGCTGGAGCAAATATCAACATAATATTATTGTATTTTTAATATTAAAAAAAAATGCATTACATGTTTCTAAAATATACTGGATGTTCTACTTAAAGTTACCCAAGGTTGCATGTTAAACTAATTTGCCATATTCATTTGTTTTATTTCGTAACAGTTTCCTGTGATTAGTGTGCCAGATAAGGGTCAATATTAATAGAATGCTAAGACGCTGCGTTCCGTTGGTACTTCCAGGCGCTATATCTCCGTAACCGTGCATTGTAAAAAAAAGCGCGGACTCAATTTATAGGATTTTTTGGTCTCTACAACTTTCGTATTTATGCGGTTGAGCAAAAAAATATTTTTCGCGTCGAAAATAAGGAAAAAGTGATTTTTGGCGACTTTGGCGCCCACTGCTTTCTGCACTTTTAGTCGTAGCGCAGTGACTCCATAAGATAAATTGTGGATAATATTGTTTTCTACAATATTTGTTTACAAAATATTTCTCTGCGACTTACCGTTTTTGCGGAAAATCAAGTCAAAATTCTTTTTGAGTTTCCCATAAGCGACCAAGGGGGGGGGGGGGGGAGGCCGACAATTCGGTTTTAAGCTAATCACTTGATGGAAATTCAATTAAATTTAGATAAATAAAAACTTAGAGTTCATATTCCACTATTTTATTTTTTGTTCACTTTATGACAAAATGTGTTTGCCTATACTATAGCTTCTTTATATAAGTTCTTATTACAATGGAGTAATAAAATTATTTTATTCTTATTCCTAATTTTGCGTGAAAGTAAAAACACAATGATGTAGCATCGTGTCAACTTCAACATCGACGCAGCCTGGTGACGATAATTGGTACAGAGATCAATTAAGCATGCCCCTGTTTTCAACACCCTAAAATTGCCCATGTTTTTAAAAGCTGTAGACATTCACACAAGTCAGACATATTTAACTATTTCTAAGTATTTTAAATATGTTTAGCATGTTTGTTATTAAATAGTTTAATGTGTCTTGTATTGTACACATTTTAAAGCGGGATTGGTTTGTTTCTGATTGACCATTAAGGGATTTCCCTGTACTTCCTAATTATTTTTTATTATTTCTAACCTTTCTTTATATGTCATCGAAATTATGGTTTTCTTGTAAGAGATATGCCGAATCTTCTTTATTAGTTTAGACCGATCTTTTAAGTTCTAGTATTCGCTTTTTAAAATTCCTACCGATTTGACCTCTGTAGCATCTGTCACAGGTACCACAATTTAACCAAAAAGAAAGATTCGGCATACGCATAACATCTGTTACAAGAAAACCATAATTGCGATTATAAATTTAAAATTTTACATATATCAGATAAAGGAAAATACTGTCATTCTTGGAGAAAAAAAAATTAAATATAATTAAAAATACATGCTCAATTAGAAACGAACCAATTCCCCATATTAAACCTCTTTACCTGTTTAACTTTAGTTTGTAGTAAGTACTCGAAGAAGTTTACGTTATACAAGTAGTGAAAAATGAACTTTTGAAGATTTTATTTATATAAACTGAAATGAATATCCATCAAGTAGCGAATTCATCAATCAATTTGTCACAAGGTAATTTTGGTCATGAATATTAGCATAGACCTACCTACCTATTACACTAGACACACCTCAAGATCTGTACAAGGATATGCAGAAAGCAGTGCTACTTTCAACAAGCCGAACAGTCAAGAAGTATATTATGGGTAACCGTGGGGTTCACGGGCCCAATAACACGGAAAGGGCCCCCACAGAGCTAAATCCTTTTGATATCGGTGATATCTGGGATGAGTGAATGTTCCCCGTAGAGGGAGTGCATGACAGGTCTCGCGACCTGTCAGAAAATCAATAATAATTGTGGTATCCGAGTGGTAAAAAAAGGAAACGCTATTCACACACAACACTATTTATTAACTACAAAGTACAATTATCTGGTAACACGCGGTGACATTAAATATATGGAAATTACGATGGTTTTGGAAAACGGTGTTTCTTCATGTGGCTAGGAACAGGAACGTAGACTAGGCTTCCATCGGTTCCGGGAAACTGCCGGTGGGCTTCCGTCTATAGAGCGCATGTGCGCTGTCTTCGGGGCTGCCAATGTAGTTTGGTGGCTACCCGTCGTGCCATTGTGGCCAACATAACAATAATAATAATAATAAAAGAAAGAGTACTACGATCTGTAGAAGCTATAAGGACTCAAAACAGGATCCACGCAGGCCGTTTGAGACGATACAAAGCCAGTAATGCGAGGAGACAAGACAACGCTCTATTCCAAAAATCGGAAAAAGCTTTCTAGGGCACTAAATGGTGGAGAAAAAGAGGAGAAGCATCTATCGAACAAAAGAAGCAATATACCAATACTGCACTGACTACTGTAGGTTGGTCTATGAATCATATTAATTAACCATTATTTTATAAGTTCGCAATAAAATTTCTTGTATGCACGCAGGTATTTCTCTGTTCTGGGTGTTAAGAGTAAAGGTAAGTTTTAAATTCGATAAAAAGTAATTATTACCAGCAAATAATGCCAAATATATTTAAATACTCAGTAATAGTTAAATATTATTTGTGTGCATTTCTACGGTTTTTAATAAACATATAGGTAATTTGAGGGTGTCAATAATAGGGGCATACTTATTAGATCTCTGCACCAATTATCGCCACTAGCGTCGATATTGGAGCCGGCATGTTGCTACATAGTTTTGATTTTATTTTTATGCAAAATGGAATAAAATTCTCTTCGAATTATAATCTGCTTTAAAATTTAGTGCTTGTTAATGGTACCTATTATCGACACTTTGATTAGTTACAAAGTTACTTAGTGGACAAAGCAGGTGACGATATTATAAACACTGGTCTTACAAAGAGGCTCCAACATATGAAGATCAATAGAACCAAAAATAGGTTTTGATACACAGTAGGTATCCTTATATACTGACTGCCATATCGGTTTCCGACCACAAATCACCGCTATTTGTTGGTGTTGCAATGTTAGGTTTCATAGTTTCATGTTTGGTCCTTGTATGTGTCGATATTAAGTATGCATAAAAAGTGTCGACGTAGGGGACAAATCGTCTTTTAAGCATATTTTCAGTGACGTAGTTAGGGTTTTGGGGGACCCAACCACAAACGAGGCAATGAAATTTCGTCAGGAATTCACTCAACTTGACGTAATTCATGTTTTCATCGCCTACATATGTCGTTTAGCGATGTTTCGCCTTTAGACTCGCAGTTACAGCTCACAGTTTTAGCTGGTAGCGGCTGTATAAAATGCTGCATGCTGGGCTCCTTTTTGTGATATGTGTTAACAAGAGACGAAACCTTTGCTGCAGCAGCCTTAGAACTACGCTGCAAAATAATCTGTGTGTGATCTTACCTTTACTTGTCTGAAGACTCGTATATTTCCAAATAATAGTCAGCAGGAATGTTACAAAGATTAATGAGATGATCTAAATTATCATACTATGGCATACTATAAGAATGGGTATAGCTTTTGTTTAGACTTTACTTTTTTCTGAATATTCTCCTTTTGTTTGACATGCGGCTAAAGCCCTAACTTTATTAATTGATACATTTTAGACTTATGGTATATTATTATTTAGAAGAAAATAACCTGTTTGAATGGTCAATAATAGGGCTATTGTCGGTCTGTCGATATTGGGTGCAACTATTAGGGTTACGAAGGGTCCTCCTTTCGGGAGGACTGACCTTCTTTAAGACTTTGAGTCCTCCTATCTACCTTTTCCCCGAAATGTTCTCCTGTTTCTAGTATTATCATATTGTGATAAAAAAATCGTTGTCCAACCAATAAAAGGAATAAAATTGTTAGGTACTCAATCTCAAATCACGTTGCCTCAGAGTAGAGCTAATGCCAATTCCTTACAAAACGGTGACTGAGCAATACGACGTTCAGAAATTATCGCTGTCCCCCTTACTATAAAGTAAAAACGTTTTAATAATAAATCTTTAAGGCCCAGTTTAGGCTTAAAAAGTCTGATATTAACCTTGATGAAGATAAATGATTACTCTGTACTTATTCATGCAATTTCTATTTATTTTTCAGAATGAGGGAACGGGGCCTATGGACTCTTGGCCCTGGAAAGTTTTCAAGCCGTTCAGAGTATTTCGAAAATGAATATAATTCCTTGTCGATCCAGGAATTGGAAAGTCTTGCATTTGAAGATGGTAAGTCGGCATTGAAAGTTAAGTTTACGCATTGTTTGACATATCTTATATAATGGCTTAAAGCCAGTGGCGTGTCTAGACTTTTAACACAATGGGAAGCTGTAACCAGGGCCGCCGAAAGTCTCGCGTCGAAGGCGCTCATTCTTGCGGCGCAGGCGAAAATTTTTGGGGTGCCACGCCCTTTTTTGGGTAAATCTTGAATAAAATTATTACGCATATGAAGTGTATAAATTTAGAATATATTTTTAAATATTCTAATAACAAAAAATTTAAAATTTTTTCCCCATCGGGGATGATATTTCGAATTTCCGGGTCCCCTTGAAAAACTCGGGCCCGGGAGGATTCCCCCACCCCCCTCTCGCAAAACAGAAGAGACTTATTTTCACAACCAGTTAGCCATTCACAAGTTTTATATGATTCTTTTTGAAAATGTCTAATATAAAGTTTAGTTTTTTTTGTTAAATTAGGAATAGATGGAGTGGGCCTACCATTGGAAATAATTTGTTTTTTTCCTCAAAACTATAAGTGGAAAATCCTTTTACCACTATCTGACACACAATACACTCACACAAAAGTCTATTTTCACTTTCAGCCAAACTTGAACTAGCAACAGGATTCATAATTAAAATAATAATCTGCTTGAAAACAGCGTACTTTTCCCAATATTTATGCACGGTTTTAAATTTCGTCTAGACACGCGCCACTATAATCTGTTCGATGCACTAAAACAATATACGGCAATACGCTGCTTTCCAATCGCTTCCCGCAATCCGCGGGAGACGGCGCGAATAGCGCGTCGGTATGTCTCGAAATCAATCGGGCATCACCGTAAAGTGGTCATCGAGGCAGAGAACTAGATAAAGTCTGTGCGTTTTAAGAAGTCCGATATCGGATTAAATCACCAAGGTATGTTATCGCTTTTAAAACAGTAAGTCGGTTAAGTTACAATGTCTTCGCACCTTCGCTATACTTGATCACACCGAACATCCCACTGGTTTACTGTATTCTATTTCGTCCAGTAATAGAATACAGTAAACTAGTGGGATGTTCGGTGTGATCAAGTATAGCGAAGGTGCGAAGATATTGTAACTTAACCGACTTACAGTTTTAAAAGCAATAACATCCCTTGGTGATTTAATCCGATATCGGACTTCTTAAAACGCACAGACTTTAGCATATGGACTTTTCTGATCAAGGGTGCTTTATGAAAATGCGGTCGGATTCGCCCGATTTACAAATAAAATTTAGGACAATTTTAAAAATTAATTGTAAGTTCTAGTAGGATTGTTTTGGATTATTTCTTTATTTAAGTAAATCGTTTAGGGGAAGCTGTGCTTTCCTAGATTCCATGGTAAACACGCCACTGCTTAAAGCTTAATATTGTAAAGATAAATATCTTATACAGTGATTTCGAATTGGAGAATGAAAATTATATTATGGTCGCCATTTCGTCAAGAATGAAAAATATTTTTGTTATTAAACGTCTTTATTTGCAATATTACAATTGATATTATAATATTAAGGGCAAAGTTTATCCCATATTATAGAGTTATTCTAACACTTAACCCATAAAAAATTTACATATATAAATAACAAAATAATATAATATTAGCTCAATGAGAAAATAAAGAAACATACTCAACTAACAAGTAACAAATCCTAGATAACAATAATTATAGGCGTAGTTATTTTTGACATTATTTTGGCATTTTAAATATACAGGGTGGTCCAACGAAAACTTAACACCTCAATTTTCCTGCTTTAAAGTGAAAATGTGGAAAATCGCTGGGACCCGTCGATTTCTGATTCGAGAGGGGATAACTTTTCCGCTTTTTTCGTGTCCCTAACTTCAACCCCCTGATTTTGAATAGGGATGAGGGGTGTTGCGATACCTCATTTTGAAGACCTTATCGAGTACTATCTGTCCCTAAAATTTCGCTTCAAAATTTTCATCTTTAACGAAATGACAGCTAAAATAGTGGAAGACTACTTACTTTTGTGATTAGTGTATTAAATGCTGAGAATGGCCACCATTCACTTGCATGCAGTAAAGAACGCAGGGGTGGTATTCCGTTCAAACGATACCGTCGCTTCGAAACGACTGTGCCGCTAAATGCATTCCGTTCCCAGTTTTCGATCGCTTAAAAGCTACATGTCGCTTCGAATCGATCGCCTTGTTTCTGATGGTAAAGAGGTGTCGCCAACACGTGTAAAACAAAGATGGGACATGCCGAAAAATATCTCTTTCTCAACTTGCAGTGGTTAATTTGTAATGAGGTTATGTTTAATGTTTATGGTATTATTATTTATTATCAATCATTATTGATGCTAGGATGCTATCCATACGAATATTTAATTATGTTGTATTGCCGCAGAAAGAGAGGAAGGGAGACGCTATACGGCAATTAAATTTAGAAAAACGTATACAAAGGAGAGTGATCCTTTTGCGATGCCGGGAAGTAAATTTTGTAGTTTTTTTCGACTAACCGGAGAGATCGTTCACCATATTCTGATACCAAGGCTTGTACCCCACTTAAAAAAAACTACCCTCATTTATAGTCATTGATGTTTGCATTACCATAGTCTTAAGAGTTTAGTATGTAAGTTAAATGTACTCATATTTTTTTTGGATTCCTCATTACCAGATATTGGTGATAATTTGTGGATATTTTTCTGCAAAATTCAAAATTGCTTCGTGATACTCGGCAGCTAAACTTTAGCTTAAATAACCGAAAAATTACTACAGTCTAAAAGATTAAATATTGGAAAAATAACTGTAATTTCAGTGCACTTGAGGTTAGTAACAGTTGACGTTGGCGTTGCCACAAAAGTTTTCCAGTTACAAAATCAAAATACTCTAGATTTTGACAGAAACTATCGAATTTGCCGAATACTACCGAAGGCTTTCGCGATGGCTGAACGGAATAATCTTCACGACAAAAGTCGCTAGCGACATCGCTTCGAAACTATCGCAAATTCGTCTGAACGGAATACCACCCCTGGTGTATGAGTAGAGAATGTGGAATTTACCTCGAGGATATTACTCTTATCAGACGCATTTGAGTTATTTATTTATTTGTTAATTTTTTTGTCCAAAAAAGTAGACGGACCATGTTTTTGATTTACCTTAGTCTATCGTGAATTATTAAGAACGTTAAAACTGTGTCAAAGCGATTGTAACTTTGTAGTAGAATTAAAATGGTGTATTCTGTAGAAGAAAGGGTAGAAATGAAAAAATTATTTTTTAGAAATAACGACTCTGCGCGAGTAACAGCGGCTTTATTTAATGAACGACATCCTGAAAAAAATGTATCCGCTGCTTACGTTGTGCAACTGGTTGCCAAATTTGACGCTACTGGTTCAGTCGGAAACAAAAAGAGGGTGTATGAAAGAGACGAAGCGATGGAAGTGGCTGTCTTAGGTCAAGTAGCAATTGATCCGACCCTTAGTCCTAGGAAATTGTCCGATGTATCTGGTGTTTCACGCACAATAATCATGAGAATCCTTAAACAACATAAGTTCCATCCTTTTAAGATACGACTGGTTCAGGAACTGAATGAGGATGATTTCGATCGCCGACTCCAGTTCTGTGAAGTGGTCGGTGGAAATATTAACAATAATCCTAACTACATGTTCAATATCTGGTTCTCGGATGAGAAGATGATATTTAAATTTATTCTCCGTGTTAAGCCATTTTAAATTTCAAAAGTACAATCCAATGTGATCATATTCTAAGGCCATATATAAATCTGACACAATTATTTTGTAAAATTTGAAGTCTCTTTCATAACCTTGTCCAAGTATGAGTAATTAAGTATTAGGCCATAATAAAATAAAGACAAAAGAATATGCTCACATAGCTTTCTTCGTGTTGTAAAGTTTAGTATATATTTATTACTGTAGAGTTTTTTAATTATTAAATATGCCCTTCTAAACAACCCATTAACATGATCATTGACAAAAACCCCAAATCTCTGGCACTTTTAACAAAAACTAATTCTTGATTATCAAGAGTTATGTTGAGGTCGGCAATAAAAGGGTTATAATATTTTTTAGGACAGAATGACAAAATTTAATTATTCGCTCCAAACTTTGATTTAGGTTAACACTGGTAATATCGGTATCATCAGGCCTAAAATTAAAGTAAACCTGAGTATCGTCCGCGTATGAGTGAATATACAGAGTGGTAAAAAAGTCGCGCATAATGCCTGTAACTTTTGAATTACCTCGTAAACGGAAAAGTGACCTTCATGAAAGTTGATCTGTAAATTATTCCCCACATTTCTACCTGCATGAATTTTTTCTGTCATTTCTGGCTTGGTTGCCATAGAGATCAACTTACTTTTTTTAAACACCCTGCATATGATTGCATATTTGGATTCTATTGGTAAACTCCGAATTTTTTGTATTTTAAATTTTCACTTATCTTCAAGCGACAAAGCTTTTGACAAGGCAATATTTAATTGATGACTTGTGCAGTGTACGTACATAGCTTTCGAATACAACTCTCGAATTCTAGTTTGAAGTGCATTAACGTGCCCGGCCATATTTGCTGCCCCATCTTATCCTTGGCCCACAGATTTGTCCATGTCAAGAACAAAATTGCATAGACTTTCAGCTGATAGACACATATCTTACACAGAACGACATTTGCTCAACACCAGACACATCCATAGTTCCGTCGACTAATATAGTAAAAAATTCAAAACTAGCAAACTTAAAACCGTTTTAGTGGATAGCGCGATTTTTAGCGGCATTATATGATTACGAATTCGTTCGGAGGGGGGGGGGTCTAGACCCCTGGACCCCCCTCTAATTACGTGCCTGATGCAATACCTTATAAACAGCAACAGGTTCTATCGCTGAAAAGTTAAAACTGTTTTGATGATCGTAAATATTATTGTTATAAAATTCTAAAGTTACTTTATCAGCAGTTGCATTATTATTAAATACTGAAAGAAAATAATCATTTATTCTCTCTGTGTCGTTCAAAGATTCAGGCAATTCTGTATGTGAGCTTTGCGTAACGCTTATCCTTCCCTATTTTTTTTTCCAATTTTTATTTTTCAAATTAATACCTAATATTTCTTAGCTTATTTTAGTATAATACTAAGCTAATATACCATTAATAATTTGTTTCTTTGCACTATCAGTTTTCATTTTACTTCATTGCCTTTTAAAATATCACTCTTCGTCGATATACCTACTCCTGAATTTCAATCAATTCTCATCCATTCATCATCCATGAGACGCTGGTTATAATTAATGTTCGTTCAGGAGATACAATAGAATCGGAAACCCAGGACCACAATAGGACAAGGTCGTGGAACGTTTAACCTGCTACATAATAGTGTGTGGTATTTAGATAATCCGGAGTATGTCCAGCAATATTGCCATACAGGGCGATGACTACATGATGCATTATTTTCTTAGTTTATTTACATATAAAAATTAAAATGCGCTTTGTACAACAATGTACTTGTAATTAATTAACACAACTTGGGTTTTATAAGAATTTATAACGTAATTAATTTGGGAACTGTAACCGGTCATTCTATAAAGCGCAAACCAACAAATTAAAAATTCAAAACGGCTGACAGTACTACAACGGATTTTATTTTGCGAACTATTTACAACTTTTACGAGGATAATATAGTGTCAACTTTAGAACTGGTTCGTGATAAATTGCGAGGTTACCCTGATTATAAGTAATAATCTTTAGAAACATTGCGTGGTGTTTTGTTAAAATGTGACTTTAAACATAAAAAAATTAGATAATCTAATTGTTATAATGGAATCCCCGCGTATCATTGAATTACGACAGGACTATTTGCGCAAAATAAAGGAGTATCTTGAATCCGATAAAAGTATAATTTATTTAGACGAAACTTGATTACAAATTGTACTTTTGGTGCACCGTGTTCAAGAGGAAAACGCGTTATCATGCCGGAAGTAAAGATGGCTTTGTACCTAATGTGTTGCTCTTGTCAGCAAAGAATATCACTCAATAATCAATCTCCAACTTTAAGCGCAGTTGTCCTTGATAATATTCGGCAAGTAATAACAAAATGAGTAACAATGTATGGAAAAATTGTGTAGCTCATGTAATAACAACAGAAAATGGATATTCTGTTTGACCATCTATAGCGCCAGTAGGAATCCAACCTGGAAACGATTATAACGAGTGATTTTTAATTATTTTGCTCAAGGGAGGCCATGCATTTTAAAAGCATCATGGCCGTACTGCGTAGATAAGATGACATGATTGTTTTATGACATTTACGTCTTATTTGAATTTGTGTATTTGTAAAGTTTAAAAATTGGAGAAATTTTGTAATTTTTGCAGTTATTTGAAGGTAGGTTACTATTGCTTTAACTAATATTTCTCCGGGGAGTCGTCTTTTAACTATTATAAAGTGCTATTTGCAGGATATGATTTAATTTTTTATTTTTTTTTGTTTTTCAGCGTATCAAGTTTTGGTGAAGCTTTGTTGCCGGATTGAAAGTTCTACAGTAAAAATGTTTAGTGAAGCAAAAAAAATTTTTATTGTTGAAAGTTTGGTGTCTAGAAGTAGGAGGCGGCCATATAAAGTATGCTTTCAAAGTAAGATAGCTCAGGATTTTATATTACATACCGTCAAAAAACATTATTTTAGGTTTTAAACGTGACAACGCTGCTTTCTTGCAAATTCGCCCTATGATTTAATCTACGCGCTACTGCTACACTATGTATACTGGGTCACAGCCGCCCTTGAGCAAAATAATTAATAATCACTCGTTACTTCTGAGGTTCTGACGATTCCAGTCATTAATTTGTTAATGAAATTTAAATTAATTATGTTCCTTTAATACGTATTTTAAAAACTTGTTATATTATAGAACGTTTACTGTGATTCTGCTGATGCGATCAACAGTGCCGGATTTACAATAAAAGCGCCCCTAGGCACTTCTTTCTCCAAGCGCCCCCCAACAATTTTTTTTTCGGTATAAAGAATGAGATAAGGTGAAGGTATTATCCTATTATATACATAAAAGGTAAGGAAAAATTGCACATAATTTTTATTAAAATATTGCTTGCCAACGTAACATAAAAATGTGTGTACTGAGTACTACTGCATTATAAATTCACTGATGACAAAAAAAAATGAAATGGGTGACAGCTAATTAAAAAGAAAACATAAAAACATAAAATTAACCAAAAAATATTTTATATTCTTTTTCGAATCTTTTTTTTTGGCACTTATTATTTCTTGAAAATCAACTTTATTAGTAATGTCACTGTTTATAGAAAGAACTGCCAAGTTGGTTACAAATTCTTGGCAACCGAGTTACGTAAGTACGTTTTTGTTCGAATTAGTGTCGAGAATGATTTCCCGATGTATTTGTAATTGGTAGTGTCAAAAAAATCTTGACACTATCTCGACATTTGGAAACATAGTTACCAAGTTTTTGGGTTTAACAAATTTAAGATACTGCTTGATATTGTCGATATCGTTAAAATCTCTAATAAAATATTTAAATTGGACTATCTCCTCAATGAATGATTTATCTGAATCATGGGAATATACATTTTTCAGAAATTCAGAAAAAAAAAATTGCATCAAATGTGTGGCAAAATTATGTCCCGCCTCAAAACAACCATGCTAAGTTGTCCACTACTTAATAAGAAAATATAAATAATATGACTGACAATAAAAATGGTCGTCGTCGGTCGCTTAGTGCATCAAAAATGATCGAATACCTGATATGTCAGCAATTTATTTCTTCGTGTGATGGCTTGGTATTTGCAACTGTGCTACTCCAAATAACCCAGCTTGAAACAAATTCGTCCTTTTGTATGAAAAAATAAACCTATAACCTGTAAAAAAGCAAAGCAACGAAGAAAAGTTTAAGTTATTTTTTAAGTAGAAGATACAACGACGCCTAAAGGAAAGATTAAAAAAAACCAAACAAGGATTAAGGCAGATGTAATGACTGTGAGAGACTTGTATTTTCTTACCTTTCTAACTTGGCCCATTGTCAGTGAAAAAGCCAGTAAGTAATGAGAAAAGTTTTCGTATTCATGTCAATGTTTACCTGAAATATCATAAATCCTCTTTTTGTTTTAGGATGGGGCGGGCTTTAACACATTGGCAAAATAAAACGAAATTAAAACTGTTGTAAGGTAAACACAGCTTTGGATGGGTTTCACCCCGACATTTAACTTCCATTAAACTTTAAGGCACTCTCAAAGCCCTTTGAAGTATATCGAACTTTTTGCCTATATCTCTACATTACCATGCACAATATACAATAGGTATAGTTCAGATATGGGGTTTACAAATTGATGAAAAGTTAATACTTGAGGAAATTAGAATTAAGTGGAAAGCAATCAATGATTTCGCTAATCTAAAACCTGCAAGATATTTTAATGCACGAAATTTCAGAAAATTAAACTGGCAAATAATTCACTCGCTTCTTGTAAGAAAAGAAATCCACATGTACAATGAAATTTTCGAGGAACAGAACATCGCCAAATATTTGACGCATTAACCCAAAAAGTGTGGATTGAAACCTTATATAGTACACTGGATTTATTCGGCCATTGTAAGACCTATACTAACCTACGGGGTCCTGGTCTGGTGGACTGCTTCGGAAAAGCAGTACACACAAAGAAACTAACAAAAATAGAACGGGCAGGTTGTTTAGGAGTAACTGGTGCCCTTCACTCTACACCGACGGCGGCTTTAGAAGTGATGTTACATCTGCTGCCCACAGAACTCAGCTCTTTACGATTGCTTTGAATAAGTGAACATTGAAATTGATAACACAAATACTAGTTACATCATCGATGGAGGATATTTATTACACCGCGTTGTGTGGGAACATGTGTTGTAGCCTATAAAAACAAGAATCAATCGCTGTATGTTAGTTTAAAGGATAAAACAGTTCCACAGGTTAAGGAGACTAGATTCTTGGGTGTCACTATGGATGAGGCCTTGTCCTGGAAGGAACAGATTGAGGATGTGGTTAAGAGGATAAATAAGGCATGCTTTGTAATGAGATATCTCCGTGATCAGGTTAGCTTGGAGAGCCTTAGGGTATATTATTTTGCATATGTTCAGTCAGCAATTCAGTATAGCGTGTTGTCTAGGTTTCATTCAGTCGATGTTCGAAGGGTATTCATCGCACAAAAACGTATAATGAGGGCAATGTTGGGTATTTCAGCTAAAGAGTCCTGTAGACCGCATTTCAGGTCATTACAGGTTTTGCCTGTTCCTTGCCTGTATATTTGGATTGTATGCTTGTTCGCAAAAAAAAATATGACAGAGTTTCATAGAAATGAATATTTTTACAATAATATGGTTACGAGGGGGGAACGGCAGCCTCAGCAAACCCCAGCACAGAACTAAAATGTATGAAAAAAGTCCCTATTTTAATTGTATCAAAATTTTTAATGCGTTACCCAATCAAATTAAAGCGATCCCCACTGAAGGTCTATTCAAGAGTAAATTAAAAACATTTCTATTGGAAAACATATTTTATTCGCTTGAAGAGTATTATAACACTAGATAATTTAATTTGCTTATATATTTTAACATAATGTCTAACAGTGAAAACAATTTTTGAGAGATATTTTAATGTTATGATATATTTTAATAAGCAAATTGTAAAATCTTAAGAAATGCTCTTTGTTTTTCGTAGCTGTAACCTAAAGTTTATAGCTTATATCACTTAATTCCATTTTGTATCGTGCTTTATAAATAATACTACTTTATATTTAAGTAAGTCTATTTTATCTTATATGTATTTATTTTAATTAGGTGTGATCAATTTTGTACCTTTAGGATTAAATGTATTGACGTTGTAATGTTTCGATCGAAACTGATGACAATAAAATTATTATTATTATTATTATTATTATCGAGAAGCCAAAACCACAGAAACATCATCATCTTCTGATGTTGTTTTTGATCAATTTATGACACTTTCAACAAACCAACAACAATTCCTAGCAAATACTCACAACAAGTCTCGCTTCATTTTAATGTTATGCGAAAAATTTACAGCTACAAATATTTTAGTGAAACAAGCTGATAATAATAACGCTGATGTCTTCATAATAATTGAAACAGTCATAGAACAATCCAATACAATAAATACACATATCGTTGTCGGTGAAGATGTTGACTTATTAGTACTACTGACTGCACGAACTCCAATTGATAAGATTATTTATTTTTTGAAACCCGGAAAAGATCAACAACGAACAGAAATATATTCATCGAAAAGTTTATCTGCTTATCCAAAATGTCAAAATAATATCTTATTTTTACATGCAATAACTGGTTGCGATACTACATTAGCATTTTTTAGAAGGGGTAAAACAACAGTATTTAAATTATTTGAAAAACATAATTTAATTAATTGCGCAAAAGCGTTTCAAAAAATCGATTCGTCTCCACAAGACATCATCACAAACTTCCTCCAACATCTGCTTTTGCTAGTCAGCACTTGTGTCGAGTATACTTCAAGTATGGCTAGACAATCAACTGGTCCCAGAAGACTGGGGTTGGAAATTAGTAGATAATACTTCCGAACCAATTCAAACTTTACTTTCACCTGCTCCGGAAAGACTTCTCAACACCATCTTTTGCAATTGCAAAAAGGGTTGTAGTGCAAAATGTAGCTGTAAGAAAGTCGGGTTTACTTGCTCACCAGTATGTACTAATTGCCAAGGCCAGTTTTGCTCCACTGTTGAATCAACTTCAACAGATGAAGATTTTTATGATATCGATGAGGAGACAACTGATCTATCTTTTTAACATATCCAGTTGGAAGAATAAGAAGAAGAAGAAAGCGAAGAAGATATAATGTTGAAGTGACATTTGGAAATTATCAGTCAGAATCAACATCTTCCCGAAACCAACAATAATTCGTGCGATTTAAATCATTATCAATAGTACCATTTTTTAGTTAATACAATATTTTTTAATAAAACCTCACAGGTGGTGCAGAAGTGTGTGCATATTATGTAGAATACGACTTATTCAAGTTTTAGAATCGTAATATCTCAAGAATGGTGATTCTTAAAAAAAAGAATAAGAACAATTTTTGTAGATAATTTCATGATCTACAACTTTTGTCTAATCTATTTTTATAATAAAACTTACCGTTTACCGGAAAAATTGGAAAAAGTATTTTTTTACTGTTGACCTTTAATAACTTTTTTTGCAGATGTGGGATCCGTGGGGACTTTTAGTATTTTATTTGTAATAATGTTCCCAAAGTCTGTACCAACTAACAGCTCTCTGCGAATTATTGTAAATTGAAATGTCTACTTTGCCGGGAATGTCCACTGTCTCCAACCTGTGTGTTTTTACAAACTCGGCAGCAGAAGCTATTAACAATAAAGCTCAGCTAGATGTCATTTTGACAGATTGTACCAAAGCCTTTGACAAAATAGATCACTCCATACTGATTAAAAAATGAAGCCAATTTAACTTTGGTTTCAGGGCATGTATGTTTCTAAAGTCATATCTCTCTAACAGACTAAATCAGGTTAAAGTGGGAAAACGCTTATCTGAATCTTTTGTGTCTGAGTCAGGAGTACCTCCGGGTAGCAACTTGGGCCCTCTGCTATATTTATTATTAACGATTTGCCAGAATGTGTTAAATATTCCAAGAGCCTTCTACTTGCTGATGATTTTAAAATTTTCAGAGAGATCTCAACATTGCAGGACTCACAGGAGCTACAATATGATTTAAGCTCAACTAGTCAATGGTTTAAAGATAATAAAATGATACTTAACATATCTAAATGTCAGACTTTAACGATTACACGAAAAACACAATTTGTGAAAAATCAGTATACGATTGACAACTCTGTGATATGTAGGAAAAATAGTTGTAAAGATCTGGGAGTGCATTTTCAACAAAATTTAAAATTCAATGAGCACTATCGGACTATTGTTGGAAAGGCATATAGAACTCTTGGCTTTATTATCAGAAACTCGCGGTTTTTTAAAAGAATTGAGACACTTATATTATTGTACAATACACTAGTGAGGCCCCACTTAGAATATACCTCTGTTGTATGGGCGCCAAATGCCCAATCTAGCACTGATATGATAGAAAAAGTCAAAAGAGATTCCTGAGGTTCCTCTATGTAAAAAAGTTTTATGTTTACCCATATAATATGGTCTCTTATAATAGTATGTTCACATGTTTTAAACTTCATCAACTGAGCAATAGGAGTAATATGCATTTAGCCATATTTATCTATTACATAATAAATAGTATTAATATAAAAAACAAAACAATGCAGTCTTCCTGTAGTAGTAGTAATAGTATTAAGTAACGAGTGATTATTAATTATTTTGCTCAAGGGCGGCTGTGACCCAGTATACATAGTGTAGCAGTAGCGCGTAGATTAAATCATAGGGCGAATTTGCAAGAAAGCAGCGTTGTCACGTTGAAAACCTAAAATAATGTTTTTTGACGGTATGTAATATAAAATCCTGAGCTGCTTCGGCAATTTTTTCTGAAATCCTTCGTTTAAGATCATTTATATCCTCAATTGGTGTTCGATAAATGGAGTTTTTTATAAAAGGCCACAAGAAGAAATCACAGGGTGTTAAATCGCAGGAACGAGGTGGCCATATTTGTTGCGTATTTCGGCTTATAACTCTGTTTTCAAAAAATTCACTTAAAAAATTTAAATTTTCTCTGGTTACATGAGGTGTAGCGCCATCTCGTTGGAAGTAACCTTCCCGCAATTCATCATCGTGAAGCTCATTAATAAATGTTGTCAGAATTTCGATCCGATAATAATTATTCTCTCAGCTGTAATTGTGCCATCAAAGTAAATTAGGCCTACTATTCTTCTAGAACTAATTGCTGCCCACACACCAACTTTTTGAGGATGAAGAGGTCTTTCTACAAAAACATGCGGATTTTGCGTATTCCACATTCGCATATTTTGTGAATTAACATAGCCTGATAAATAAAAATAAGCCTCATCGGTAAAAAATGTTTTTTCAAAAACACCACTATTTTCTTCTTGAAAATTGTTTAAAAACCATTCACAAAAATTAAGTCTTTGGGGAACGTCATTGGGAAGGAGTTCATGAATAGCCGTAACACGATAAGGGTATAGATGCAGATCCTTTTTCAAAAGTGTTTGACATGTACTGTAGCATAAATCCGTTTGCTGAATTTGTTGAGATAAATGCCTAATAGAAGTTGAAGGATTATTTTCCATAATTTGTCGCGCTTCTTCAATAACCTCATTCGATCGTTTCGTTGGTCTTCCAGCCCCTTTTTTATGTTGAACAGAACCAGTCTGACGAAATTTATCAATTAGGTATTGTGACCCAGTACGAAAATTATGAAAGGTCACCGCAACATCAGGAAACTCGGTTCGAAATTCATCAAAGCAGTCATGCATAGAGTAATTCCAAACACCGCCTATTTTGTTTCCATTTCTAAAAAAACTTTCAACAATAAAAATTTTTTGTGCTTCACTAAACATTTTTACTGTAGAACTTTCAATCCGGCAACAAAGCTTCACCAAAACTTGATACGCTGAAAAATAAAAAAAAAATAAAAAATAAAATCATATCCTGCAAATAGCACTTTATAATAGTCAAAAGACGACTCCCCGGAGAAATATTAGTTAAAGCAATAGTAACCTACCTTCAAATAACTGCAAAAATTACAAAATTTCTCCAATTTTTAAACTTTACAAATACACAAATTCAAATATGACGTAAATGTGATAAAACAATCATGTCATCTTATCTACGCAGTACGGCCATGATGCTTTTAAAATGCTTGGCCTCCCTTGAGCAAAATAATTAAAAATCACTCGTTATAAAGACTGCTCTTTGATAAATAGTATAAAATTTTTTGTTCCGAAAATTCATTTAACTCTAAACTGTTTTTTACCAGTAAATTTGATTGTTCACCAATAAACAAAATGTTGGACGAATGTAATATTGTGATTAAAAAGTGTTATATATAGACTTTTTTGGTTCCTCGGTAAATCAGATTAAATCTGCCTTTGAGGCCAACTTCTAGTATGCTGAATTTATATTTATGTTATTGTATTGTGATTTTATTCTATTGATATTCTATTTTAATTTTGTGATATTTTATTTATACAACTTTATCGTTTGTGATCTCTAGGTTTAGTTTTATTGTAGGTGTAGGTACATTTTAATATTAGATAATATTGATATTTAGTAGTAGGCACTCTTTTAATGTAATTACAAAATTTTTGTGTTTTAAAGGAGTATAAATGATGAATAAACATAAAATAAATAGAAAAAAAGTACCTACAGGTCGTGCATTCTAGCTTGAGCTCCGAGACGCGTAGATGATAGAAAAGGAAAGTCAGTGTACGACAGATATATGTCAGTGCATTGTAGAGACACCTATTATAATTTATACTGCGAACCAATCTCATGCTATATTTGTTCGACCTGTACTTCCATAATGGATTAAGTAGAAGCAACTTTCTATTTATTCTTATCTTACTAAATTTGACTTCAGCAAGCGGAAATAAAGTTCACAGGTTATAAAAGAAAACGGTAGCGGCGTAGAGTTCTGCAGAAAACCATCTCCGATGGTTTTAATAATCGCACGACATTTCCTTAATAGATTACTGCAGGTGGAAATTGAAAATGTTGCCTTTTGTTGTAACTGTAGCGTTTTAACTAGGATTGAAAAATGTGTGTCAGGTTAAGGTTGACGTTTGGATAATTATGCTCACTACAAACTTTACATAATATGGTTTGTTTATACAGGGTGGTCCAACAAAAACTTAACACCTCAATTTTCTGCTTTAAAATGAAAATGTGGAAAATCGCTCGGAACCGTCGATTTCTGATTCAAGGGGGAATAACTTTTCCGCTTTTTTCGTCTCCGTAACTTCAACCCCCTGAAGGGGGTGAGCACAACTCCCTGATTTTGAATAGGGATGAGGGGTGTTGCGATACCTGATTTTAAAGATCTTATCGAGTACTATCTGACCATACAATTTCGCTTCAAAATTTTCATCTTTAACGAAATGACAGCGAAAATAGTGGAAGACTACTTACTTTTGTGATTAGTTTATTAAATGCTGAAAATGGCCACTATTCATCTGCCGTGACTTAACTACACAATATCTTGTGGTTGGAACGGAGGGGTGAAATAAAAGGAAGGGGTAGTGGTGGGTGGAGATATGCGCAAATTTTTCGTTCTTTTTTTCCCATGCTTGATGCTTGTGAACCTCCACAAACTTCCGTCACGAGCCGCCACTGATGATAACGCGTTTTCCTCTCGACCACGGTGTACCAAAAGTACAATTTGCACTGTCTACCCATCCATAACAACATCATGAGTATCAAACCAAGTTTCATCTAAATAAATTATACTTTTATCGGATTCAAGGTAATTCTTTATTTTGCGCAAATAGTCCTGTCGTAGTTCAATAATACGCGAGGATTCCATTATAACCATTAGATCATCTAATTTTTTATGTTTAAAGCCATATTTTAACAAAACACCACGCAATGTTTCTAAAGATTGGTACTTATAATCAGGGTAACCTCGCAATTTACCACTAACCAGTTCTAAAGTTGGCAACATATTATCCTCAAATAGTTCGCAGAATAAAATCCCTTGTAGTATTAATTGTCAGCCGTTTTCAATTTTTGATTTATTGGTTTCCACTTTAAGGAATGACCGGTTACAGTCCCCAAATTAATTACGTTATAAATTCTTATAAAACCCAAGTTGTATTAATTCATTAAAAGTACATTCTTGTACAAAGCGCATTTTCAGTTTTTCCTGGATTTTCTTTTTTTAAACACGCGTACATATTTAAAATAATGCGTTGACATTGAACATGTAAATATTTGTTCCAAACCTCAACATCACTCCGATGCCATACCTATAAATTGGCACCTTAAGAACATACCGATCCGATCCCATTTTCATAGTTTCAGCTTCTGCATATTCCGGATCTCCGTCGTTAATCATAAATTTAAAATACATAAAGGGATGTTTTCTTCTTCCTCGTCAGTTTATTGATTTTACGTTTTTCATTTGTATATGTGCAGTTTCGCTCTAGGGAGGTTTTATTTGTTTACTATCCAGAAATTAATGTTAATATTTGTGTGTTTACTGGAGTGGATAGTTCATTATATAGTATGTTCACTATTGCGAGAGTCTACTGTATATGAATATTTCATAATTTATTATTTTTTTAAAAATCCACACCACTGGAATTTATTCCCCTGACGTCGCACAACCCGGAGCTCTCTAAATGCTAGTGACGATTCACTGACAAAAAATGTGGACTTGAAGTATAGTATCTAGTATCTAAGAAATATACAGACACAATGATATTACTCTAGTGGTTTTACTAGCCGTTACAATCCTAATCCCAAGAGTGTGACGTCAAACGATTAAGAATTATTTTAAATTATATATAAATACCATACCAACATGCGATCTAGTAGTTAAAAGTTACATTCTTTTTTTCATATAAGCTAGGCAGCGTAAATTAAACCAAAATAGTCGAATCTCTTGTTAAATCTGATTAGCATTAAATAATCACTGCATGCTTATAGAGCCTCAATAAATTATTTCTTGAAGACAAGTATTGTTTTCTGCAAAGTTTGTTCGTGACTTGACTAGAATGCATTTCAGTTGTCTCGGGAAATTCAATAAGTTTCAAAACTTTTGGATTTACCGGTAAAGTCTTTCTTTTAAATTAAATTATTTTTGTTTAGTAACTTTTTGAAGTAGGTAAATTAAACTACACTGCCATTAAGGTTGATTAGTTTTGAAGTACCTACTAAAGATAACAAATTACTAACTCGGATTTCAGAAACTACCACTTCTTTTTCTAAAGGTGCTCATATGTCTTTGTGTTGATAAGAACTAAAAAGTTTAAAACTGGTGTGCAGGTAACATCTTACGATTGATGAGTCATTAAGCACTTAGTGATTGTTTTGAATAATTATTGCAAACGAATTACCAGGAGGTTTGTTGTATAATTTCATCGACAGAACATACAGCCAAGTATACAAGAAGGATAATGCAAATCTTTACATTGTCGCGCATGTTATAATTGCACTTAATTAATGTAATATCATTTGGTTTTCGCAAATATCTTATTTGAAAGGGAGTAAAAGTGGTGGCGACGATTTTATTGTGGCGACTTTTTTTTGCTTACGAATTCTGAAAATTTATTGAATGGTTGATCAGGTAAAGCACACCAAAAATAGTTACATACTTTGACTTTTTAAAATCATTACTACGATAAAAACATTTCTTTAGGAGTATGGTAGCAACGATTTAAATATTCATGTGTTAGGACAAAATACAATTTAAAAAATTCCCTTTATAATTTATAGTCTTTAAATTGTTCAGCATCTTTTCTTTAAGGAATATGTTCTAATACGGTTTGTGTTAAAACATTTGGTAATTAACAGTCAATGCTCGGAGCAATTAAAACTTACATAACAGATGGCAGAAAAGTAGTTTCATCTCTCTATTATATTCAGAGCGCACAGTGGATTACGTCTCCATTCGGCTGGCTTTCAAACCCTTAATTGGATGTGACCACTTAAAAGAAGATGCATTTTCTATTTTAGAAAAAAGTTTTTTAAATTATTTTAAAATAATTCAAAGAACAGCGGTCTTAACAGCAAGTCTGGGAGCTTGTAAAAACAAAAATCTACGATTTTCTCGCGTTTGACCATTTTATAGCCAATTCCTCCACTACCTCTAAAGCGTTGAAATCGCACATAAAATCAATTAGGTCGTACAATTCCTTTTAAATATTTTTATTACCAAAAGCTTTTTAGCGTCTGGCCAATCTTGGAAATGTTCTGTTATTATATCGTCTCTGTCCAGGATACCTCATCGCGTATATTCTTGATGCTATTGTTGAGTTCTGGTAGCATTCAAAATAAGGGGCTAGCATATTAAATACTATTTCATTGGGAATTCTCATTGATTTAAGCTTAATTGCAATACTACCACAACGACAAAGAATGGCGTCGGATAAATAAGCCTTAGTGACAACTACAGATGTTTTGTTTAATTTTTGCATTTCCAGGCCTACTTACCCAAAACGCAAGGCAAAAAGTTTTTTCCCAAAATATTCTTGTATATCTTGAGATAGGATTAAGATATCGACTTGCGGTTTTTACTAAATTCCTTATTTTTTTATCCTCTTTCCATCTAAATGTAAAAAATACCTGATTACATTTGGAATTTCCTAGGAAAATCGGAAAATTGTCGACTTCTTGAAATAGCGCCCCCTAGCGGCGACAAAATCATTTAATTTTGTTAGTTTTACTATGAATTTTATTAAACAAGGAAAGCTCTTTTAAATGATGTCAAAATCATTGAAATCGGTTAAAAAACAAAAAAGTTTTATGAGATTTGTTAATACTATAATTAGTTACTAATAATTAAATTTTTTCATAATCTCATCAAGATTTCAAATATTGTGTTTTTAGGATACCTTTAGTATGCCTTTTTGGAGATAAGCACATAATTATGTTTTCGAGTGTTCGTTGCGCCCCCTAGTGGACGACTACCAAACTTAAAAATTATTTCCAGCAATTTTTTATGACCTATTTTGTACAAAAAAATTTTACCTGAAAGCTCTGGGACTAATAGTTCCCGAGATATAGCCGCCGTCCTTTCTTATTTGGACACCCGATACATATAAGTTGCCTTAAAATTATTTAAGCGTCAAGAATATATAGAATCTCCTATACTTGCTTTTATGAATTTATTTTCTATAGATTTTCTGGTTTCTTGCAATAGAAAAGAAAAATATTTTAAAAGTTGACGAATTAATGTACTCATTTTCTCTATGCTTGTGACCTACTTTTATAGTAACCAAACGCGCTCAAATGATGCAGCTAAATTACTGCCCAACTGACTAATGTGTCGCTTTATAATGAACCGAATGTATACGGCGATGAAGCGTTAAAATTCTCCCTTATCCAGCTGATTTTTTTTATTTCCGGTTTTTTTAATAATCTGACTAGCGTTCGTGTTAATGATGTTCGGATCAAACTTGCCAATAAAGAAGTATTAGGCAGGCATTAACACGCAGAGATAATGACTTTTAAAAAATATTAGTCGCGTGATAGCGTATAATGAAACGAGATAAAGATTTGACCTAATTAAGGCTTAAAAAAGAGACTCCATTAACTATCTGTATAATAACAAATAATATTTAAATGTGTATCATGGTAAATACTTGACAAGTAGGAATCATAATAATAATTATGACATAATAAATATGTATAGGTATACAGGATGGTGCATCGACCCACGCAACATGGGAAATCCCGGGTAAATTTTAAGACTGTCATCACGAACGGCCTGAACGGCATTAGTGACGTAAGCGGTCGGAAGGAAATATTGAGGTGTAGCATGATCTGATGGTTATAAGATCATTGATTTCAACCAACTTAAATTTATTGTCAAGAAAGTTTTAAGTGCTAGACAAAAAAATCAAACGGAAATATTTAAGTTGAGCATCGCTTATCGAGGTAACATCGGGCTATCGTGCGATATGATCTGGGTGCAGTTCGGACCTGGTGCGATTCTAACTACCTTAGTTTTAACACAAATAAAACCAATTATAATAACTTTTAAATTTAGCCCCTCGAGTGTGAGTTGTCCTGTTGCTAGTAAGCCCAGTGTGAGGTTCCTTGGTCTGTCGATGGACGAGAGGCTGAAGTTTGATACGGATATCCGGGCTCTCAACGCCAAGTTGGCCTCTGGTTGCTATGCAGTTCGTGTGGTTTCAAACGAGTTGGGTATTGGAATGGCAAAAAACGCCTATTACTGCCTGATAGAGTCGCATCTCAGGTATGGAATTACTTTTTGGGGGTTTTGCAGCCAGTCTCTCTTTCGTTCTGTGTTTGTTTTGCAGAAGCGTTATGTCTGTAAGGCAAGGGCCCGGGATCACTGCAGGCCCTTATTCATCGAACAGGGGATTTTAACCTTGCCCTGCCTGTTCATACTGGAGACAGCGCTTCTTATTCATAAGCGTTTTGGGGACAGGCGATCTACTCATCATTATCTAACGCGAAGTAGCAATGATCTGCCAATGCCTATTCCAAAGTCAACCCTAACCAAGAACTCTCTTAGGTATGAGGGCTTAAGGATGTATAATCATTTGCCATCTGCTATGAGGGAGGCAGCTACTCCGGTGATCTTCAGGGGTATGGTCAAGAGTAATCTACTGAAAAAGCCTATTATAGTTTGAACGAGTTTTTTGAGGACAAATTGTAGTATTAGTAATAGCTTACTTTAAATATAGTCAATTTACATCGTTATATTTGTGCATGCTGCCTTATTCATACACTGTATAATATTTGGAAATGTTATAATATTTTGACTATTAAAACAAATTTTCAATTTTAATGGAAAACTGTAGGTTTGTAAATTTTTCACTGTGATTTGCAAGGGATATTGTGTATTTAAAATGAACCTAATAAATTAGTATTATTATATTGTTCTGATAGGTACTATTATATTTTGTTATTGTTTTCAATGTATTTATATTCTTGTATAGTTAGTTTAATGTGTTTATATATTTTTGCTTATATTTTTATTTGCTTTGTATATGAGAATAATGTTCTTTTTACAATAAAGCATATTTTGACTTTGACTTGACACTCATAGGCAAAATAATCGATCCTCGCAATTTTTGGATGGATTTTGATCGTAAATGTTTTTTTTTAATTTTTATCCGGATTTTACTTATTTTTTTTATATTGTGGGTAAATTTATCGAAAAACTCACACATGTTTGAGATTTTAAGAAAATTAAGAATATCTCCATATTATACAGGTTTACACAAGAACTGGATTTTGATTTAAACTTGACGCTGTAGAGTGATGAAGTCGTCAAACTTTTCCTTTTGTTATTTAATGTACCGGGTGTCCATTTCTCGGTGTAATTGCAGGGTATCTCGGTAACTACTACAGATAGAGACTTGCGGTTTTTACATTACTACGTTACTTTATCGTGAGACAAAAGAGGCCCTAAACAGAATTATCATAGCTTTAATGGGTTACTAACCTACAAGGAGTTTTCAAAAATGTTGGCTTTTTGACCATCCCCTGTATTTCGGTTATTTCTTAACTTATTAGAAAATTGAAAACTGTTTCTAAGAGAGTTTCTTTAGTAGAATTCAGTCGCGTACTTACTTTTTTCTGGGAGCCTTACTCTTCGATATTTAAAGCAAACATATCATTTTTTAAATGGAACACCCTGTATATTTTTCTCTTATTTGATTGGGCTATTTATAAGCTTTTCAAAAATATATAATAGTTGATAGTTATTATTAACAATAAACGCACAAATCGAAAAATTTAGAAAATTGGGGTAGTATGCTATGAAACCATTAAAACAAACAAAAGAATATGTCATTACTGCTAAAAGTAATAGTTAGAGCCGCGGTGACAAAAATGCCTTGGAACTCCCAAACGGATGAAAAGCACGTTTTTGTATAGTTCGAGTGTCGTTCTCGAAATCCGTGTTGTCGATAGGGGTCTGGCGCTCGGCGGTGAGCGGCTATAATATTTTTTTCAAATTTTGACCAGCGGTTTAAAAAAACATTTCCCAAACGGATGAAAATTACTGGAGGGGATCTAGGCAACCCACCAATTACCGGAAAAATATTTTCATCCGATTTGATCTTTGCAAAGAGCTCTTCCAGGAGCTAAAAAAAAAATGGAAAAAAGGGGGGAAAAAAATTTGCTCATTTAAACTTGAAATTTGGCAGGGAGCTAGAATTCGTGTCTGAGAATATGTAAAAAAAATTTTTTTGCTCCATATGTCGCCATCGCTTTATAACAGTTTTTCAAAATTTAAATGGGGAAAATTTGATAAAGTAATTCCCACATGAATGAAAATTTGCACACAGGTTCTTTGACACCTACAGAACATCGAAAAATTATTTTCATCCAAATTTATTGCGGCCAAGACCAGATCTTCCAGAACATGCATGAAAATTTTTACTTACCATCGAATAGTCACTCAACATTTTACCGCCTCTCGGGAGCATATCATTTTTTTTTATATTTTTAAACCAGATACTACGAAGGCGTAGAAAGGCCACCCGAAAGAAAAAAATATTTTAATCTCGGAATTCCGACTTAAATCTCGGAATTCCGAGAATAAAGTCGGAATTCCGAGATTAAAATCGGAATTCCGAGATAAAAGTCGGAATTCCGAGATAAAAGTCGGAATTCCGAGATAAAAGTCGGAATTTTGAAATTAAACTTAAAACTCGGAATTCCGAGAATAAAGTCGGAATTCCGAGATTAAAGTCGGAATTCCGAGATAAAAGTCGGAATTCCGAGATTAAACTCGGAATTTCGACATGAAACTTAAAACTCGGAATTCCGAGATTAAAGTCGGAATTCCGAGAATAAAGTCGGAATTCCGAGATTAAAGTCGGAATTCCGAGATTAAAGTCGGAATTCCGAGAATAAAGTCGGAATTCCGAGATTAAACTCGGAATATTACACAAAATGTTTCTTTCTTTCGGGTGGCCTTTCTACGCCTTCGTAAGATACTATACTAAATTACAATACCAGTACGGTAGGTACGTCTTTACCGCATGGGCGTGATGTTTAACAAAACGAGCCGAAGGCGAGTTTGGTAAATCACGCAAATGCGGTAAAGACACCTACCATAAGTGTATTGTACGATATTTTATCTACAAGCATGTTTTAGGGCACCAATATTAAAAACTTTAAAAGAGCACTGTTTTAATTTTCCCCGTAGGTGTCTCGTAAGTCGTTATCAACAATGCATTAACATCAGGTTGCTAGGGAAATAAATTATAGAAATTTAATAGTTGGCTTTTATATGACAGATGTAAAACTTGACAACGGAATTAACGATATTTATTTTTGTAACAATTTCGTGAAAGTGTGTTTTACGTCCTTTAAATGGAAGTCAGTAGCAGCAGTGATAATAAAATTCCGAAGGAAGTTCTGGACATTGCTAAAGCAGCTACCCTTAATTTATTGCCGGATAAATCATGGCATAGATATGAGAAGGAATATGGGCTCTTCATGGACTGGTGTTCATCAAAGAAAGTTAAAGCAATTAGGGAAGATGTGATGCTTGCCTATTTTGTGGATAAATCTATGTTTAATAGAGTTTCTTTTAAAAATAAAAAATACACTTGAATAATATAAAAACTTGTTTTTATAGTATGTAATCACTTACATCACTAGTGCGGTAAAGTGATACTTACCGCACTCAAATCAGTGCAGTAAGTAGTTACTTAGTAGTAGTAAGTAGTTACTTACCGCACGCTTGTAGATAAATAAGTTTACGAAACTTCCATCTAAATCTTGCAGAAAATTTACGGAGAACTCCGGGATCAAAATCACGCGTGCTGGCGAGGTTTTTTGTTATTTGGCATAGTTTAGCCAGGCTCATTTTGGATGAAAACTTTTTTTTTAATGACATAAATAATAACGATTCATTTCAGTCCGGTTGCATGCATGCGGCTGATTTTTTTTTTGAATTTCGGAGTTTGGGTCCATTTAATTGTACTGGAGGTTACGGCAAGGATCAAATCGGATGAAAATATTTTTCCGGTAATTGGGGGGTTGTCTAGATGCCCTCCAGTAATTTTCATCCGTTTGGGAAATGTTTTTTTAAACCGCTGGTCAAAATTTGAAAAAAATATTATAGCCGCTCACCGCCGAGCGCCACACCCCTACTCGACAACACGGATTTTGAGAACGACACTCGAACTATACAAAAACGTGCTTTTCATCCGTTTGGGGTTCCAAGGCATTTTTGTCACCGCGGCTCTAACTATAAGTCGTCGCACAGTATTCCCAGTGCGTAAAGAGTGCACAATCTTTACTTCTTAGGATTTTAAATTATATTTGTTTAATAATTTTTCGAACAAGATTTTATTACTCCGAGATCTTTTTTTATGACTTTGCACGGAGTTCTAGTGTCTCTACAAAAACCATGACGTTCATTTCGTCGCTTTCCCGATTCTCTTTATTATATTATATGATTTGAGTCTTGGCTTTATCAATGATCGATTCTTAATTAAATTACTTTTTAAACTTGAAAATGTTACCTGATTGGGTTGCCTTCTCTCTGGATATTTATGAAAGTAAGAACTCTATAAGTTAGATATTTAAATTATAAGATTGTAAACTTACCTTTTTCATTGCACTCTATAAAACAAACTAACATGTAGTAATTTTCAAAATTTTCGCTGCTAAAATACTTGTGGTTGGTGTATACAGGGTGTTTCCATATTATACCGACAAGTTGAAACAGGCTATTCCTTGACAAAAAATGATGACAACAGTTCCCATTAATGGAGAATCCAGAAATCCTCGTTTGTAAGATACAGGGTGTTAAACTTTTAATTTTTTTTCGGTTCTTCCTATATATTTTATGCGTGCTTAGAGATTATTATTATTATTATTTTATGATTTTCTGACAGGTCGCGAGACCTGTCATGCACTCCCTCTATGGGGAACATTCACTCATCCCAGATATCACCGATATCAAAAGGATTGAGCTCTGTGGGGGCCCTTTCCGTGTTATTGGGCCCGTGGGGTTCTTCTTTGATTACCCATATACTTTTTGACTGTTCGGCTTGTTGAAAGTAGCACTGCTTTCTGCATATCCTTGTAGAGATCTTGAGGTAAGTCTAGTGTTTTAAGGTTTTCCAAAAGCTTGTTTGGGATTACTCCTGTTGTTGAAACAATAATCGGCATGGTTTCGATGCTGTCCATATTCCACTGTGTTCTTATTTGCTCCTGGAGGTCTCGATACTTCGCTATTTTCTCAGCATGCTTCACTAGAAGGTTGTTGTTATTTGGTATAGCTACATCTATCAGAGTCGTTTTCCTGGCCCTCTTGTCTACCACTACAAGGTCCGGTCTGTTGTGGGCCACCGTCTGATCAGTAAGAATAGTCCGGTCCCAGTACATCTTATAGTGGTTGCTTTCTAAGATTGTCTGTGGTGTATATTTATAATATGGGATCTTCTCATTTTGGACAAGCTGTAGTTTCACCGCTAACTCCTGGTGTAGGATCTTGGCCACTGCATCATGCCTCTCCTTGTATTCTGTTGCAGAAAACATCTGGCATCCTCCCGTGATGTGTTGGATCGTTTCTGCCGTTTGGCATCCATATCTGCATTTATCTACCTGTACTGAGTCGTCTCTAATTATGTATTTCAGGTAGTTTCTAGTTGGTATGACCTGATCTTGGATTGCCAGTAGAAATCCCTCCGTGTCAGGAAACATCTGTCCAGAGATGAGCCAGTAGTTCGACGCAAGACTGTCGACGTGATCCTGGGCTGCCTCGTTCAGGTGTCGTCCGTGCAGAGGTTTTTCCCTCCATATCTGTAGCTTTTCTTCATTGGTCTTGTGGTGTTGTGGGGCATTCTGATCCCTCAATCTTAGAGGAGTAAAGTGGTCTGCTTCGCAAATAGCATGGTGTAGGTCTGAAGTTTGGGCTTTGTTGCGGAAATACTCCCTTAAGTTGGTTATTTGTTGATCCATTATTTTCCCAATATCTGCCAGACCTCTTCCGCCTTGATGTCGTGGTAAAGTGGTCCGCTCTACCGCACTTCTTGGATGGTGTTTGAGTGTTTTGGTAAGTTGGGTTCTGATTTTGCGCTGTAGCCCTTCGATGTCAGTCACGCTTCAGTCTACAATGCCGAATGAGTAGGACAGAACTGAGCAGGCGTAGGTGTTAATTGCTTTGAACAGGTTCTTGCTGTTCAGTTTCGTTCTCAGAAGCCTTTTTGTTCTCTTAAAAAACTCTTCCCTTATATCTGTCTTCATCGCTGCATGACTGATGCGTTGAGCCTGCTTCATCCCCAAGTATTTGTAGTTCTCGCCTTCTCCCATTGCCTGAATCTCCTGGCCATCTTGCATAACGAACGGGGTTTGCTGTATTTTTCCCTTTATCATGGTGAGAGTACGACATTTATCCAGGCCAAACTGCATTCCGACATCATTGGAGAATTCCTCACTATTTTAAGCATCTGATCTATTTGGTTTTTGGTAGCGGCCATTAGTTTTAGATCATCCATATATAGAAGATAGTTAACCCTACTTGCTTCTTGGTTGCCGTTTTTGATAGCGAATCCATATCTTGTGGAGTTTAGTCGGTTGGAGAGAGGGTTCATAGCTAGACAGAACCACAGAGGACTCAAGGAATCACCCTGGAATATTCCTCGTTTTATTGGAACAATGTCGGTGGAAATATTGGTGGTCCCCTCATTAAGGTGAATCTTGGTCTTCCACAGCCCCATTGCGTGCTGTAGAAATTTTATCAAGTAAGGATCGATTTTGTAGATCTTTAATATGCAAAGGAGCCACTCGTGCGGTACGGAGTCAAAGGCCTTCTTGTAATCTACAAAGGCAGTATAGAGGTTTCTTTGCTTAGAGTAAGCTTGGTTGCTGATGACTGAGTCAATTATTAATTGTTCCTTGCATCCCATGGCTCCTTTGGTGCACCCTTTCTGTTGTGGAGCTATAATGTTGTATCCTTCACAGTGGGAAGAAATTCTCTTAGTAATACAGGATGTTATCAGCTTGTATAATGTGGAGAGGCAAGTGATTGGTCGATATTTTGATGGATCGTGTGTATTTTTGCGGTCTTTTGGCAGAAGATACGTTATTCCTTGGGTGAGAAATGACGGCAGCTTTAAGGGGTCTTTCAGAGTTTCATTAATTAATGCAGCCAGTTTCCCATGCGCGCACCAGAATTTCTTAATCCAGTAATTATGTACTCCATCCGGGCCAGGCGCTTTCCAGTTAAGTAACTCCCTGGTGATGGCGGATATTTCTGCCGCTGTGAATGGTTCGTGTTGCATCTCGTTGTAGTTCTGGGAGATTACATTTTCTTCACGATTCCAACTAGCGTTAACGTTGTAGTTTGCAGGTCTGGCTAGCTGGTCCTTCCAAAATTGGTCTATTGCCTCTTTTGTTGGATAGGTGCTTCCCTCCTCTTTATCTCCATCATTTAGTTTCCTGTAGAAAGCTTTTTCCGATCTTTGGAATAGGGCGTTGTCTTGTCTCCGCGCATTACTGGCTTTGTATCGTCTCAAACGGCCTGCGTATACGGACAGTTTCTGTTTTAATGTATCAAGGCCTTGTTGTGGGGAGATATTTTCTGCATCTTGTCTTGAGTGGATCCTGTGTTGAGTCATGATAGCTTGTACAGATCGTAGTACTCTTGCTGATCTAATTCCACTTATGTAAGATTGAAGTTGTCCAATACTTCTTCTGAGCGCTTCTATTTTCTTCTGGATTCTTTGCTGCCATGCGGGTATTCGGAGCTCGACTCTTGCCTGGTGGCCATTTTGCCTCATTTTTGCTCCAGTTGATTTGGCTACTGCTAATGCTGCACAGTATATTACCGTGTGTATAGCTTCCAATGATGTTGCTCCTGCAACATATTCTGGTAGAATTCTGTTGTTCATTACCTCTAGTGTGACTGCTAGTTTTTTGGAGGAGTTTAGCTTGGGTAGTGGTGGTCTACACAGTGGATCTGTACCTTCGTATTTTATTTCAGCTCTTCTCATTTCCATAGCCAGATTTTCGATAAGCTGATAGTTTTCCGGTGGGTTTTCGATCAGCTGCTCTTCTTGCTGAGCTCGATCTTCAGGTTGTAATTCAGCTTGTTCATTTTCTTGGTCTTCGGTTTGTGGCGCTTCTGTTGTATTTCTTGCATTTTCTTCGCCAATTCCTTGTTCTTCTTGTTCTTGGATTTCCCGTTCAATTTCTCTTTTAATTGTATTTAATCTGGTTTCTGGAATGAGTCTATTTCTAAGTATTACTCTGTACTGATCTGCTACTCTTTGTTCTGAGACTTGGAGGTGTGGGTATATATTGCAGAAACCAGCGTGCAGTCTTTGACGGTATACGGTCGTATCTTTGTTGTGTCACCCTGTAAAAAATACGCATTATAGTTTCATTAATGGCTGTTGTCCACTTCATGCGCTGTCTAGGACGTCCCGCTTGGGTGAGCGCTGGCTGTAGCTCTTGCGCAGCACCTTCGGCGGTCGGAGTCCTGGTTCTTGTTTGACTCCTTGGCGTTGCTTCTTCCTCTTCTCTTTCCTGTTGGGCTGTAGCTGCTTGCATTATTATTATTATTATTATTATTATTATTATTATTATTATTATTATTATTATTATTATTATTATTATTATTATTATTATTATTATTATTATTATTATCTTTTCTACGTCGACTTGATCTGTATTGAGCGTGGTGGAAGGAATTTTGAACATTTTTTGTGAAAATGGGTTTATTGTTAATATTTTTGTGATGACTAAATTATAATTTATAATGTACAAATCTATTTTTATTTGACCAGATTAAAAATGTAGCCCTGCTTTAAATAAAATTTTACCAAATAATAGCCAAACCGTATAAGATATCAAAATAGTACAAGAAATAAAAAAGATAAATGATAAAACCAAAATAGTATATTGTTTTATTAGAAGTAAAGGCAATACTTCCTATGACGAGTCTGAAAGTTTGCCGGGCGAACAAAGTGAGTCCGGCAATTACAAATGAGTCATAACAAGTTGCTTTTACTACGAATAAGTCATACTATTTTTTCTTCAAACGTCGCGTCGTTAAAATATACAAATTTTAAATTTTTTTTTATTGAAAAAGTTTCGAATTTTACCTGCTAGGTTGCTATGGATTTATTTTATTTTTGTATTGTTTGATACCGACGCATAATTCGATTTGACAAGTGTCAGTGAATCTTATTACAAGCAATTTCCAAGCTTTAATTTCCTGTTTTGAAAAATACTAATAATAATAAATTAATCGAATAATATTAATCGAACAGTTTACTTTAAATAAAAATGTCAGAATCAGAATTTACCTGTACGCCTCCCGGAGGTTGCCAAAATTGCAGCAGATGTCGTGGACAATTTGTTGCCAACCAAATCCAGTAGTATTTACGAAGCTGCGTTTAAAATATTTCAGAGATGGTGTACGTATTTCTCTGAACTGGCGAACAAACAAAAAATGAAAAGTTCAACAAGGTGGTCACATTATTCTATGATAAGGTCATTGCTAAATATCAGGCAAGAGATAGACATAAGCAAGTTTTTGAAGCTACGTGCTTATTTAAGGAAGCAAAATGAAGGCTACACTCCCAAAAAAGCTAAAATATTTACCAGGGAACAATTTGAAAATTTTCTATCTGAAGCTCTTAATCAGAAGTATTTGGGAATTAAGATATATTTAGATATTACGCCAAAGAAAAGTTTTTTTATGAAATATATTATGGTATTTTTAGATTGTACTTGTTATTGGTATTTCTGGTGCATGCCGATGTGAAGAAATTGTAAAAATGACCGTTGATGACATACAAGATTTAGGATCTGCCATTCACATAAGAATTTCTGATAGTATAACTAGAAAACCGCGATCGTTTACTATTGTTGGGAGCAATATTTAAGCATATATAAAAAATATGCATCATTACGCCCAGAAGGCATGAATGAAAAAAGATTCTTTTTAAAATTTGTAAATGGTCGCTGTTGTTGCATGGTAATGGGAATTCATAAGATAAGTACTGTTCCTAGGGAAGCTGCAGTTTTCTTAAAATTACCTGATGCCACAGAATATACCGGTCACTGTTTAAGGAGAACATCAGCTACACTGCTTGTTGATGCAGCTGCATGCAGATATTACTTGTTTAAAGCGCCACGGGGGATGGAAATCCAGTAGTGTAGCTGAAGGGTACATTGAGGAATTGATGACCAACAAGAATGATATTGCAAAAAAAAGTTTACAACCTCATTCTACTGAACCAATCTCTATTGACATTGATATAAATTCAACAGCAAGTGGTTCCACGGAGGGTTTAACGCTAGAAAATACAAAAACAACTCAGGATCGCAACATCTCAACACCTTGTGTTAATTTTTCTGGGGCCACAATAAATAACTGTACTTGTAATCTGATGTTTTATAAATAGTTCATTGTTGTATTTTTTAAAAATAAATAAATTATACAAGCATCCAATATTTCTTGTATTTTTCAACATTATTTATTTATGACACACACACTTTTTTTCCGCTCTCAGTGGAAGAAAATAGTATATTACGTTACAAGACCGGAAAGTACTATTTTACAGGACGAAGCAGGCAATTTCCAGGGCGAGCCGCCAGGCGAGTCCTGGAAGCCTGCGAGTCCTGTAAACGTACTTTCCGGTTGTGTAACGTACAATATTTTTTTTTAAATCGACGCAAGACCAGTGGCGTACAAGAAAATTTAGATAATGGCTTACTACATTAATATAGTTTTAAACAGATTGAAAACTCTATAGTCAGGAATTTTTTTTATTTATAATAGTTATAATAAATATTATTTGATAATAGGTACTTAATAAATAATTAAAATTAGAATTATTCTAATAATTAATAATATCTATTTTTGAACTGTTATGTTAAAAGTACAATTTTTTTCTTTACACCAACATTTGAAAACGGCAAACGTTTTTTCATACTTGTCCCTGGACTTATGCGGCAACAAATCGTGAGTAGCTCTAGCAGCCGCTTCAGTTATTTCAAGAGGAATTTCACCTTCATCCACATTCATTTCCATAATATAATCTAACTTTTAACTTTTAAACACAATTTTTAATAAGCAGTATCAAATTTGACAGTTCGTTGCCATGAAACGCCATGAAAGAAACAATCAAGTCAAAGCCTACTTATAATGGGTTTGGTTCGTTTTCTCAAATATTGATCGGAATGTAAAAAAAGGGCCCGGTAAAGTAAAAAGAGGGACCGGTAAAGTACTTTTACCGGTCCCTCTTTTATGACTTTCTGGTCTAGACCGATAAAATGACATTTTCCGGTTAAAAAATTGAGTAGAAAGTGGTTGCTTTCCGGTCGATTTAAAAAAAAGTATTTTTACTTCCGCTGCCTATAGCAACCGTCTACTGTAAAAAAGCAAAACTTTAACGTCAAAAGATTAGTAGAAAAATGTCAAGTTTATTGACGTTTGAAGAAAAAAGTTGTTTTTGTATGAAAGAATAGTCAGTAGCCGCGTTTGGCAAATACATCAGACCGCTTAGATTTGATCTGAATCGTTCGTTTATGACATCTGGATGTAGGGGAAGTAAATGTCAACCGTTCGGCAATTAAAATCTGAGCGCTCTGACGATGATCTTTTTGTTCGGAGTTTTTGATCGGATGAAAGCGATTAATCTCAAATCTCAGCCAACTGAGTTAGTGAGGTTAAGTTTGATTTAAAGTTTGTTCTTAGTTTTGGTTTGAAATTTGCTTTGGCGAGGACCTTATAAGAAAGTTAACTTTAAAAAATGAAGGAAATAGAACTTTATGATGCGGAAGAAGAAAAACGGTTTACCCCTGAAGTAACCTTAGTCTTCATTGGTTTACCATATTTTGTGACAGACGAAAATTTACCAAAATCTTTACGTCTTCCTCATCGTCGTCTTCAAAAATCAATTCAATCGCAGATGTATTTGCCGAACGTAGCTAGTGTAGTATCAAAGTACAGAATTTGAATAAATAATCTTTAAGCACGCATAAAATAGATAGGAAAAACCGAAAAAAAATAAATGTTTAATAACATGTATGTTTTTATCTTTCAAACTAGGGGTTTCTAGACCTCCATTAATGGCAATTTTTTTTATAATTTTTTGTTAAGGAATCACCCGTTTCAATTTGTCGGTATAATACTGAAACACCCTGTATATTATTATGTGTAAAATGTAGATATCTAGAAATAGTCAGTTACTACACTAGATTTATATGGAGATCGTAAAATATAAATAAACCACCAACAATAACATGTAAGCTAAGAAATATCCATAATTGTTTCTTAAAACAAATTTGGTTGGTTTAAAAAAAAACATCATGTACATTTATTTTAATCAACATAATAACGGATATAAGTTACAGGAAATTAATCTTTAAAGTCACCCTCAAAGCGTCGTGGGAGGCGGTTATCCAGAAGGCCAAGACAGAGGTGCAAAACAATTGCGTGATGTTGATAGCTTTAACTTCATTTCGAGTGTGTGTTTCAATTAGCCTGTACCTGTGTTAGCACATAATATTGTACGTGTTGATTTTTTTCTTCGGTTTTTTTTGCGTTTTGTAGCGAATTGTTCTCTAGTATTTATTGGATATTTTTCTGAGAATTGGTAAGTTTATAGTTTAGTACACTTCGATTATATTTAGGTCGCTATATGAAGTATTTCTTTTGCATAGATAACACAGTCCAGTAAGTCAACGTTCTTCAAGTTAACCTAAAAAACATAAAAGGATGCCTAGGCGGTTACAACCTATATAAATCTCTAGTATGAAAATACAATAACTGCGTATCATATTTGTTATACACGCTAGACACTGATAGACATAGTATTTTACTTCTTTTAACTCCTTGTCCTGCTTCTCAGCAGAATATCGTCATTGCGGGGGTTGAATTTGATATTATTTCTCCATTAGTTGAGGTAGCCGGTGCGGTATAAAAAAGCAGAGGGAGGGTTGTACGTAATTCTTGCACGTTTTGAAACGTTATTTCTATGGTTCCGGTTAAGGTAGTCAATCTTTAGGTAATTTGTATGTTTTGTTTGGTGGTGCAATTATATGAGTTTTAGTTATTATTATTAAATTGTTTTCCGACACATCCGTCTAACTGTGGTAGTTCACAATTATTATTGTATACAAAATATCTGTCACTGTCAGCATTCGTAAGTCATTGTAAAGAACGTGAGTCATCGTATAAAATATAAATAAATAAAAAGCTGTAGATCATACCTTTCTATATTGTGACATCACATCATTAGCCTAATTCGCAAAATATAAAGGGTGTTTCAGAAATACGGTACCTACCTTAAGGGGATGCTTCCTTATAACATTCTAAGAGAAATAGTTCATATTAACATGTGCCCCGTCTTTGATATACTTACAGGGTGTTAAAATTTCTTAAATGAAATCGGCTGTTTATAATTTTCTTAAATATCCTTTTCTTAATTTTATTGAAACTTGGCACCGTTATTCATAATGATAAGCGGCTTAATTAGCCTTAACGAGATTAAATTTATTAAGTCCAGTGGCGTCTCCTTAACGAATATTACTGACTTCTTTTTAATTTTGATATTTTTTTCGGATTTACCAACTAATAATACAACTTTTTTGTTTCTTGAATTGTTTCCGTATCTTGGTTCGTTTTCGAGAGAAAAAATAAAAACCAATTTATTGCATGTACAGAGTTTTCAGTTTTCGATGGTTTTACGGGGTATCTCCGTTATTAGAAAAGATAGAAGGATACGGTTTTCGCAGCACTTTTGTGATTCTTGTGAAACAGAAGATGCCGCAATCAGAATTTTTCTAGTCCTCCTTGTTTTTGATATACGGGATGTTTTTGAAACTTTACATTTTGGGACCCCCCTCACCTCTATTTTGGTTACCCTGTAGCTTATCAAAGAGAAAACAAATGTTCTTTTTGTAGTATTTTACGTACAATCCAGTGACGTACTCACATTTTTTTCTACGTTCCATAGTTTCCGAGAAAGAAAACAAACTTGCTTTTTTTTCAATGGGCCATCTTATATATTTCTTAATAATATAATTTAGTTTATAACAAGCTTCTCAGAAATATATAACACCTTATTTTTATTCTTAATATTAAGCACGAAATTTACGTTTTATAAAAAATATACATTTTGTTGTTAGTAGGCCATGATGAGTTTTCATCGGTAGCTGGAAGAATATTCTCACTATAAACATGACAATAGTGCACCGAAAAGGCAACAAATCCCCCATGGCTTTTTACCCGTCAGCTGTTTTCGGAGAACAATCTAACCTTTTGCGTTTTCTTACAAGTTTTTACGTTTTTCGGCATTTTTTCAGGTTTTCTTTTTTGTGACAGTTTCGTTTATTTTAGCAAAGAAATGTATATTATTTGTTCTACAAGCGACATTTTAGTAAAAATGGCAAAGTTTTAATGTTTTAGATACAAAATTTCGTACCTGTGAGTGAATAAATTTTAATATTTATTTTCTCAAAAACTAGTAAATGCCTCAAATTACGGCATATGGAAAAAATTAGCGAAACATTCGCTGTTTTTGGTGGTCCGAACAATTACCACGATTTTTAACATATTTTATTATTATTTTAAAAAATTTTTAAAATGAATATTAATCTTAATACACTTTTTTTGCAGATTCAAAGAAAAATGAGGAAGAAATTGATGGAAACAATAATGGTTTGGTAAGTTTATGAACAAGCTAAATAATATCCCACAAAAACTAAAAAGGTCTGACACGGTAACTTACCTTCTTCTATGTATACACATCTTTGCAACTTGGGTTTTGTGATATCCGAACAGTAAAGAAAAATATACTTTTACTACTTGGGCCTGAATGATGGTGATATGGCTGCTGCAGTGTCTTGCAATTTTTTCCGAATCATTGGACTGTGTGAGTCGGGAGATATTAAGGCAAAAGCTACAGTTCTATTGGCATAGAGGAATATAGCCTCGTATTGGCTATGCTCATATGTCTCTGAAAGTGCTTGTTAACCCTTATGGAGTTCCCCATATATCTGTCTCCTATTATTTTTATTGAATGTTAATGATTTAGCAAGTATTAATATTGGTGGTTATTTCACTTTGTTTGCTGGTGATACTACAATCCTGTGGTTGAATAAGAGGCCTTAACTGCTCAAATAACCAATGACATTGAGAGGGTAAAACAGTGATGTGATGCCAACTGCTTATTGACATTAGCAAAGCAAATATTTTAACATTCAAACAAAATTAATGTGTATGTCTTTGGGGGAAATTTCTCCGTTGCGGACATTTATGACATCATACAAGCGATACTTCTCGTGTGATCTTTTTTCCGTCGCTGATATGTGCACACCATAGTATCGCATTGATGTATTAACACATGCACGTCAGTCTATTGCCGTTTTTAGGTGGTCACAAATGCTGCGAAGCAAGTGTTGGGCGGGCGTATTAGAAGGGGCATTCCGATACGGGAGACCGCGACAAGCGACCGAGACCGAGAGACCGCGACGTGCGACCCCGACGTACCGCTTTTAACGGATTTGTATGTGGTGCTTTCCGATGCAAGCGACAGCGACGCGAGACGGTAGGCGTGGCCATCGTGCGACCAACCATCAATTATTTTATACCTAGAGAGGGTTGAATGGCGACGTTTTCTACTCAGGAAGATGAATTGTTCATCGATTTAGTGTCTAATCACCCACCATTATATGACAGCACTCTCCAGGCTTATAAGGATAGTATTTTATTTAAGTTTTTGTCTTTTTTCTTGCGGTAAAGCCAACACAATTATATCTTCGTCCTCGTTTTCCAATAAACATTTTAGTGAATGTTTTCTTACTTTAAGATTGTTAGACATGGTTTTCTGAAACGTACACAATTACTAAATTAAACAAAATGGACCTAGCCAAAGTCGCCACGTCGCGCGTCGCGTCGTCTGTATTTGTATGCTACTGGTCGCCGCAGCGACATGCGACCTTTGGTCGCTTGTCGCTCGGTCTCGGTCGCTTGTCGCGGTCTCCCGTATCGGAATGCCCCCTTTAGAAAATCTCGTATACTTCCATGTTCCTTGACTTCGACCAACAGGGTCGTGGAGTTAGGTGGGCGGGTGACCAGATCCCAAATGCCGTACGCTGTTTCCAGGTCGAATTATTCAGCTTATTTCTTTTACAAATCTCAATGGTTACAAAATACCATCGCACACGTGTACCTCCAAGGCCAGGGTAGTTCAGGTTAGTTAGTATTCAGACGCCACAGAGAGTTCGGGTTTGAACACCTGCTGCTCCCTATAAAAAGCACTCCTGCAAAGGTACGCGATTAAGACCGTCTGGCTAAACTAGCCTATATCTATTGATGAAACTTTATATATTTCAGATCATTTAACATTCTGGTCACACATTTAAATTGCTTATATTATTTTTGTTTATTGTAGTTATGTCGCATGTATACCAGTGCACCGGTCTTTCAGCTATCGCTATATTTTGGCAATTCTCCTTACAGATATTTTGTGTTACTGACGCTTATACGATTTGTTGCATTTTATATAAAATAAGTTTGTGCATAATAATTGGTTACTCTGGCGGTTTGGTAATTTCCTGGTTCGCCACGTTCTGTTTCGCCACGAAAAGGAAATTTACCTGTTTTAGTAGCGTTTTGCCACGGTAATTAGATACCCTGATACGTCAGTGCAGATTCGCCACTCGTCCTTTCGGCTATTACGACAGTGAGGCTACCTGGGTCAATCCCATGATTTAACGGATAATGACAGGATTTTTGGATTTGCTAGCAAAAAAGGAATATTATGCAGTATTGTTCAAAGCACCACGTTTTTTGGAGATGGAACATTCAAAAGTTGTTGTAAGCAATTTTCTCAACCTCTCTCTTACTTCAAAATTGACTTTGAAATTCCAGTACTTAATAACTTTCGTGAAGTATTTCCTGGTGCCAGATTGAAAGGTTGTAACTTCCACTTTAATCAGTGTCTTTGGAGGAAAGTTCAATCATTGGGATTGTCAAAGGAGCATGTAGAAAACGTCGACGTAAAAGAACACATAAGGAAATGTGCCGCATTGTCCCATCTGCCTCCTACTGCAGTCGACGATGGATGGCTATACATTATGGATATTATATCTATTCAGTACATAGTAATCCAATTTACTCTCTTAACTAAACTCTGATAAATAATTAGACCTACATATAAATACTTATTTTATTAACACACATTATTCTCGTTCACCAAGCCAAAGGGGTAAAATATCGTAACTTTACTCCAAAGTACGATATCTAATCGCTTACATACCAGAAACTTGCAACTAACATTACCGGAATTTATGTGGCTACCTTTCCGGCACCCAACCTCGTTTAACTATAAAGGCTGTACTTGCTTTCATAGTAGACTACTGCATTTAGAATTTTTTAAATTTATTTTTGTTACATAACAAACATCAGGCGACTATTTAAAATATAAAAAAAGTTGAACTTTAATTTTGGTTAGTATTTATCTAGCTAATATGCTTGACGGTACGGGGACTTATTGATGTAATTATTGCATATTAATTTCATTATGCATTGTTTAATAGTACATTACGTATCAAGTTTACAAAAGTGGAACTTTACTTGACGAGTACGGTTAGTTTGAGTCCGAGCGAAGCGAGGGTTTAATTTCCATACGAGTCAAGTAAAATCACTTTTCTGACGAGGTGCGTATACTATTTTTTCGCATTTTGTAAGTAATTAATTATTTTGCATTTCATATTAAAATCTAAAAAGAATAGTTACTGAAGAAAATCTACAAAAACTTAGTAGTATGACTTCTCGGTAACTTGGCAATATAAACAAGATGTTTTTTGTGTTTGACGACTACTATTGGCAGCATCCAAATAAAATCATATTTGAAGAGTGAATTTCACAAGAATTATGGAAATGGCTAATAAAAACGACTTGGAAGATATCCTGAATGCGGCCCGCGAAGCTTCTTCAAGTTTGCTTCCAGTAAAATCCAAGGAAAGATACGAGAAAGCATATAATATGTTCTGCGAGTGGAGAAACACCAAGAATTTTAAAGGCATTGACGAAAATTTGATGCTGGAATACTTTTACGAGAAGGTAAGCTATTTTATATGGTTAAAGTGTGGTATGTAGGTACTAATTTTGTTATTTGTTTTAGGCAAAAGTCCTTAAAGCTTCCAGTTTATGGTCTACGTACTCTATGATCAAAAGCACAATACTTATCAGTGAAAATACGGATGTTGAAATGTTCAGCAACAACTACTTAATACGGCAAGGTCAGCAGTTGCATCCTTTTCTAACTTATAATTGTTCTTTTAATATTTATTGTAATAAGATTTAAAATAAACGAATTTCTTTCTTGTAAAATTGTGTTTTGAATGACATTGACGTTTTATGCAGTAATGGTTGCTATGCTGTAATGGTTGCTATGCCGTAAAGTGACCCATTACTGTACGATTTTGAGGTCATTAATCTAGTGCATTACTGTATAAAATGCGAAAAAATATTTTTATTTCTGACCGGTATATTATTAGCTTATAACGTCTTAGTTACGCGGGAATTATAAGGGTCATAACTCCCTTGGGATATTAAGAAAAATTTGACATAAAATCAAACGATTGACATCTAATGTCAATTTGATTGTCATCTATTGAAACATTTATTCCACTTTAAAAATGAACAAAATGTTACTAAAATCGGTCAGAAATAAAATTATCTATGTATCACTGGAATTATAAGGACCTCAATTACCTCGGGCAATTGCTGTCCCTCGGGCCAAAGGCCCTCGGGACGTAAACTTGGCCCTCGGTAATTAAGACCATTATAATTCCCTAGATACATAAATAACTATTACTGCAATTTCAATATAATTGAAGATTGAAGGCTGTAAGTTAGACACCTCAACGTCATCAGCCGAATGTGAGTGTTTTCAAGTTTTGTCCAATTGACATTTATGGACAAAGAATTATAAAATTATTAGAGAAATGATTGGTCTTGTAATAAGGCGAAAAACTAGGATAACTATTCATGTTATAAAGTTACAATGCATTTAAATTTTTTTTTTGTAAGTGTAATAATATAAATACTTTTTAGTATACTTGTTATTTAAGTTACAAAACGTAACGTATAATTGAATGGCGTGTCAAAATGTATGACGTGAAAAAATTATCATATTTTGTCCATATTTTTAAAACGGTATTTATTTTAAATTGAAAAAAAAAAGACAATTAATTAAAAAGGCTGTGACAAATCGTTCTTTTCCGGCTTATACATCAACTAATTTTTGTCCGTTTTAGGAAATAATTCAATTTTAAGCTCTTTATCAGGTGCGTAACTAGAGAGGTCGCCATGGCCCTGTAAAGGCGCGCCACAGGCAAAATTTGTTTTCGGATATATATGGTCAATAATTTATAGCAAATACTATATTCGTCAATCGTTCGTCCAAACGATGTTCCTCATTAAATCAGGGGAAGCGGTGCTTCAAACGCTTCTACGTTCTTCCGTTGTATGGTCAGTTTATTGAGTTAGTCAAATTAAGACTTTTACTCCTATTATTTAATTGTATTTTTCCTTTGCGGTTACATATTGGAGGGTTTTTGGATTTTGCTTATACATATTTTTTTTTCCTTTATTTGGTATTTGTTAGTTCATTTTTGATTTTTATTGTGCAGGCTACTGTTACTGCTCTTTATCTATTTCTGTACAGTTAAGGTGGGAGCCAGTCTTTTGGGTATTTATGTCTTTGATCTTCAGTGGAGTGAACGTGTGAAATTGTTATTAACGGGTTGAGTGAAACGTCCGTTCTTTGAAAATACTTTATTAATAATTTTGTGGAATAGTCATCTATTTTGTCCATACGTTGCAGCGTTAACAACTATTTTTATAAAGTTTTAATATAGATTATATATAGCATGATATTCTTTGAGACAGTTTATATACATTGTGTTCTTTCTATTGGTACCTGATAATGATCTCCAGTATCTTCAGTTAATAAATAAATAAACTAATAAACAGGGCAGTAAAAATATAAAAATTATAATAATTTTTGAACTCCTAATAGCGTTAAGGACTTTTTTTCATTTTGTGGATAAAATAAGCAGTTACATTCTTAGTATTGATCAGTAACGCCTGACACGCAACTTATAGAGATAACCTACATATTTTATGTTCATCAGTACACTACATTCACAGACAAGATTTACAGCTATGTGTGTGACAATTAAGCAAATTTTGGCAACCAACATGTGGCGACACTTTTGTCCATGTGTCCATAGTTGATGCAAAATAAACACCGATGCACGTCATACTCTTCGAGTGACGTCAGTTGTCGACAGTGTTGCCACCTTGTAACCAAAATATCATATCCGAGCGAGATAATTACATAGTTTTTTTTTCATAAAAACAAGGTAAATATACAAATATTTTCCATAGTTTATATATTTGTTTACTGCTTAATGCCTTTTACCATTAACTTTAGTAGATATAACACTTCTTTTATTTTAATCTTGCCAAGATCGACCAATGGTACCATTCTGAAAAATCCATGTTCTATCCAAGAAAACGAATTGGTACAAAAATGTTTCTTTTTCTTTAATTTATTCTTGTAAAAATACTAGTCGTTTAAAAGCTACATGGGAAAGTTCCATAAGCACTCGCCTCAGTTCATCTTTTTACCATCCGAAGCCTATTTTCTTGAAGAGGCTTCTTAAAAAATTAAAACAACCATCAAACAGTTCTCTGTCTTTTAATTTCTAACTTAAAGTTGTCAAAGTTACATGATGTTCTAAAAAAAGTTACAGCTTATGAATAACCGATGTAAAATATTATAATTTTTAAATAATACAACTTACTTGTTCCGTCCATCCTATAAATAGGGACACAGATAGAACTTATATCCAATCTTCACACGTTTACCACTCTCTTTGAATTAGAACGTTTGTTTTAAGGTGATTCTAACAATTTAATTTCCTTTATTGTTGTTGAAATTGCGCTTACAGTGGAGATACTCAAATTTAGGGCAGCTGCTACACGCTAAAAATTAGTAAAGTTGAAATAAAATATGTAGACCTTAACATACTGTTCTCATTAGTTCTCTGTGCTGCTGTCAAGGATAACAATATGCCATTGTTGTTAAGTTCTTCCTGAAATTCGCTTCTTAAAGAAGCTATTAGCTCTTTGCACCGACTATTTAAATGCTTCAGCATTTTTCACAAATAGTAAATAACGTAAGCGACAGAGATATGTATGTGCACTTTTGTTTCTCTTAATAGAACAGATTTTTAATGCTATTTATAAAAAGATCTGGAGTTTTTGTTAAAAAATAGACGCACGGCAATACGAAACCACGAACAATTAGGGTTAGTTTTGCATGAAACGTCAAACCAAGCATAACGAACGAGCTGGCGCCACCGCAAGGTTTACAGTTGTGTTGCCAACTATCGGCCAATAAAATTCAAATTATATTAATTTTTACAAGCTTAACTAAACAAAATATTTGCTATAAGTGGGTTCGTATCAAAGAAGAATACTTTAAGTTTGTGGTAAATTCAATGCCGCATAAAGTTTTAATACTTTTTGCCCAAATTTAGTTTCCTCGTGTTTTCTTACGGATTTACAATTATCAGCTGATTGATGACGTGCATCGGTTTTTGTATTGCATCAACTGTATAAAGTACATGCATGCTCGCCTTTAAAAGAAGCAATTTCTTGCATCACAATCTAAACAGCGCAGCGGAGTCGTATACATACAAATAATAAAAAAATTAGCATATGCATGTACGCCGTCTTACAATATAGGAATGAAAATTTCTTTACATTGATAAATGGCCCAGGCCTTGATGCCTGTCTTTTTTCTATCGTTTTTCAGCATTAGCATTTTGCTCTGAAATCTCGACAAAAATAATCGATCACTTAAAAGCTGAGAGACAGTTTTGTTCAGATCGATTTCGTAGCGTGCCGTTGGGCCCATTTATTTGATACATCACGACAGGTATAATGCGGTAACTAACAGACTGATTCACTGTGCGAATGGCGTGTTTTTCGAACAATACATGTTACAACTATACTGTACTGTGGGTGAAAATTTGCTGATATTACAGTGTTGATATTTTACGGAATAAGGTAAATTTATTGTTGCCGCGCAATTAAGAGTATTCAAATTAATTGTTTTGAGGGACAGTTTGTTCGAAAAGTAATAATCTCAACTTTGCGCATTTATTATTTCCTCAATCAGTCAAAGTCAAAGTCAAAAAGAACTTTATTGTACAAAACATACTACATTCTCATTTACAAAGCTATATGCGTTTGGTGCGCGCCAACCCTAACGAATCTTAAAATAAGGCGTCAAAATAACAAAATATAACGAACGAATAAACACTAAAACACTACATATCGTCGCTGATAAGACAAAGGGGCGAAAGCGCCAAGCTGAAAATAGGTCCTATTTGGAACATGATAATTCTTTTAATACTTTAATAACACAGGCCTGCGAAAAATTTGTGATTAAGCCATTTTCATTTTTTTCGCCTAATTAGGACTTACATTCCCCTTTTTATTCTACCTCGTACACTTTTTTGTAAACCAGTATCAAGTTTTAATCTCTGAACACTACAAAAAAATTAAATAAAATTGCTGCTTTTTCTTCGAAAAGTTGAGAAAATTGTTAATCATGAGAAGTAAAGTTGCACAATTACCAGAAAAATAAAATCAAAATCACACCAATACAAGAAACACTAAAACAAGAGAAGCAGACTTCAGTACACTAGGAGCTATCGCAAAAAAAATCTTCCATGATAAGCTTTAGTAACTAAGAGAGCCTTTACTTCTTTTCGAAATTTTTGAAGGTTCTAAATTTTTCTAAGTTTTAGCGGAAGATGATTAAATATTTTCTTACCCTTGTAGAATATAGAATTTTTGGCTTGACTGGAATGGGGTATAGGTAAATGGATTTTAAATATTTGCCGAGTGCTGCGTACTGGGGTTGAATTAATTTCACTCTTAAATTTCTTATAAATTAAGAAAGATGTCTCTAACAAAAACATACAGGACAAAGTCAAAATTTAAAGTGATAGAAATAGTGGTCAGCTAGAGTCATAATTCTTGGCTTTACATATATATTTATTGGCTCTTTTTTGCAGAACAAATATTATGTTAAATAAATGCTGGGAGCAACAACCCCAAAAATTTATGCCATATCTTAAATGAGACTCGATCAGGGAGAAATATGAGGTCCTTGTAGCAGCAAAATCCAAGGTACTAGAAATTACCCTAATCGCATAGCAGTTGGAGCCCAGTTTTTTGCTAAGGTTAATTATATGTGATTACACACCTTTGATGATTATTTAGGATCTTTATTTCAATTAAGTTTAATAATTTTCTTAATTATAATCTACAAGAATAAACTTCAAACTCATATAAACTGTTCGAAGTACCCTCCATTTACAGCGAAACAGTGCCCCAAACAATCATTAAAATGCTTTCTAACATTCGACAACTGTCGCGCTGTGATGCTGCGTGAAGCCTCGATTATTCTGTTTTTCAATTCATCTGCATCATCTGGTCTTCCTCTTACGTTATCAAAAACGTTTGATATGAGGTATCCACAATAGAAGAAGTCCAAAGGCATGATATCCGGGCTTCGAGCGGGCCATTTAGGTATAAGGTTCAAATCGTCCTATCCAGCTGCCCGGAAACACATTATTTAAATACTCCGTTACAATTATTGCGCTATGAGCTGAAGCTCCATCATGTTAAAATATAATTTCCTCCCTTCTGTGGGCTAGCGCAGGACCTAATTCCATATGTAAAAGATCGATGTATTTTTCTTTGATAAGTGTACCGTCTATAAAAAATGAACCAATAATCATATTTCCTAGAATACCTGCCCATACATTTACATTTTGTGGCCACTCGGTATGCGTTTGGTGCACCACGTAGGGATTTTCTCGTGACCAGATTCTAACATTTTGCTTGTTAACTGTTCCATTAATATTAAAGGAGCTTTCATCTGTAAACAGTATGTTATCAGCAATACCTGGGTTATTATTAATTCGATCCATCAATTCTTCACAAAACTGCATCCGTTCAAAATAATCATGCGGTAAAAGTTCCTGTACTTTTCGAATTTTAAGAGATTTGTATTTTTCTTTCTTTAATGCGTTGGAACAACTGCTTCTAGATTTGTCAAAGCGATCAGCAAGGTGTGTCAAATTGGATGATGGTTGTTCTTCTATCGCCATGCACAGACCCATTCGGAATTCTTCAGTCAACACAGAGGAATTTATTTTCCGTCTTTTATGAGAATCATCAAGACATCCACTAGTCATGAACTTTACATGCAATCGTTGTACGGTCGACTTGCTGGGAATGGGACGGTTTTGATAGACAGCGGCAAAATTATCAGTAACTTCCCGATATGACATTCCTCTTATGCAGTTTGAAACCATTTCAATTCGTTCTTTTACGGTGTAGATAGGCATGATAAATTACAAAACCAATTTCACGAATGTGACGAAAATACTGACAGCGGTGTCATAATATTTTTCTTTATCTAAGGCAGTTTTTTACATAAATTACAAGGGGGTTAAAAAGTGTAATTTTATCAAAATGAAAAGGTCTTTTTTGGGTATCTTTTAGTGCTTTTTTGTACAGATTGTACTATAACTTATTCCCCCATCTCAAACTTTGTCTGTTCTCAAGTTTTAGTAATACTTGTTTAATAAAAATGTGCCTAACATAGGCTTTAAGATTTACCATGTAAATCCCTATGTCCCGCGTTAAAATAAACGCACTGTATATAACCCTAAAAATCTATTTACTTTTTCGTTATTTATTACGTGGCCTCCAACTATAACTTCATTAAAATTGCATTTAAAAGTAAGAATGTTAGTTTTTGTTATGTTGTGAGATAAAAAGTTGGAGTCTGTCAACTTTTTAACCACGACATAATCATTTTTTACATCTTACTCAAGTTAACTCAGATTTTTACCTGCCCAAAATATTGTTGAATAATTAACAAAGAGAGTAAATTTACCTTCGATTTTAATATTTGTTAAATCATTAGTATATACTAAAAACAATAGGGGACCGACGACAGATTCCTGTGGCACTCCTAATCTAATTTCCAATTTATTAGAATATTTATTATTAAACTTACAGTTTGGAACCGTCCAACTAAATATGATTCAAACCACTCCAATGTTCTTGCCCTTATTCCATACTTTTTGAGCTTGAACAACAGAACTACCTCACTATCTTTACGATCGAAGTGCCTATAAGTTTTCAAGAAATGAAAAAATGGCGTCATTTGTGCTTTTTGATTCCTGAAAACCAAATTTCTCTGCGCAAATTAAGTTTTATTTATGTAAATAGCAAAGTAACCGATTCTTTACGCGTTTTTCTATTGTTTTCGAAAGAGTAGGCAGTAAAGATATTAGTCTAAAATTGGAAGGACAATTAGAGTTGCCTCCCTTATATAAAGGTTGCTATTTTTGAACACGGCGGGAAAATTCCTGATACAAATGAGTAATTTATACAATCCACAAGTGCTGCCAGAGCATTATCTGGTAATTGCATAAAAACCTGTATCGACTGCTCATCCCATCCTGCGGCTTTTTTATTATTTATGACAGAAAATGTATGTTTAATTTCGCCAACATTTGTGGGTTCTAGAAAAAACGACTGGGGAACATAAATATTTTTCAAAAACTGTCCAAAATCGTGGCTTAAATTTATTTTAGAACTTAGATTTTTAGTTACGGAACAATAAAGTTCATTAATTTTTTGATAATCTAAATCCGAGTTCACAGATGAGTTTTGTTTTTTAATGTAGTGGCCCAGATAAAGCCACACAAGATGCGAAATAATATTAATTTGCTTGCACGCTTACTTTGTCGTTGACGAGGGAGTTGTGGATGGCCTGCACCAAACAATTTGTGAAACAGTGGAATTATTACTAAAAACATTAGAAGAGTATTTTCCGCACCAATACAATATCCGATAAACGGTTGATATTTTATTGAAACTCTAGGACGCCAATAGGACGACTGGGGACAAATTTTAAAACATTTTTGAAATTTATCTCCCTTCCAGATTTTATCTACAAGAGGCTTGATATTTTCTGCTACTCAATTTTGTTCACTTAAATATGATGTCGTTTGTCATTGAATTCCATCTTTCTACAAAAAGATGTTTATGTTATTTCCCTTATATTACATTATTCGCCTCTGGTATGTGCAATCTCTGAATCTCTCACTGAATAAACAAAATATTATGGAGTAATTATTTAATAACAAATTTGATTTAGATTTAGAATGAAATTCCTTAAGTATACGCCCACGATTTCTTTCAGGGACTTTTTTTATTACTTCTTATTTCGCACTGCCTAGGGCCTTAAAGTTCCATATAAGGATTCTGGGTCACTCGAGAATCAGGAGAAAAACCCTAAGCATGAAAAATTTAAAATGAGACTTCACCCGTAGCCCGCAAAACATCTCCTGCTAAACTCAAGATATAAATCAAATTTATTTGTTTGTACAGCGTGTAGCAGAAGTATGGAACGCTTTAAATATCTTTAATACTGCTTGTCCGACTTAGCTAAAATTCGGTATCCGTATATAAGAGATTATCGCGGAGCTGCTAGTGACATTTGCAATGTTGCCAAATTTACAGTTTTTTAGCAATTTAAAATATATTTTTTTTAAATGGAACACCCTATATATTATTCAAAAAAATGATTTCTCAACAAATTAACTTTTATATAAGTTACTTAATGTCTAAATCAAGCCATTTTTTTGATATTGGGGTTTAAATATCATAAGAACTTCTTATCCAAGAAAACTGATAGAGATATAAGTAGGTCTTGGAAATTTGTGACACAATTAAATTCTGGCAGCGACATTGACACACTTTTCAGAAGGTATTTGTGCTTCATAATTTATCAGTTTTAATAATTCTTAAAATGGATTTACTAACGGAAACACTGCGAATAGAAATATTAATGATATTGAAATTTTTAATGATAAGTATTCCAACCGAAATCCAATAGCACGGTCCACAGTAAGCAAAATTTTAAAGAAATATAACGAAACTGGCCATATAAAAGACATTTCAAAATCTGGGCGTCCAAAAACTGCGACAAGCGGCTATAAAGCTTTACATATCTTGCTTAGCATAGAGGAAAATCCACACCTCTCTACTCGAATTATTGGCCTCGATTACAACACATCGCACATGTCGGTAGATCGCGTATTAAAGTGTGAGAAGTTCCACCCATACGAAATTCACCTGATTCAAGAACTCTCTGAGGATGACTTTGACATGCGTTTAGAATTCAGTGAGAAAATGATGGATTTGTGTAATGCTAATCCAAATTTTATTAATAAAATAATGTTTTCCGATGAGTCGACGTTCTGTCTTAATGGAAATGTTAACCGGCATAATATTCGTTATTGGTCCAAAGAAAATCCTCATTGGATTCGAGAACAGTACACCCAATTTCCGCAAAAAATTTACGTTTGGGCAGGCATTATAGGACAAAGGATAATTGGTCCATTGTTTATGGATTATAATTTAAATGGCGAGAGATATTTGCAGCTCTTAAGAAATGAAATTGTTCCTGCTCTTGCGATCCTATTTCCAAATCCTCGTAAGTTAGTTACATTAAAGTAAATTACAACTGATTATCAATAAACAAAATTTTAGACAACGTTGCGGGATTAAATAACGAAGTATGGCTGCAACAAGACGGTGCACCACCACATTACGCCAGACAAGTACGGGAGTATCTAAATGAAGTATTTTTTGAAAGATGGATAGGGAGACGGGGTACAATTGCGTGGCCAGCTCGGTCACCAGATCTGATTACACTCGATTATTTCTTGTGGGGGACATTTAAAAAATGTGGTCTACAAGACAAAGCCACATGATATAGAAGACCTAAATCAAAGAATTGAAGTTGAGTGCCGACGAATCGAAGAAACAGATATTCTTTCTAATATTTTAAATACTTTTCCGCAATATTTAGCATATTGTCCAGAAGTAAATGGAAGGCACTTTAAACATCTAATTTAATTTTTTTATTCTGTAATAAGTAAGTTTAAACAATAATTACCTTACAATAATGTTTCAATAAATTCTCAATTTTCGAGCTCGAATATTAAAAAAATGGCTAGATTTAGACATTAAGTAACTTATATAAAAGTTATTTAGAATTTATTGCGGAATCATTTTTTTGAATAATATAAATAGGGTAGGTAGGGTATTAAAAAAAAAAATATTTTAAATTGCTAATAAACTGTAAATTCGGCAACATTGCAAATGTCACTAGCAGCTCCGCGATAACCTCTTATATACGGATACCGAATTTTAGCTAAATCGGACAAACGGTATTAAAGATATTTAAAGCGTTCCATACTTCTGTTACATGCTGTATGTTTGTGTGACACTGTAGACATTTATTTTCAAACAATATCGTTTTAAATTCAAATGTGTAAATAGTCCTGACCTACTGGAAATACAATTATTTTTTTCAGCGGGGGCTTTTCAGGGGGGCAGGGTCAAACAGATAACAGACAGTATACAGAGTGATCCAGGAGGAAATGTCAATATTTTAGGTTACCGAAATACAGGGGTACACAATATTCAAATTAAAATATTTATTAAATTATTTATAACAAGTAGGCTAGGTTGTACATTTGCTATATAGTTTTCAAAACGTATGTTTTGTTGTCTTTGCATTGTTGCTTAACAATAGTGACCCCATTAGGTATTAATAAGAATAAGATTTATCACTGTCAAATCGTGTTCAGTATTGACATTTTTGACAATTTAAACCTCGGATTCATTTCGTTATACCTGCGACATTCTGTCATCGTGAATATGCTGATATGATATTCGTTTATGGCTTCTGCAACGGAAGCTCAAATCTTGCAGTCGCCGAGTACCAGCGTCGATTTAGAGAATCTGGTATATTTCCAAGTGCTAGAATTGTATCTGAACAGGAATCGGGACTTGATGTTCAACTAGAAGAGGCTATCCTTAACGCCGTCGAAAATGATCCAAGCTTAAGTACAAGGCGAATTGCCGATACTTATCAAATTACACAATCGTCTGCTTGGAGGGATCTTCACATTAATTGTTTGTACCCATATCGCTTACAACGAGTTCAACATTTGCAAGATGTTGATTTTGCGTTAAAGATGCAATTCTACAATTGTATTAATGCAAATCAAAGACTGTATAAGTATGTTCTGTTCACTGATGCAGCACAGTAATTCACGCGCGATGGTATTAATAATCTTCACAATGAACACACGAAAATCCTCACGCTACTGTAGAACATAATTTTTAACATAAATTTAGCATTAATGTGTGGTGTGGTATGTTAAATAGTCAATTAATCGGTCCATTCATAATCGACGACTTAAATTTTTTACAGAATCACTTGCAAGAACCTATTAGAAGATTTTCCACTTTATGTAGGACAGAACTCACAGAACATGTATTTACAACATATTGGAGCCCCTGCACATGACAGTTTACAAGTACGAAATGTTTTAAACAATAACTTTCCAAACCGGTGGATTGCTCGAGGTGGTCCGCATAATTAGCCAGGTAGATCGCCAGACCTTTGGCTGTGTCTCTATCAAAACAATCAAAATTGACGCTGATAAAAATATAGGTACTTATCACGCTTCTCCTGGAGGTGGCTGGCTGCCTTTTAAGGTATAGCCCCTTGCTGCTGCTCAGAACTTCACAACTACAACTACATAAGTCGAAAATCCGAGGGTCCCAAATCAGTTGGCCGGAAAAGTAGTCATTGGAATGGCAACGTAAAGGGAACTAACGTGTAGCACAAAGGGATAATTCTGGTCTAAAAAAAAAGTATGAAGTTTCAGGTTATGTGGCAAAAATATCGATAATCCACGAAAATATACATTGTGAACCTACCATATACATATGTGCCTCAATTAAGATTTAATATGAGAAACACAGAGATGGGTAGGTATACAATAAATCTTATGAATAGCCCTGTTGGAACGACTTTTACAGCCTACTAGACAAGTCGTAGGCATATTGTTACAGGAATAAACACTCACACTACTCAGTAAAGAACCAATAATTTTAAAAATAAAATAGTCTTTAACAGACAAATAAAAACCGCTAGACAAGGCGCTTAGAAAAACGTTAGAAAGCGGACCAAACGGTCTAACCAACAATTCGATCAATTTGGCGGCTAATCGATTTGTAGGATTTTGGAGCGCACAGGACTCGAATGTGAACTAAGCATTAAATCCGTGTATGTTTGCCTTCCACGGCCATATTGAATGGTTCGTTGAATGTTTTTGAGGTCTGTGAAACGAATTCAATATGGCCGTGGGGGCAAATAGGCAATTTGACGCATTGTTGGATTGCCTAATTTGAGAGAACACAACCATAAAATGCAAAGCGGCTTTGCGCACGGAGGTAGATCTACGGATTCGCGGTTCTATGACACAAAATAAAACCTAACCAGAACAACCTAAAAGTAACAACGTTACAACTCTATCGTCTCCACTGACGCACAACCAGGAACAATTAATTACTTATCGCAAGTACTCTGAGCAAGAGTGTCGGCTGAAATTACTATTGGGCAATCCAGCGATGTGTCAAATTTCGATTTGCCCCCCACGGCCATATTGAATTTGTTCCATAGAACTCAAAAACATTCAACGAACAATTGAATATGGCTTTTGAAGGCAAATATGTGGCAAATATACACGGATTCAATGCTTAGTTTACAGTCGAGTCTTGTGCTGAGTGTAGATATACACTTGCCATTGTTAACATCTCCAATCAAATCATCAACTTTAAGTGTAATTTAATATAAATAACAGAAAAAACACATATTGAACATCAATAACTTAATAAAATACACAAAATCAAAATCGCGGTCTCCACCTCAAACTGACATACACACAAAAATAAAGGTTAACTTTTCTGACGTTTGCCGTCGACGACCATATTGGAAGCACTTTGTGACTTCAATATGACCTTGGTGGGCAAACATAACCTGGTTTGGATTGCCTAATTCCGGTATAGCAAAAACACCAACTTTACGATTACCATTGGGCAACCAACTAGCGTCTGCTATAAATTTAAGTAATGCAAATAAATCTGTATTTACCATAAGTGATTAATATATTAATAACAAAAAAATGTAATATTTCAAAATAAAGTTATAATTCGTACAGTTTTTGGTTAGTTAGTTTTCCTCACGCTCGTAGAAAAACATATGTTCATAACACTTGCGGAAACACATTTACACACTTAACTTACCTGAACTAACCCAACTTTGCTACGCGTAGTTTGGTCAACTGCAGTTGCGAGCGGAAGAAACGATTTTCCGCACTTCTTAGGAAAATAGCTATTTTAAATTGTACTATAAACCAAAAATGACTATTGTGATCTACCCATGTTGTGTTGATTTTTTAAAATTAAAATACGTGCTATATAAACCCAAGATTATTAAACTTAAAATAATTGAAAATTAAAATTGAGCAAATTTAACGAACTTACACCTACTTTTAACATTATGTTCTTCTTCTAAGCAAAGTTTTAGTTTATAGAACACATCATATTTTAAGTATGCAGATTCAGACAATAAAATGTTTTCTCATCTTATTCGTAACGTTCTTCTTTGAGGGAATGAAATTGAAAAATGCGGCAGGTTTTGTGTGACAGAGGTGCGACATCCGTGCAAATTCCATTTATTTTTGGCTTTGGTTATTTTTGTAACGAGTTATTAAAACCAACAAAGTTAATTTTAACTAATGAACATCGTCAGTGTCGAAAAAAAATTAAAAAATAAAATATAACAGAGGGGATGGGAAATGATCGAAGACGCCATTTAAACTGGCTTTCCTTTGGAGAAGTTAGGGTTACTCTCTTCAGTTCATCTAATTTTATTGACAAAGCAAGTATCTGGAAATGTTAGATTTGACCCCAAGATACACATTTTCGGACCAAATTCTTATAAAAATATGGTCGTCGTAAAATATAGTACACTTTATTGGATTTTTTATGGCCCTCGGTCTTAAGTAAAGTTAAAGCAGAGAGCGAAGTGTAATGCTTTTGACACCCAATGATAAAAAGTTCCTAAAGAAAGTTTTTCTGCGATGTTTTAGATTGTTTTGTATCCAATCAATATGACGTGTTTATGAACGTGGGGATTTTCAATACGTTTTTTTTTTAACTCGGACATGGGTTTACGTGTTGTCTACGTGTTGTCTACCCCATGCTTGGACCTCATCTACTGTATATACAGTTTGTTCATTTAAAAGAAAAAACGCCGAGACACTTCAACAAATTTGCCAAAGTGGACAACTTTTTAACCAAAAACTACTTCACCCCCTTTTACCCTCTGCCCCCCGGGGTCATCCCCTTAAAAATTTTAAATGACAAGGGGTATCAAGTAATAGCTTGTTTGAAAGGTCTTTCAAAGTGCTTTATTTTGATGTTTGATTTTTTAAAATCCGTCGATTCGTTTTCGAGAAAATTAGAAAAACCTTTATTTATCTTAATTTGTTCAGATAGAAAAAAAAACACACGAAAATATCACTTTTTATTTCAATAAGTATTCAAGAACCAACATAAACAGCAATTCGGAAGATTAGACGTGGCAGCAACCAAATAACAACCCGACTTTTTTTCAGCCATCTATTTATAAACACAGATAACATGGGCGAACTGTATTTATTCTTATACCTGTTTAGTTTTTTATAGTTGCTAAGGAAAAGATAGAATTTAATTTGCTGTCAGTTACCTTTGTGACAATCTTGGGATAGTGAAAATTAATTTATTGATTCAGAGTTTACTTCCAAAATGGTTTTCACACTAGCCGAAAGAGTGGAAATGATTCTAATTTATGGTGCCCAAAATCAATGTGCTCGGAAAACTGCCGTCACATTTAACGCCAGACATTCGGAAAAGATAACTTCGCATAGGTATGTTTTTGACCTTGTTACTAAATTTACTCAAACTGGATCTGTTGCAAATAAAAAACGTAATCATCGTAGAGTTTTGGATGAAGCCGCTCAAGTTGAAGTTTTAGGTCATTTTGGCATAAATCCTAATACTTTATTACGCAAAATTGTTGATGCGACTGGTATTTCATTAGGCTCTGTACACACAGTTACTAAATTACATAAATTTCATCCATTCAAAATGAAAATATTGCAAGAGTTAACCGAAGATGATTTCGATAGCCCAGTTGAGTTTTGTGAACAAATGACTGCAGCGATTAATGATAATACCATTCATGTAAAGAATATCTGCTTCAGTGATGAATGCACATTTTATCTAAATGGATTTGTTAATAAACATAACTGCAGGTATTGGAGCAATGAAAACCCTCATGCTTTTGTAGAAGGGCACACTCAGTACCCCCAAAAAATTAATGTATGGGCAGGCATTTTAGGAAACAAAGTGATTGGGCCATTGTTTATTAATGGGAATTTAAATGGAGGCATTTATTTAGATATGTTGGAAAATACTATCAATCCGCTTATCACTGAAACCATTGAAAACCAAATCGAAGACGATGGAAACCCTATACTTGATGAGGCTAAAATATATTTCCAGCAAGACGGCGCTCCCCCTCACTATGTTCTTCCGGTTCGGCAATGGCTAGACGACGAGTTTCCAGATAAATGGATAGGGCCTATAGAATGGCCTGCTAGGTCTCCTGACTTGACGCCATTAGAATTTTTTCTATGGGGCCATTTGAGATCTATTGTGTTCACTCCCCAACCTAAAAGTTTGGATGAACTTCGTCAACGCATCATTGAAAGCTGCCATGATCTCCCACAACATGTTTTTGAAAATGTCCGTCAGGAATTTGAACATCGCCTATATCATTGTTTGGCCAATAACGGGCAACATTTTGAACACTTATTGAAATAAAAAGTGATATTTTCGTGTGTTTTTTTTTCTATCTGAACAAATTAAGATAAATAAAGATTTTTCTAATTTTTTTGAAAACAAATCGACTGATTTTAAAAAATCAACGTCAAAATAAAGCACTTTGAAGGACCTTTTAAACAAGCTATTACTTGATACCCCTTGTCATTTAAAATTTTTAATGGGATGACCCAGGGGGGCAGAGGGTAAAAGGGGGTGAAGTAGTTTTTGGTTAAAAAGTTGTCCCCTTTGGCAAATCTTTTGACGTGTCTCGGCGTTTTTTCTTTTAATCAGTGGTTTTCGATAAATCCGTGGTGGTTTTCAAATGAACACCCGCTGAAACTTTAAACAGATGAAGTTGAGAGTTCCTAGCTTAGGTCAGTCTGATAACTATACTTAAATATACTGGGTTGTTCAAAAGTATATTTCTGTAATATTTTCAGCTCAGTTTAGCTAACTTAAACAGATAGTATAATATTGAAGATTGAGTATGTCGTACTTAGGTTAGGACAAAAATTTAGTAACAAAACAATACCTACCTTCGTTGTACATTTTCTTTAGTTTTTCATACAATACAAGTTTTTCTCAGTCAAAATATCGGTTAAAATATACTTACAAGTTTAAGATAGGTTCCTCTTGCTGCCTCTTTATTTTTCTAGTCAAAAATTCAAGTTCAATAAAGCCTGTATGGTTTCTTGAGGAAGATAAAATGACAGTATGTACTTACCAACTGACTGATATAAAATTTCATTTAAAACAGTTACCTATGAAGTTGTTTCTAATATTTGTTAATCAGGGATTATTTGGGGATTATTTTTGTAACCTCAAAAGATTATCGAAGGCAATACTTAGTGATGGTAACATAGGCTAGCTGTTTATAGTCTTGAACCACCCTGAACACTAATCATCGAAATATCTTTTTAATATAAAATTCTATACATTATTTGATATAATTTAAGACATCTTTAACTTATAAATATAAATTTTATTACCTACATGCCATACCTATAGCTTCTACAGGGTTATGATAAAGAAACGGATCACCCTTTTACATGGTAAACCGCCTACTTAATCAAAAATCGCTCGGACCCGTCAACTTTAATTTTTTTAATGAACCATATTATATATTATTACATTTTTATATTCTACAATCAATTCTAGACATTTTTCATTAATTATACCCTATAGGTACTCATCTTCAGCCGTTTACGAAATATTAACACTTTAAAGGTGCTATGCACCATTGGTATGTTTCTCGACATAGCAACGTTCTGAACTTAAGTCACAATCTTTTGACTACGACAATTTCCTATTTAAGTTTGAGACGTCAAAATATGACAGTGAATGTTAATCAAATTTGAATTTTGCTCTCAAGATTCTCATAGCTCAAGCACACGACTTGAACGGGACTACGATATTCACCAAACCACCGTATGTAAATTTTTTCAAAAAGATAAGTTTCATCCATACAAACCAGTATTTGTACAAGAGTTATTGGACGATGATCCTGATAGGCGAGACCAATTTTGTAAAATAATGATTGAGCTAAGAGATAATAACGGAAAATTTGTCCAAAGAATTTGTTTTCCAGATGAAGCTACGTTTTGTTTAAATGGTCAGGTTAATAGACAAATCTACAGAAACTGGGCATAAAAAAATCCTCACTGGTTCATAGAAAATCACACCCAGTGTAATGAAAATGTTAATGTTTAGGCGGGCATTGTTGAAAATAGGATAATCGGCCCATTTTTCTTTGATGAGAGTCTCACTGGAGAAAGATATCTAAATTTCCTTCAAAGTGATCTGGTTCCAGCTCTTGCCACTCTGTTTCCAGATGATAATGATCCTGATTTACCAAGTTTAACCTTATCGTTTCAACAGGATGGTGCTCCCCCGCATTATGCTGTTCATGTAAGGGAGTACTTAAATAAAATTTTTCTGGGGCGGTGGATAGGTAGACGGGGCTCAATAGAGTGGCCACCCAGATCGCCTGATCTTAATCCACTGGACTTTTTTTTATGGGGCTACGTCAAAAATTTAGTTTATAAATCTAACCCATCTCGGTAGATACACTGAAGCAGTCTATTCGACGAGTAATAAGAGAAATATCTCTACAAGTAGTACTAAATGTACAGGGTCTTCCAACGAGGACTGAACAGGGGCTCATTTTTGAGCTTCCTTGTATTTAAAGAAAAATCCAAAATAGCCAATCGATGTACTTTTTCCTGCAGAATTCAAAAATGAAACCAAAAATTTATTTGAACCAGAAACAAAAGAGTTACGCTATGGATAAGGTGTTTTTTAAATGGAACATAGCTTTTTTTATACGATTTTTGGAACGAGTGATCTTTTTTTGTCCGTTCTGATTAAAATATTTAATATTGTGACAGCTATTTTTATTAAATTTTAAAGTTTTATCCAGTATAATTTAACTTTGACCTGTTTGAAACATACACTAGGTAATAAAGGTATAATCACCTTTGAATCCTTCAAAGTCAAAAAATTTGACAAATTTACTATAATATTGCCGAAATGAAATATTCATTAGATGAGAGATTGCAGATTGTTATCTTGTTCTACAAATGCCAAGAAAATGCAAGAGAAGCAAGGAGAAGATTTATTGCAAATTTTTACAGAAATATATCCGTCAATACCATTCTAAGGATAAAGTACCTATTTGAGGAAAATAAAACATTACATGACAGAAAAAGAAATCCAGAAAGGAATAGAAATCGAGACCGTGCCATTGTGAATTATTTTCGACTGAATCCAACCAAATCAATTTCGGACGCAGTTCGGGACGTTCAATACGGCGGCGGTGTAAGACTCAGAAGAGTTACCCAACGAACTGTTCACAGGACTTTAAGAAATCATAAATTTAAGTCTTATCATATCCTTCCACTTCAACATCTAACACCGGCACAAAAAGAACTTCGCTTCCAATTTGTTTCCCAAATTGTGATTCGGAAAGAAAACAAACACCCTAATTTATTCAGAAATATCTTATGGACTGACGAAGCCACATTCACAACATCGGGGGTTTTCAATAGACATAATAATCATCACTGGGCCGTTGGAAATCCAAGAAAATTTTAGACAATTAAATTTCAAGGAAGCACTTCAGTCCATGTTTGGTGTGGCATAAAAAATAATAGAATTTTGGGACCAATATTTTTTAACGGGACTTTAAATGGACAGAGATACTACGAGTTCTTAGAAAACGAAATTGAGAACTTTTTGGAAGATTTACGATTGGAAGAATATCAAAATTTAATTTGGCAACATGATGGGGCCCCTCCGCATGCCGTGCGTGAGGTTACTCAATATTTAAACGGACGCCATGAAGAATGGATTGGTAGAAATGGAACCTATGCTTGGCCACCCAATAGTCCCGATTTGTCAATATTAGACACATTTCTTTGGGGCCATTTAAAGAACGTGGTATACAAGCAGCGAGACCACGATATTGAAGAGATCATGCAGAAAATTGTGAATGAAATAAATCGCATTAACCAGGAAAATCACAGTATAACAGCAAGTTTGGAAAGGCTACAAAGAGGTTATCGCACATGTTTCGAGAACAACGGAGGTCACATTGAACAATTAAATTATTAATGTTTTTTTTTTTTAATTAGTATAGAGTTGGATTCCTTTTTCTGTCATGTAATGTTTTATTTTCCTCAAATAGGTTCTTTATCCTTAGAATAGTATTGACGGATATATTTCTGTGAAAATTTGCAATAAATCTTCTCCTTGCTTCTCTTGCATTTTCTTGGCATTTGTAGAACAATATAACAATCTGCAATCTCTCATCTAATGAATATTTCATTTCGGCAATATTATAGTAAATTTGTCAAATTTTTTGACTTTGAAGGATTCAAAGGTGATTATACCTTTATTACCTAGTGTATGTTTCAAACAGGTCAAAGTTAAATTATACTGGATAAAACATTAAAATTTAATAAAAATAGCTGTCACAATATTAAATATTTTAATCAGAACGGACAAAAAAAGATCACTCGTTCCAAAAATCGTATAAAAAAAGCTATGTTCCATTTAAAAAACACCTTATCCATAGCGTAACTCTTTTGTTTCTAGATTCAAGAAGTAGTCCATTTTCTGTGGCGAGTTTATGAATAGAAATAAAGGTCTGTCTTTACCACCAAAATACGTTTATTAACCCCTCTAGGGTAGAAGTTAAGGGTTAGGGAAAATACATGAGAGTAAATGTTAAATTAAATTTCTTAACGTAGACGTTGTACTAGTTTCGACTTTAGTGAAAGTCATCATCAGCAACTCAGTAATAAGAAATTTCTTTTTAGACTATGATCAAGACAAGTGGGTAAGAAAGTGGTTCAACAATATAAAATCTTAACCTGTCATTAGCCAATGGATTCGACAGCAGTTTATCGTGCTAATTCATACAAGAGGGGAAATATTTTTGGAAATATTTTTGGAGTAATTGGTATTAAATCCGAAAGTCATACTAGACTATTAACAGTTGTGCAGTACAATATTAATGTGAAAGACATTAAGTGAAATATATTACTGATACACGTGCTACTCAGATATTATAGGATTAATCAATCAATTTTATGAAATTTCAATTAAGTTATGTGGAGACATAATTTGGTGGTTTTTAGAAAAATCAATGGAAATAAAATAAATTATTATTCTCAAAAACAAAAAACTTAAAGCATACTGGAGTTATGACGTGAAATTTGGAATTTGTCACATTGTCAACACTCCATTTTAAATTTCAACTTCCGTGAAAAAGGAATAAAATTACGAAAATAAAATTAAAAATTAAGAATTAGAAAGATTAAGAAAAATTAGAATTAGAAAAGTGCCTCTGTTGGTACCTGCTAATTCTTAATTTTTAATTTTATTTTCGTAATTTTATTCCTTTTTCACGGAAGTTGAAATTTAAAATGGAGTGTTGACAATGTGACAAATTCCAAATTTCACGTCATAACTCCAGTATGCTTTAAGTTTTTTGTTTTTGAGAATAATAATTTATTTTATTTCCATTGATTTTTCTAAAAACCACCAAATTATGTCTCCACATAACTTAATTGAAATTTCATAAAATTGATTGATTAATCCTATAATATCTGAGTAGCACGTGTATCAGTAATATATTTCACTTAATGTCTTTCACATTAATATTGTACTGCACAACTGTTAATAGTCTAGTATGACTTTCGGATTTAATACCAATTACTCCAAAAATATTTCCAAAAATATTTCCCCTCTTGTATGAATTAGCACGATAAACTGCTGTCGAATCCATTGGCTAATGACAGGTTAAGATTTTATATTGTTGAACCACTTTCTTACCCACTTGTCTTGATCATAGTCTAAAAAGAAATTTCTTATTACTGAGTTGCTGATGATGACTTTCACTAAAGTCGAAACTAGTACAACGTCTACGTTAAGAAATTTAATTTAACATTTACTCTCATGTATTTTCCCTAACCCTTAACTTCTACCCTAGAGGGGTTAATAAACGTATTTTGGTGGTAAAGACAGACCTTTATTTCTATTCTTTTGTTTCTGGTTCAAATAAATTTTTGGTTTCATTTTTGAATTCTGCAGGAAAAAGTACATCGATTGGCTATTTTGGATTTTTCTTTAAATACAAGGAAGCTCAAAAATGAGCCCCTGTTCAGTCCTCGTACAACAGGAATTTCTAGATCGATTGATCTACTGCAGAACAGTTGGTGGAGGACATTTTCAACATCTTATAAAATAGTTTCTTTTCATTCTTTGTTGTTTGTTTATTTTGTTTTAAAAGTGTTAAAAAATTTAAAATTGTTAATATTCCGTAAACGGCTAAAGATAAGTATAGGGCATGATTAATGAAAAATGTCTAGAATTGATTAGGTATAGCATATAAAAATGTAAAAATATACAATATGTTTCATTAAAAAAATTAAAGTTGACACATGTAACGCTTTTATGATCTACCCTGTACAATACCTTTTTTCAAAAAAAAATGCATTTCAAAAAGATAAATTTGATGGGTCCGAGCGATTTTTGATAAGTGGGCGGTTTTCCATATAAAAGGGTGATCCGTTTCTTTATCATAACCTTGTATATTAAATTTCATCTTGTAATGTGACGTCACGATCTTAACAAGACGGCCTATTCATGGAGACGGCAGTGGTTAGTCTTAACAGCATATTTACGGGGGGGGGGGGGGGATAATGGGAGTAATTACCCCCTTATGACTTTGTTTCTTATACTAGGAGGAAGCAATTTGTTTGTGCATTCATGATTGTTACCGGTGTCCAGGCAGAATAATATGATGAAATTTGCTAATAATGCTTAGTTTTTAAAATATAGGGCGTTAAAAACTTATTGTTTTTATTTTGTTTTCAATTATCTTATTTATTTTTAAAAATAACTAGGTGGAATTTGGTACACGTAACGATTTTTGTAGTTCCCATAACACCAATTTTATATTAACTTTTATGCTTAAATTTTGCTGAAGATTAACGAAATAATTTTATTTGAACGTGATTGGATGCTTGAAGGTGACGTAATCTCTTCACATTGATGGTTAAGTTGCGGCATTTATTATTGTGTTAGTGTTAGTAAGCAAGTTAAAAAAGGGTGATTTAGTGATTTGCCAGAAAGTTAACAATAAGCAAGAAAAACAACATTTATTTATTTATTTATTTATTTATTTACAAACTCTACAGTAGATCCAATTACAGAGTAGGATAGTTGACAGAGACAGTATAACAAAACTAAAATATTGTATTTAACATATTCTTAAGCTTAACGTAACTAATATTAAACAAATCACATTTATTTTGAATTTGATTATACAGCATGCACATTTGTGTAATAGGTGAATTCTTATAGTAATTTGTACTGGCGGTATCAACATACAATGTTAGAGGACGTCTAGTTCTATAGGACGGCACATAAAAATTCAAATAAGACAATAGTGTGGTATCGTTAACTAAGTTATGTACTAGCTTGTGTAAAAAAAGAACAGATGCCATTTTTCTGCGATCCTCTAAGGTCCTAAGATTGTACTTTTTCATAATATCCATTTTGGGTATATGCATTTGATAAACTCCAGTTTCCTTATAATGAATATATCTTAGAAACTTATTTTGGATCCTTTCTATGCTATATTTATGATTGTCATTGTATGGACCCCATACAATTGAGCAATATTCTAAAACACTTCTTACATACGCAATATAGAGAACTCTTATACATTTTATATTTGTAAACAGTCTGCTATTTCTGACTAAATTCCAGAGGATTTTTTTGTTATTTCAGCGACATGAGTTTTAAAAGTTAATTCAGAATCGAAAATGACCCCTAGATCCCGCATCTCCGTAACCGGGGCCAATGTCGTGCCATCAATTAAATATTCATAATTTATTATGATTTTTTTCCTGCTGTAGCTAAGGACATAACACTTACTTATATTAAAATACAACCGATTTTTAATTGTCCACTGATATAGTTTATTTAAATCTTCCTGGAGACTTTGACAATCATTGGCATCTTTGACCCTTATACAGGGTGGCTGATTAGTGCGAGGAAGTCCAATATCTCCGTTGTTCTTAAAAATATCGAAATTTATTAAATACAAAGGTTCTAGGATAAACAAAAGCGCACATTTTAAAAATATTTTTGGATATACAGGATGCTCCAAAAAAGTGGGGTTTAGCAAAGATGTATTTTTTCAAAAGGAACACCCTATATGTTATATTATTTTTGAATGCTACATAAAATTACAGTTGTTTTTCAATAAGTGCATTGTAGTTCTAAACTTAATAGTTTTAGAGTTATCGACTTTTCCAAAATGATATTTTTGAACTTTGACAGCTTCTAATTTTCTAACGGTACTTCTTAGAGCAAAACGGCTTACATGTCCCTATCTTACTTTTTAATTGTCTTCCCAAAAATATTAATTTCCGGTTAAACCGGAAGTACTATATTTCCGACTTTCAAGTTACATCCGGTTTAACCGGAAATTGATATTTTTTTGAAGACAATTAAAAAGTAAGATAGGGACATGTAAGCCGTTTTGCTCTAAGAAGTACCGTTAGAAAACTAGAAGCTGTCAAAGTTCAAAAATGTCATTTTGGAAAAGTCGATAACTCGGAAACTATTAAGTTTAGACCTATAATGCACTTATTAAAAAATTACTATAATTTTATGTAGAATCCAAAAATAATATAACATATAGGGTGTTCCATTTGAAAAAATACATTTTTGCTAAACCCCACTTTTTTGGCGCATCCTGTATATCCAAAAATATTTTTAAAATTTGCACTCTTGTTTATCCTAGAACCTTTGCATTTAATAAATTTCGATATTTTAAAGAACAACGGAGATATTGGACTTTCTCGCACTAATCAGCCACCCTGTATAAAGTTTTAAGTCATCGGCAAACATTAATACATTGGATTGACTTATTTCTTTAACTAGACTGTTGATGTATAAAAGAAATAACAATGGCCCAAGGTTAGAGCCCTGCGGGATTCCGGAAGTAGCCACAAAATAATCAGAATAATATCCCCTAACAACCACTCTTTGTTTCCTATTTTGCAAATATGATTCGAACAATTTAACCATGTTCTCATGAAATCCAAATTCGGATCGCAGTTTCTTTACGAGGATGGTGTGCGACACCTTATCAAATGCCTTAGCGAAATCTGTGTAAATCACGTCTACCTGGCATCTAGCTTCCAGGCTTTCAACTATATATTGTGCAATATTACATAGGTTAGTAGTAGTAGACTTTTTATTTAAAAATCCATGTTGTCGATCCGTAATTTTATTTCTGACATAACTGTACACATACTTGTATATAATAGATTCGTATATTTTAGCCGGACATGACAATAAAGCAACTGGTCGATAATTTTGTATGTTAGACTTATCCTCTTTTTTGAATATAGGACATATTTTTACCTCCTTCCATACTTGTAGAAAGGTATTTGTCCTCAATGAAATATTAAATAGTGTTTTAAGAGGGTCAGCAAGAAAACCTATTAAACCCTTAAAAATAAATGACGATATGTTGTCAGGTCCAACAGCTCTGTTAATCTTTAGGCCCTGAATAGCATCACACACATCCTCATAACTAACCTGCCTAATGCAAAAAATTTCAGATATCTCGCACACTTCAGGTTGAAGATTTTTAAGATTTCCAAAACTATCCTCAACATAAACCGAGCTAAAAAAGGATGCAAATGCATTTGATACAGCCCTGCCATCAGTATACTCAACATCATTGACATGCATTTTGTTTGGAATGCCAGTTTCAGTCTTACCACTTTTGATATATTGCCAAAATGACCTTGAATCCTTATTAATGTCTACCTGAATTTTATTAAGATACTGTGCATGTGCAATTTTTGGGCGGCGGAACTTTCGGCCCCATATTGGGTAAGGTACCTGCTAGAAATTTTAGGTCAAGTAATCTTGCAAAAAATTTTGGCCCCAAACATTGCAGGTAATGCGAATTGAACCAAAAAGGTGGGTTAGATGCCGTGTTAGCGCTGTTTAACCAATATAAGTCTATAAAAGGGGCAAACAATTAATAATAATATTCCCCGGTGAACTTGAAAAAGGCGAATTGGAACCAAAAAGGTGGATTAGATGCCTTGTTAGCGCTGTTTAACCAATATAAGTCTATAAAACCGCATTAGCCGAGTTGCAGGTCAAAAATTGAGTTAGTTCAGGTTAGTTGCATTTTCATTTTATAAATGATTCAAAACACAAAAGATCATAAAAAAATTAAAATGTTATAACGTTAGACCATTGGGGCCGAAAATGCCTGTAATAAAAACATGACCCTTCCATCCCGGGGCCGAAAGTTCCTGTCAAAATCGGGCTGCTACCTGGCCGGGGCCGAAATTTCCTACGCCCCAATTTTTATGTCTCTTTTGATTTTGCCTCTAAGTTCTAAAAACTGATTTCTTATTTCCAAATCACCAGTCCTTTTACTTTTAATTCTTAATTTATCTTTCATTTTTATGTTTTTAATAATATTTTTATCAAAGTAAACAGGGAATTTTCGATAGGGTGTGCATTTTGGTACACATATTTCAAAAATATTATTGATTTTATCATAGAAACATTTTACGGCTAAGTTGGCGTCATTAAAAGATTCAAGATCACTCCAATTAGCACTCTGAAATAACTGGTACATAGCCTGAAAATCTGCTTTCCTAAAGTTAAATTTAGGGACATTGCCACTGTTTGTCAAACATTTCTGCTTGGAACTATTGAGTATCACTTCAATGGTAAGAGGGGGATGGTGTTGATCAATTTCTACAAAGCAGTATGTACTTTTATGCACATTACAATTTAAGTTGGTTAGAACAACGTCTAATATATGGTTGTTGATATTTAAAATACGATTCAACTGCTGACAGTCAAAGAATTCTATAAAGTTAAACAACATCTCTATCTCACCATCCCTATAATTTCTTGTGTAGTAGTCGCTCAAATGTGTAATATTGAAATCCCCAACTACGATAAGTTTATGTTGATAAAGAAATTCTAAGCTTTCTAAATAAGAAAAAAATGCATCCCGTTTAGAAGAAATACAGTTAGGTGTAATATAAACTACGAATACATATATATAACTTACATCATTAGTAAATATTTTAACTCCCACTAAATCTATCTCGGGTATATTAAGATCTATTTTCAATAACATACTCTTGTAAGTCTTTTTGACTGCTAGTAAGACACCTCCACCTCGCTTATTGGCTTCTCTGTTGCGGTTTTTATAAACCGAAAAGCTGTCAGGAAACAGTTCACTATCAAAAACATTATTTGATAACCAGGTCTCACTTAGTGCTACCACATCATTTTCATTTTCCGTCAGACATGCAGTGTTATATAATTCTACGGTTTTACTGTTCAACCCACGCACCTTTTGATATGCTATGTTAAATGTTGTGTTTTGGTTCTGTTCTTCCAAATTCAAAAGGGTTGTTAAATGATCATTAATAAAGTTTTTACTGGAGTTGATTAAAAATTTTCAGAATTTAAATAATTTGTCTGCTGTTGCAATTTTTTTATTCTTTGAATATAAACTGGACAGTTTGAGTCCCGAGCTGTGTGACTTCTATCTGATTGTTTTGATCTCTTGCAGTTTGGACAATCATAGTTGGTTACAGAGCAGTCTGCAGCACGATGTGCGTCTCCACATTTATAACAGCACTTGGCTTTTGCAATTTTTAGCCACATGACCAAACAAACAACATTTGAAGCATAATGCCACATTGGTATATTCCTGTACGAATGCTGGGCACATGTCAAACATAAGCGTGTTATTCCTTATAAGCCACTTGAATATTTCAGGGGTTGTCTGGAAAATCCAATTTTCCTTTGCTTTGTTTCTGCATTCCCTTTTCGTAATAAATTTAATTCTATTTATAACGTCTTGGCCAAATGTGTCGATTATTTCATAGTTTTCGGCAATAAATTCCTTTACAAATTCTTCAGATGAATATCCCTTCATAATACCAGTTATCATTATCATTGGGTCTATATTTGTGATATTTTTTAATTCGACATCCTTAATCACCTTGGCTAAACTGTCATTCAGCTTTTGTTGTTGAGCTGCATTTTGGCATTCAATAATAACGCTCCCACTTGGTAAAGGTTTAACGGTTTTGAAAGTGCCGTCTAAGTCTCTAATTTTAATATTATTTTTAATTTCTTTCATGACAATTCTAGAGTCGTTTTGTCCTTTTATTTTTATAATTGTTTCATGCTTTGGTTTCTGTGGTGGAGTTTTCCATTCAGGCTTATTCAATGTAGCTGTTGGATTGTTACTAGCTGGAATACGATTTAATGCTTCACTGAAAGAAGGAGCAATCTGAGGCGTGTTCCCTGCGATTGTTTGAATATGCTGCGATGGTAATGCAAATTTACGGTCTGTTAATTCATTTAATCTAATATTTAGTTCACAGTTATTTTTTTCGGTTTGCCCTATTCTAAACGCTAATGTTGTAACGTGCTTATGTACTGTAAACAATGCTGATTGAATTTTCTTAGCTTCATCTCGAGGTATGATTTCAGTACTTTTATGCATACTCTGAAGAGCGTCAAGGACTTCATTAAGGATTTCTTCAGTTGACTGCACAGTAGAGTTGTTAGGTCTAGTTAGGATGTCATTGACCAAATTTCCATGTTCTAAGTTGTGTTTTTTTATTTTGTTGCGATCCAAAGAACCTGGACTTGAATCAGATCGGGGTCTTTTTTGTGAGTTAACATGTGCCAAATTTACTTCCTCATTAAACAGGTTGACTGCCGGCTGATTGTTCTAAGGTCTTGGTTGGTGCCGACACAATTTTTTTTTTTTAATGTGGATTCTTTTTGCTTAATATGAAGTAAAATAAGTTTATAAAGATTGTAAATGTAGTTTTTAGTCCAAAGCGTAAGAAAAAAAACTTCACTCCGATCGGAGTGGTCGGCGTCATATACATTTTTTTTATGATGATGCCGAGCACTCCGATCGCCGATCGGAGTCCCCATGTAATTCGTGTATGAACGATAAAAAAAATGCATTTTAAACTTAAAATCATTTATTTGTCAACTATTTATACATTTTTGTGATAATCTTCAAAACACTCGAGGCACAAACCAGGTTGTCCGGGGCATATTTTGCATTCATAAACTGTTTGCTTCCGTATTTGCTTCTGCCTGCATCCTTTACATTCTTTTCTGCTAACTCTTTTGGATTCATTACCTCCTTTTGTTTCTTTAACAGTTTTTTCTATTTTGCTAATGATGTGGGCCGTATGCATGCTAGGCGTTCGAACTATTGGTAGATCAATATTGGATTCTATGTTCAGTAAACCCGAAATTACAGCTAATCGAAAGTCGTATAGGCGTAAACGATCAGACTGGGAATACTTGTTGTATAGAAAATGTGCATTTAGCAAGCTCATCTGCAGCACATGTGTAAACAGCTTTTTGTACCAACGAATGGTTTTACGATCGCAAGGATAGTATGCCATCATTTGATCCTGTCTGTCTACTCCTGACATATACTTATTATAACCAATATTAGCTCTTGGCTTTTCAGATTCTTGTCCTCTTTTATTTGTAAAAATACCCATTTCGCTTCCAAACTCTGTACTAATATATTGAACATTACGTTTGTCGCGCCATTTTCCAATATGTACCCCATCACAAAACATAGATTTGTTCTCTCCTCGTTTTAATGTTGCATCCATTACCTCTTTTGGACTGTTCTTTCTGTCAACCCTTAGGGTTCCAGTGCAATATGTGTTTTGTTGTAACAGGTTGGAGGCCAACTCAAAACTATTGTAAAAATTATCCAGATAAACGGCATGTCCATTATTTAGTTTCTCTTCAAGTAAATGCAGAACCACTTTTTCTGTATGACCAGTACCGCTATAAACATCCGAAGAACCTTCGTAAATACGAAATTTTAAAATTAGCCCATCTGGTTCAGTCAGCATATATAACTTTATACCATACTTATGACGCTTATTTTTAATAAACTTCTTGAATAGTAGACGACCACGCCAAAGTACCATAGATTCGTCCAATGACAGATCTCTTCCTGGGTAATAAATGTCATTCATTTTTTTATTAAAAAAATCTACAACAGATCTAATTTTCCCTAGACGATCAGTTGCAGGTGTTTCTGGAGTCGTAAAATGCAAGCATCTTAAAATAATGAGAAATCTGTTTCTTGACATATATGTTCTAAAAACAGGTATGTTGAATAAAACGCCAGTTTTCCAGTAATCATTTAGACGACTCAAATGTATTGTTCCTGTATGAAGTACAAGACCTAAAAAAATTTTAAATTCTTCCAAAGTGACAGGTTTCCAAGTAGTGATACGAGATCTACTAGTTGTTTCTGGGCGCAAAAAAACCTCAACTGCATAAGTATTTGTTTGTTCTACAACACCCTGTAGGAAATTATCGTCAACGATCATTTGAAAAAAATCCATTGGAGTGCCGTCTCCAGGACTTGGCACTAATAAACCTTGATTTTTTGTAAACAGAATTTGTTTTAACATACCAGCGTCACTCCACTTTTTATTATCAGAAGTTGGTTTTTGATTTGTACCTGTAGGCACATTAAGATTAATGTTTGGAAGCACGGTGGGAATAGTATTTTCATCTTCGGACTCCTCAGAGCTTGAACTTGATCCGCCATCATCCGGGTCGGGAAGAAATTCGTCATCACTTTTATCATTCTCCAAAATTTCTCGTAACTCACTATCAGTTAACTTCCTTTTTTTATCATCAAAAGTATTTTCTTTCTCTGTAAAATGTCTTTTAGTAACACCGGAAGGACCTGCTTTGTTGTCCATTTTTAACCTCAAATTCTAACCTCACCGAATGTCAAAACACAAAACCAACAAAAACACGTGTTAAAATAAAGTATCTTTTGTGACGCCGCAAACATTAGAACGGCACAGCAACAACGCCGATGAAATACTAAAGCAAGGAGTCGTCGGTAAGCGATTACTCCGATCGGAGCAGGCGGCATTAGCGAAGGGAGCCGATGCACTCCGATCGGAGTGATCGACAGTCATGATACAAAGATGATCGACAGTCAACCTGTTAAAAACTTCATCATCGACCTCTTTACTGTCATTAGTAACAATCTCGTTTATGTTAGAATCCGGTTGCGTAACCGGTGGAGTACGTAGCACCGAATTTCTAGGTTTAAAAATTGAATTTAGCCGTAAATTATCATCGTCTGGGCTAAAACTCCCTGCGTTTGTATTTAAACCGTTTTTAGATTGCCCAGATATTTCACCATCTATCTTATCAGTGCCACTTTTTGTCTTGTTTTTATCGGAATCCGTTTTTATTTGTTTCGAATTAAAACCCATATTTTTCATACCATCATTCAAGGCAGTGTTATAAGAACCAACAGAAGCACTTCTTTTGATTCTAAAAGTATGTTCATTCTCCTGGTTTTTCTTTTCACTACTTTTACCTCCACCACTGTTTAGTCCCATGGTACAATTCTGTTTAGAATATCACGGATTAACACCTCAAAAAAACACAAATATACGGAGCGATTTTAAACACGTCTAATTTCTCCGTTATCTAAAACATTTAGACTAATATAATGAAATTCCAAGTGACGATGAAAATTGTCTGGAAAATAAACTTAATTCTAAATCAAACTCGTTGGATAAGGAACTAGAACAAAAGAAGAGTTCTAGCGAGGATGATGACGATTCTATCAGGGATCCAAATGATGAATCAACATTTTATATAAGAAATAATTATTCCAGATTAAAGAAAATATTACCTATGATGCAGAAAATATACCAAAAGAAATATTAGACAAGAAACCTGCTGGCGTTGTAAAACCTGTTTCCATAAGCCGTCGCTTTGCCCAGGGACGTCTTTTGAAACTAGGCATAACTAAAGTAATAAGTTGTAATGTTATTTTTATTATAAAAATATTTTGTTTGAATAAAAAAACAATGAAAAAGTATACAATGGACTAATCGACGGTAATAGACGTCAATGCCATACAAGCCGAATGTATGATAGGACATGACGTCCATACCCGTCGACATGTTTTTTCTATGTAAGAATACTTACCAAAACATTACCAAAATATATGTTCTTGTTATTAATGTTCATATAATATTTAAGTTTACTAACAACAGCAGTGTATTGGCACCCAAACTGTTTTCTGAGTATCCGTCAAGGTGTTAAAATCGAGGTTAAAATAAATTTAACTTTATTATGTAATTATTTTTGATATCTTTCTTTCTCCAAGTAACTCGTGTTATTAATTTCGCACATACCTAATCATCTTCATTAAAATGTTTTGAGCGCATTTCTGCGGAAGTTTTTGAGTGAATTTTATGGAAGACATGGAGTATCCCTGTATAGGAATTATTAATTTTAAACATGTTTTTTATTTTATTTGTCTGATTAACTACTCGTCAAGGCTTTATCCTGCTCATCCTATGCGTAGATCCATCACTGTCCAAAAACTCCATTCGTGTTAGGATCCCTAACGGTTTTACTATCATAATTATTGTTAATTACTCTGTTTTAATTATTTAACAACATACTAGACATCAAAACTTTTATTTTCACAGTAGTGCTATTTACAACAATAGGAGAGTAATGTTTATTATGAACGTTATACATTTTTAATGATCTCTTTATCTTTATTTTATTTAAATATTAAAAACTCACACCTCTCGAAAATACAATGCCGGTAAACTCATTTTCATAAATATTTATTTATTAATTTGTTTTTTCTTTTAAGTTGAAAGTAGTAAAACAAGTCTTGAATATTTATCTGTCTTTCTCTGAAACAATATGCATTGTCTGCATTAAAATAAAAAATGTGTTAAGGAAACTGGTTTGTATTTTGTTCAAGTGGTACCACCGGTAATATAACTGTAATAAAAGGTATATTTATCCATCACTAAATTTACTTCATAAAATAAAACTTTCGATGATTGGATGATACACTTCAAGTTTTAAATTATGGTGACCAATTTGTGTAACTAAAATCATCTTCAAATAACTAGGTAACAGAGACCAATCATTTTAAATTAATTACTATGCTGTTATAATCCCAAGAATCAATAATTGGTTGTAGTAACTAAATCACATGCGTTCGTTTAAACCAGGCTTCTTGCCTTCAACTTTTTTCTGGTAATTGTTCATCTTTGCAGATCTATGTAAGAGGTTGAGGTCTCTTTTGGGACTGGATGATCTAAGGTTTTTGTTGATTTTACGATCGATACCATTTTTATAGTTCTAAATAGTGAGCTATAACTATCCGATAATTCTGAACATTCAATTAAGTACTCCGAAAAGAAATAATTCACCTGACAATAAAAACACATTCAGAGATTGGATTCAGATAGGTTGGCACAGCTTTTAAGTAATGTGGACTGGAATTCGGTTATGAATGAGGCTGACCTTCATATTGTTATTAATATATTACAGAAACACATAATACTTGACTCAATAGTTTCGTATTCTGTAACATGTAAAAAAAGCAAGATCAAACCATCGGATAACCTTATGACTAACAAGGGCTATTAGGCATAGGGATAAATTAAAAAATATTGTTGCTTTGTACCCTCATAGCATTGGAGAACTTTAGAAAGCTTTTATCTAGACTTGTCAATCAAGCAACCTACCTATTACACGCAACTATTTGATGACACAATGACCCAAAAAAAAACTTAGGGCAAAATTAAGAAAGCTTTTGGGGGGTGCAAACAAAATCAAAAGATTACCAAAATACTAAATAGTACAAGTCATATAGTCAACAGTGAGGCTGGAATGACCAATAATGGTAGAGTGATGGCAGAGAGGCTGGATCGTACTGAGACGCCCACCCACCCTGACAACAACCTAGACCCATAAAAAATAATGAACTTATTCAAATTATCGCTTCCCTTAAATCTGGTGCCTCAGGTGACGATGACAAAATAAAAAACACATTTGGGCAGGTTAAAATGTTTGGGCGGGATTGTGGGTCCATTTTATATGATCATAATTGAAATGGAGACATGTATCTTAATTTCTTAAACAATCAGTTTGAAGATTTCTTGATAGAATCTAATTTTTTTTTTGGATACGCTACCACATCTCTGCTTTTAACATGACGGGGCACCTCCCCATAATAGTAGAAATGTGCGTGCATTTTTACATCGACATTTCCCAGAAAAGTGGATAGGAAATCGAGGTGTTGTGTTATAGCCAGCGAGATCACCCGATCTTTCATTCCTTGATTTTTTCTATGGGGCACTATAAAATATAGAGTGAATACAAATGGCCTTGAAAAATAGTTACGTGAAAAAAGTATGACTTCCTGTCGGTCTTTGCGTATTTTAGAAGATGGACTATTTCTTCAATTTCAAGGAACAAATTGATCAAACAACTTCGTGTATACCTTCTTGGGCCATTGTGGTATCTAATCAACCAAACCTTTAGCAGTGGCGGCTCGTGGGCGAACATATAGAGGAAGAGGCAAATATCAAAATTATATAAAAATAAAAAAAAAAACTTACCTATTTTTTGTATATTAAATCGATCCTTCTGTTCTTTAACCCTGCGTACTTGTCAATAATATCGTCATAGAAAGGCACTTTCATTTTAAGTTCGTTACTGATCAATAATATATCTCCGAAGAGTTCCCGCCCACGGCAACTTAACGACTACACGCGTCACGCACGAAAGGAAGGTGCAAGTGCCGAATCTTCACGAAGGCTTGTCGTGGTCCATACTGACGCCTACGCAACGCGATCGTTGCCATAGCAACTTCCTTGTTTTTGGACGACGTCTGCTTACGTGTCGGAAGCGGATTCAGCTATAAGTCGACACAAATGAGAATGAGAATACTGTTACTGCTTTAACATTTTGTTCGATTTGTAAGCGACAACATTTTTGGTTGTGTTTGCCACTGTGTGTTTTAGATGCAGTTTGTAGTATTAGACCATTAAAACTACTAGAGGCACAACGAATAATTATTAATAATGCAATAATAAAATTAATAAAAGTATCTTATTGAAGTTTAAAATAAAATGTATTAATGAATAAGTTAATTGCTTTGTTGTTGTTTTTTTTTGAGGAAGGGGCACTTCCCCTACTTCCTCTGAAAAGCCGCCACTGACCTTTAGTACTGGCGAATATTCCAAAGCTTTTAAGAACTCTATAATTATACACATATTTAAATCCAGTGCAAGAACCAACTTGAATAACTATAGGTCAATTACTTAAACAGGTAATCTTTGAAAAGGCTATTAGGTTGCGCCTTACATCTTATTTACAAAATAAAAATATAACCTTTAACAATAGCCTTTAACTGTGTGTCACACCCTATACTGCTGGAGGCGCTGCATTTTAAAGGTATAAGAGGCATATATAGGTAACATGATTTTTAAAAGCTACCTTGAGAGCCGACTACAGCGGGTAAAAGTAGGCAACGATATGAGTGAGCAGCTTCCTGTGGGTGCCACAGGATACTGTGCTTGGTACAGTCCTCTTTACTATTTATATCAATGACGATAAAGCTTATCCCCTTTATTCCCGCCCAGACATTAATGGAAATTTTTTCTTGGTGCCTTGATTCAAAAATCGCATGTGGGTTTTCGTCTGCCCATACGTAGTTATTATGGAAATTGATAATTCCGTCTCTAGTAAATCAGTGAAAAATATTTTACTTATAATGTCGGGATCTCGGTGCCATTTTTGTCTTAGCCATCGACAGAATTGCATCCTGGGTTCAAAATCTTCAGGTTTTAGAGCCTGAACTCTTTGAATGTGGCATGGGTAGAGACACTGTTCATGCAAAATTTCTAAAACCGAGCTCTTTGGAATGCCTTCTTGCGTAGCTAGCCTTCTAATGCTAATCCCTGGCTTACCTGCGACTATTTCAAGAACTCTCTCTTTAGCTTCGACAGTTCGAGTGGTACGTGGTCTACCAGTTGAGTAATCTGGTTTAAAAGATCCTTTTTCACAAAGTCTTCTATGTACACTAATGAAAAATTGAATGCATGGAACTTGCCTGACAGGGTACGTCTCTTGATATGATCTCCGCGCTTCGAGAGCGTTACCATTTGCTTTTCCATACACAAAATGCATTTGTGCCATTTCTTGAAATGAGTAATTATTATTCATTTTTCAGCTTTTTAGTGAAATTCTTAAATAGTAAAAACACACAAGTCACAATAACGGGTTGTTCAACTAAAACTTCAAAAAGTGACAAAGTGAAGTTGCTTATTAAACAAGTTCAAATGCATTTGAATTAAGCCAACTATGGTTGGTTGCGAAGCGCTTGGTATCCTATGCGTTACATTTTTAAATGAAGTTTTTGGTGGAATCCACAGGTGAATTTAAAAATGTACCCAATGTAGTACGTACCAGTAAATTCATTTTTTTTTTGGCAATGGGTGTAAAAGAATAACTACATTTTAAAACAGTATTCAAGCATCCTTATTTTTGTTACATAGCCTGTTTACTGTATTTACGCACTGCAGTCGTCCTTTTAAGTCCGTTTATCTCGAAAACGGTCGACTATACGACTTCATACCAAGGAAACCTTTTTTACGCGTAAAAATGTTCAAAGAATCACAATTTATTTAAAAGATAGCGAAAATACACTCGGCGAAAAAGAAGATGACCCTAAATAACTAACCACCCCTTTGTTCCCACGCTACTGGTTGCAATATGAGTCACCTGATATTTTCAAAAAGTTACCACCAATAAGTCTAACTTATACGTAGAAGTTAATTCCTGTATTGTAAGTAGATCCTAATAAATTAAATAAAACCCACTTTTATGACACCGCATCTTCAAGGGCCTGTAGCTCCCTCTGGAAGCATTTCCGGACCTATGTTAATATGAACTTTTTTTCATATCTTTTTATGTAGAATCATACCTTAAAATTTTTTATCGTCATTTCCGGACACCCTGTATATAAATATTTGTACACAGTACATTCAGATTAGGATATCATCCCTTAGATCAGTATAATATAAATCTTACAAAAGGGATCGATTCTTTAGGATTTTTGTTTTATTTATTTAACATGCTTTATTGTCAAGAATACATTACATATATTATAGACAAAGCAACTAATGCTAAATTTATCCTACGATCTAAGACGATGTCAGAAGGTAAAAAAAATCATAGATAGACAAAATACAATTTAGAAAAAATAGATATCAGAAAGTTTAAAGAAATAAAAACAAACATAAAAAATAGACCAAACAACAATTTAAAATATCAACTCTACTGCAATGGACTACTTCTTCAAATTTAAAATAGTTTAAAAATAATAACTTAACTTCAAAAAACAATATAATAAAGTCCACAAGAAGTGTCAAATTTCATGCCGATAGTACTCATTCAGGCTGTAATACGTGCCAGAAGGTCTCTCATCGCTCTGCGGAAACGCACATAATCCAAAGATCTACACTCCACTCTCAAATGGTTATACACTTTAATGCTTTCGTAAATTAGAGAGCGCTTAGTCAATGTCGATCTAGGAATTGGAAGCCGAAGGTTAGAGCTTTGCCTGGTGCTGTATGCATTTGTAGAATTTTTGCTCTAAGATCTCTTCTGTATTAAACATACCGTTTCTAAAATAAATAGGCATATAACCGTTAAAATACCAAACTTTCTAAATAATGGCCGACAATGGTACCGATATTTTGTCCCACTCATATACCTAAGTGCTCTCTTCTGAATAACAAAAACAGAATTTAAAAGCTGTTGATTGCAGAATGCCCAAAACGCAATACCATAATATCTCATATGGGACTCAAGCAGCGAGTGGTATACCATCTTTACCGCTGAACAACCTAGTTCTTGTGACACCACTCTAATAGCAACTTCTTATTTAATTCAATGATATGTTTTTCGAATTTAAGCTTGGAGTCTATAAATAGTCCAAGAAATTTTATGGTTGCTTTACTTTTAATTTGTTTGTTATCCAAAACAAGATTATTATAGTCAAAGCAAAAAGTCAAAATATTAGTTTTCTTAACATTCAAACAAGGAGAATTAGAGTCGCACCAAGTTTTAATTTGTTGAAGATCTTGATTAATGACACTCTTCAAAAGTTCATCACTGCTTGAATGCCACAGAAGAGTGATGTCATCCGCGAAAAGTGTAAACTGGCCACTAATTGCTATAAGTACTTGTAAGGTCGTTTATATGCAATAAAAATAAGATAGGGCCCAACCATATATGTATTAGTACTATATGGCTATTACCCTGAAAATCTTGAAGCAACAACAGAGATAGCAGATCCAGGGTCATTTCGACTTGTGCGCATGCGCCGTCAGAGTATTGCCAAATATGCTTTTATTTCTTTAGAATAGGGCAGAAGAGTGAGTCTTAGAAAATTAGAGCAATGATAGAATTACCAAAAATCTTGCTAAAGAATTGCAAAATAAGCATTAAGTCCGTACTTCCAAGTGTTTTCAAATTATTTGTTTCCATTTCTAAACTAAAACGCGTCAAATAACAATTTCATATGACTAGAGGGTGACAACGTGACAACGTCTCATTTTTGCTCGACATAACCTCGAAATCTTTAGCAAATGTTAATTTGGTTGACAGCTTGCTTCAGCGAGTAGATTTGTTATTATTAACGGCTTTTGTGTACTGTTTATCTTTACTTTTCTGCAAATTTTGATTGTGTGTGTGAACTGTGACCATTTTGTGACGATGCCGAGGCAAAACGGAATATTTTACATTATTTTAAACAGGCGTAGAAGCTTGAACAAAGATTTATCGTGCTACAGGTATGTACCCAGATCGAATGTTTCTTTCTATTAACTTACTTACGTTAATTTCGTGAGGGAACAATAACTAGGTAGTCCATTTCCTAAAGATTATAATTTCCTTTGCTGCTGTTGATATAATTAGGTACCTAGGTACCTATTTTTACCAAAAATTGCATGTACTCCAAAAAATCCTATTAAAACCTATTATTTTACCTGTTGAACTCTAAAAATGAATGTAAAATATCTAATAAAAGTTTTATTGATATATTTACCTGCGTTTTTTTTCTTTTTTCAGTCGAAATACTATACAAAATCCTAAACAAATCAAGAACTTTAATGTTTGTTTACAAATTTCTGTCCAGTTGTCAAAGTCAAATGTGATAACCTCATTTTTTTCCTGTTAAAACAAACGTCATCTCGCGCATGCGCACTGCGCGAAATGACCCTGGCGGGACAAGGAACCTCGGCTTCACTTCGTTTACATTGGTTAAATGGGCAAGGCGCCATATAGTACTAATACATATATGGGCCCAACACAGAACCCTGGGGCATCCCAAACTCAATACTAGACAGACCAGAGCATCTTCCATCATGCGCCGTGTTACGAATGCCATAGTGCTGAAGCTTTGCAGCAGAAAAATCACAGAATACTGCCGCGACAGCATCGCCATCATTTAAATTAAGGAAAATATTCTGTAGGAGTGAGAAAATATCATCACCAGTGTTTTTGGATAGAGAAGTAGTAAAAATAACTAGCCTTATTTTAAGATAGAGAATTAACTCAATTCGGGACTATGCTTGAAATTTTGTTATCTTAGTTTAAGCAAAGTTTTTTTTCCGCTAACCTAATTACGAAAATTGTTTCCAAGGAGATTTATCAAGAAAATATTGATTTGTTTTAAATTCGTCTTGCTTTGCATTAAGATATCCTTTTTATCTAAAGGGATTATCCCGAGAACTGATCAAAACATACACGCAAGATAACATAATATTATATAATTTTTCATTCTTCTAATGAGCAATTTAAAAATAGTTAAATTAATTATGTAAGATGTTGTATTTAAAGCAACATAAATATGATCTGCACCACGTTTGCTAATTGGCCTGTAGGTGTAATTTAAAATATTTTCGGGTTATAGGTATGTGATTATCATCTACACACCTTTTTTGTGTTCTATATTTTGTCTAGAATTCAAGACATATTCCTTCTACGCAACAAATGGCCACCTTGTCATCTGTTATTGCAAATTTCTGAATTAAAAAAAAATTCAGTTGTAAAAAATGCACATATTTTTTGTTCGACACGTTTTTAATATAAAAATTCGCCCCCTTGAAAAAATTTGCTGCACGCACATGGTACTCCAGTACTGACAGTAATTAATAAATTTAGGAATACATTATTAGAGACCAAGAATGTAAAATATTTAGCCAGGCGACGAATTGTCTGACTAAAGGTAGTTCAGAAAAACCTTTAAAAAAAAAACAAAATAAAAAAATTACATTCCAAGGATCCCACCTCACGAAATGACACGGCACGGTATAGCGAAATTGGTTTTTTTATCCTTGTCACATGTGGAGTGTTTAACTGAGCGATATCAATAGTCTATACGAGCTGTTAGTGTTTTAAAATCGCGGAAAGTAAAAACTTCTCGCGTGTCGTGGGAATTTCGCGGTTATTTCGAACTTTTACCGCCAGCATTTGTAATTCGTTCGTGTTTTGATTGTCGCGTTAATAAAAATAAATAGTTTAGTATTTACTTGTGAATTTTGTTCATTATTGTGATACTAGTTTAGTGCCTGTGTTAATGTGTACTCATTCTATTAAGGATTACTTTTTCAAGCTTTATTAATTGGTGGATTAATTATAAAAAAATTGTTAATTTCTTGAATGTAAGTATGAAAATTTGTAGAATATAATATAGGTATAATCATCGATTCGATCATATTATGATTGATATGGCTCTCTAGAACACGAGGTCAATTTTTTTTTAAATGAGTACGTTTATACAGTGACGAGGAGTCGATTTAATTTCCTGGGCAAGTTCTAATTTTCGTGATTTTTATTTGAAGATCATGATAAATAAAATTGTCGTTACTATCTTATTTTTCGAAACAATAGTGTAGATATGCTTTGTTTATGATAAATTAAATACCTTATGCATGCATATTGATTCACTTAATAAATTAGGCTAATATTATTCGATATTACCATTATCAGTCTTAAATTACTTATAAATTAAACAGGTAACAGTGGTTGTTATTTGTCTTTTTACCTTCTCATCCATTAATTTTAACTGTCATAAAGGTATTTTTTACTTAACACTATCGTTTGTATTAATACAATATTATATTGTTTCGTGTCAATTGGGAATTTGCTTTGAAAAATACTTTTCTATTGACCATTAAAGAGGTTTGTGGGTTTGTGGCTTGTATATCTGAACTTGCGATATAAATGCCTTTGTTAGACTGCTGTCTTTGTTAAGTTCAGGTTATATTATTCAGATCAAATGAGCGAGCAAAAGCGAATATTCTCTCAAATTCGCTTAAGATTGATGCTGCTCGTACGCATGATCGGCTTCCGTCTATACCTCGATCTATATCTAGCTATTATTTTTATGTTTAATATAGTATGATAGGGTACTACTATATTTGGAAAATATTTTTAAATATATAGGATGTGTATGACAAAAGCGGGTCAATTTGAACATACATATTTTTAAACGGGACACCCTGTATTTTTAACCCGGAACTGATGCCTCTCTTTATTGTTTATGTAATTCCAATTTTTTTTAAAGTCTTTTGCGGTGATTCCAAGTTATTAATTATTTCCCAATTTTTTTTACTTTTTTACGGTCGCAATAAATATGCCACAGTTTATTTATCGATTTTAACTTGATAAATATTGTTGCATCAGGGTTCCTTGATCAGAGTTATAACAGTGAGATTTATATGATTTTACCAGATGTTTTTATACAGGGTGCTCTAATTCTATTCAATTTTCTTTTTTAAATGGAACGCATTGTATACGGAGTGTCGGAAAACAACGTCAGGAAATTTAAGGAGATGATTTTAGGCGATAGAATAATAGCAGTAAGTCATTTAGAAAAATGTCCAAATCTCCATGGTTTCCCAGTGACACGTGATTAAAAGTTTTAAAACTTATTTCTTATTAATTTGATATATATATCTCATTTACTCAGAATTTTAGAATTTATTGTAGGTTATGATTACTAATTTATTGTGTGCTATAGTCCCTGTGTTATCTTGTAATTAAAAAAAATTGTTTCTCACATAAGATATTTTAATGCCGATTTACGGCCAAACGGAGCGATTTATCGATATGAAACAAGAGTACATTATTTGAAGCATATTTCCTTACCTTCAAAATAACACCTCCACTTTGATCTGTCAGAATAAAAAAGTTAAAAGGCAAATAGAATTAAAATTTTAGTAAAGTGCCATCTGGTGGCACGTTTGGAAAACATTTTTACATTCAGATAATGCGGTTCATTGAGCTTAGGCTCTATACCAAACTTCAATTTTAAATGTCAAGAAATAAATGAGATATCAAATTAATAAGAAGTAAATTTTAAAACTTTAGTCAGCTGTCACTGGGAAACTTTCTAAATGACTTACTGCTATTATTTTATAGCCTAAAATCACCACCCTGTTATTCGGCCATAAAATATTGAACAACTTGATGGACTGCTCGGAACTTTTGTTTTTGCTTTAGAGTACCATGCCGTTTGACGAGACAGGCCAATTTGTTTTTTGTTAATCAGAGCCGTAGTGACATTGGAAGGAATAGCCCTGCAAATCGTATAATGAACAATTTTAACCTATTTGTGCCACAGGATTTTAATATCAGTTGTTCCACGCTTTCTTTTAAAAACAAAATTAGACATTTTATTGACGATAGAGCTGTTTGAGAGATTTAGAATACTTAGTGGGGGTTTTACTTACTGCTAGGCCCATGAGGCAAAAAAAAGGGAAGACTGTGTATATTTATGACTCTCTGAATTATTGTTAATTATTGTGTGAATTAATTTTTTTAACCGATTCTCTAAGTACTGTTAGTTCTTGGTTACTGTTTTTGTTAGAATATACTATTTGTAACTGTGTTCTGTAGTGTATTGTAGTGTTGAATAAATAAATGAATAAATGAAAAAAAAATTAATGAATAAAATGTACAGGTTTTTCCCGTTTTCTCCGTTGAATCTACAACAACGACAGTGTTGCCATGTTACCAATCACAGTATAAAATGTGAGAAAAGATGATAATTTTTTAATAAAATTCAGCCGATGTTTATTTTATTTGAAGGCAACTACATAACGTCTATTGTCCTATTGTCTTTGCAGGCCTCGCGTACCACAGTTTGAGAACCATTGTTATAGAGCATGACCTTGCTTGCTCGTTTGATCTGGATTCAGTTTAACATTTGGGGTTTTGAAGGTATCAAATAAAAATAATAATGGCAGGGTTATTATACAGTTGCGTAGAAAACACTAGGGACATAAGCCCCGGCCCCCTTCCTTATTCTTATTATTATTTTAAATGTTAAGTTACCTTAAACAACGAAAAGAGAAAACAAAATAAAATATGTCGAAAAGTATTGAAAGTAAGCATATGGCATACTAAACGAAAGTTGAGAAAAATTGGATAGTCGATCAGAAAAAAATAAAAAATACAGGGTGTGGTATTTAAATTTGCCGAGAATATTTAGAGTAAAGTTATTAAAATTTAAAAATTGATTTTGGGTACCCTGTAAAAATTGACTAAAATTTGTTAAGTATCATAATTCTTTTGTATTTTCTCCAAATAACCTCCATACCAAACACAAATTTTTAATTTGGAAACATAGTGAAGATATTCACAGTTGAATCCACGGATAAAAATTGGCATTTTTATGAAAAAATTAAAATATTGGAGAAACTACAAGATTTAGAATGAAACATTTTACATAAAGTAGTATCAGAATTTTATGCAGAATCTGAAAATAAATCTAAATACAGTGTGTTTCACTCAAAAAAAAAGCATAGCTTTTATTAGCCACGATTTTTTGGGCTACCCTGTTTACTCAAATAGAATTTTAAAATATGCACCTTAATGATCTACACTGTGGCTCAAATTAAAGGAGTACACTTTTTAATTGTGAATATTTTTTTTCATTCTACACTGCTTTAATTTATTTTTAGAGTGATGATAAACTGAAATCGTCTCAGTAAAATGTGTAATTTTTAGTAGTAGTCTAAATATTTATAGGATAATATTATGAATATGACCACAATGATTTTCTATCACCAATTGCAGTTGCCTTCGCCATAGGTCAATAGCTGCATTGATTATGTCCTGGTTAATATTATTCCAACAGAACTGTAACCTTTCCTTTAGCTCTTCGATGGTGTTAAACCTTTGACTATTGTGAACATTTGCCTCTAAGTTTTCCCATATGGAATAGTCAGCAGGGTTTAAGTCTGGACTATTGGGTGGCCACACCTCCGGTTCGATGTAATCGGGGCATTGCTCAAACAAAAACATTCTTGTACTCCGAGAGGTATGGGAAGGAGCACCGTCTTGTTTGAACACGTAATCGTCGCAGATCGCTTCAATTTTAGGAAGCAAGTGATGTAAAATTTGTTGTTGATATGCGTCCGAGTTGAGTTTTACTCCGGCATCTACAACAATGAGACTTGACTTCCCCAATTTGGAAACTGCCACAGAGACCATTACGCCAGGTGAAAAGTGACTTCTCTCGATTAAAAGATTTTTCAAAGAGATTTTCGTCTTTATTCGCACGTTTGCGTATACCCGATTATTTTGTATATTCTTTGGCGGTCTCAATTAAAACATCTTCTTATCTAAAAACCATATCTTTGCGATATGTTCCCGAGAACGGAATCTTCGTAGTAATAGATTACATCTTTCTAATCTTTTCTCCTTCACATTGGCATTAAGTTTTTGAAAGTAAACTTTTTTAAAGACTTTAAGTTGGCAATAATTTTTTATAATTCTTTAAACTGAAGAACGGTGATTTCTTGTTCTTTGCTCTATTTTTCTGGTACCTACAGATTCTTCAGGTCGTACATTTTCTATAATATTTCTTAACATTCCTTGAGTTCTTGAAGTTTTCTTCGTTTCCCTTCCAACTTTTATTTTTATGGATGGATAAGATGTCTTAAAAATGGTTCCAACATACCGATATTTTTCAGGAAACTCCTTTACAATATTTCTTGCACCGTAATTATGTTTTTGTCGAAAATATTTGATAAGAATTCGATCCTCTTCACTTAAGACTGCCATTGTGTACGGATTAGCTGTCACGAAGCGTACAAAGCATCAAAAATAACATTGTTTATTTTTTTAATAACACTCATGGATACTCTGATTTTTAATAACAGTCATGGATACTTTAATAACGGTCATGGATGCTAGTTGGATCATAGTTCAATCGACTTCAAATTTCCAAAATGATAACCGCAATGTTTTAGTAGGTACCTACATCAATGAACAAAATAAATTGTATTTCTTGAATTTTAAAATTTTTCACAATGATACCTATACTGGAGAATTTTCGATAGTTACCTACCAAAAAAACGTATCATCTGAAATTTAAATAAATCAGTTTTCGTTTGCAACGAACATAAGCCCACGTTTGTTGAAAAAAACCTATCAATCCGGCCCTGTTCAAAATATTTTGATAAAAATTACACATTTTACTGAGACCATTTCAGGTCATCATCACTCCAAAAATAAATTAAATCAGTGCAAAATGAAAAAAAAAAATTCTAAAAAGTGTACCCCTTTAATTTGAGCCACAGTGTATACAACTTTTGTATTTCACATCTTTATCTAGTTTTTAAAGTAAAGGGAAAAGTATACTTTACTCTACCGTTGACTCACCCTGTATATATAACCTCAAAATCCACGACAGTAAAATAAACAAGTGCATGCCGATTTTCCAAAACCGAACTGGTCATCTTCGTTATACTATTATGGCTTAAAGTTAACTTTGTAAACGTACTCAATTACTATTTCTGTTAGAGCGGGTGCACACTGACCAATTTTAATTGTACTTGGACTTTAAAGAGTTGTTGAGTGACAGCGATACGCGACTCTATAAATACTTGCATAGTGTGCATTTGACCTTAGTTTAGAAATATTATTTTTTTAAAAGATAACAGCAATACCACCAAAACAATATTTCTACTAGTATTTGTTCTGAATAAATGTTGGTATACTAAAACTACTATTTTAGTAAACTACTTTTCCTAAAATGTTGCCAACACTTTTGGTTATCCGGTCATTAATAACGAAAATTTCGGTCGTTGCCAAACAACAGCACAATTTAAAATCGATTTTTGGAAAAAAAATATAATTTATTTTTGAAGCAACTGCGATCACAACCTAAGCTAAGCCTGCTTATTATCTTATATTTCTTGTTAGATAAATAATATTTTGGACGTTTTTGCATGAATTATGTTTGTGTTTAGTTTGGATGATATAATAAATTTTTAGAACCACTATTAATTTGTCAAAATTTATCTGTATTAAAATAAAATAGAAAGTTCAAAGTCATAATATAATGATAACGTCACGTATCTGAGGATTAATTCCTGTTATTGTTTAAACTTTATTGACACAATTTTATTATAATGTATAGAAATGATACTCGAACTACTTGACCCTGTATTTTTTCATTCTTTACTTTTGTTCTAGTAACCGACTTTTAAAAAAGGCCGGTTTTAATATGACTTGTAACTTTTTTAAGCGCAAGATCCTACATTGGAATACTCGTTGGGATACATACAAAAACTATGAAGAGCAATTTAAACGCGCAGGTAAAAAAGAAGGTTCAAAAGAGTGCTTAACTCAATAAACTCGTTCTATTTTATGCTGCTATGAAGGAATTATTATCTTTAATCAATTACCTACCAATGTTTCCTAAAGAAATTCTATGAGAAAGTAAACAAACTTTTTACTTTGATTCCACTATATTTGAAACTTAAGAATTATTTTTAACAAAATTCAACTACATTCGCTATCACTGTAGCTTTATCTAATGACGGATTTAAAAGTAAAGATGTATAAAATGTATAAATTCTGGATTTCCTGGTTCTTAATTAATCTAAGCACTTATTAGAATTCTCCATACTGAAAATAAAGGTCTTAAATTAGATTTATTGGAATCGCTCGAAATAAATAAATTAAAAATACGGATCGCTTACTAAATTGTCAAACAGACCTGAATAAATCACTTTTAATAAATCTATTTTCGTACCAACCCTAATGGGATTATTTAGCATTTTTTTCGCTACAAATTCTAAAAGAATTCTGAAAGAATTTGTAATTTTAGCGCGAATTGCAAAGAATTTTAATTTTCTGACACCTCTAAAGGTTTAAAAATAATTTACGTAACATCGACTTGCGGAAACCGCTGTGTGGCGTTAATAAGTCCTCGCTGCCGTTGTTTACGACTAAATAGACAGGTGGCCATTCCCACTGCCCTTCCCCGTTGCTGGGTAACGGAGTTGATATCGACAGGACAGAAAAAATTAATTTTTAATAATCTCTTTTTATTTTTTATAAAATAGTGTTAGAGAATGTATAGTCTAGATCTCGTATAGAATAGCATTTCAAACTTGTCATAGAATATACTATTTAGAGTAATATTAATAAGCTTCTGCTTTAACTGAACAAAGAAACAGTAATAGGCGGACGAACTGTAGGACTTAATGACGTCATCGCCTCGCGATCTTGAAAAGGCTACAGTGATAGCGAAACTACTGACGATATGCCCAATAATAATAATTGTGATAATGAGGACGCTATTCTTGTCTATTTGCAAAGTTGTACATTTTTTTTTCAAATACATTTTTGAAATGTTATTTTTTTAATTGACGTAATACGAACAGACATGTTAATTTACTGAATTAAATGGTAGAGACCGATTGGTGCCACACACAATTATATCTATTTAAATGTTGTGTCATAAGGTTAATTTATACAGTGCGTTTGGAAAAATGAAGTATTTGGCATAGTGAACATTTTTATTTACCATTGGCGTGCGGTGTTGGTGGGGTAAAAAAAGGCTTTTTTTTTTAAAAGGATATATGGGCTTATTTTAGATAACTGTCTCTATCAGATTTAGAATCAGCATCCACAAGAGCCCCTTAATTCATATTTTCAAAATCTCAAGAGCTGATTTTAGCAGAAAAAGAAGTCTTGTCTTAATAAATTCTTTATTTGTAACTGTGCTAACAAAATTACGTTATTTTAAATTTTTGTGTTTTCAACATAACTACATTCTAAAACAATATACTTTTTAACAATTCTTCTTAAAGGTACATTCACTTTTCTTAAAGTTTGGTGAGTAATTTCCTGGCACGCTTGCCTAATTATAATGCAAAGTTGCTCTCTATTACGCGGCCGAGTAGCAAACACTTTATTTTTCAAGTGCCCCCACAGAAAAAAGTCACAAGGGGTAATATCCGCCGATCTGGGGGGCCATGGTTTTAAAGGAGAATTTCTACCTATCCACTTCATATATAGGAAAAGTTGCAGGGGCACCATCTAACTGAAAGATTAAGTTTTGTCTCTGTGCTAAAGGCAATTCCATGAGAAAATCATAAAAATAATTTAGTAAAAAATGTAGAAAATTTTGTCCGGTCAAGTTATCCAGGAAAAAAGGGCCAACAATTCGTTCGTTAAATATGCCACACCACACGTTCACTTTTCCACTATATTACGATTTATTTTTTTTTCAAAATTTTGCTAAGATACGCGCGCTCTGTTACCGTTGGCATGCTGACCTGTTTTCTTTTTAAACAGATTAAGCAAAGAGTGCTTTGAAACACAAAGTTTTTGTTTGACATTAAGTAATTCGTACGAATTGTCAATAAGTGAAGCAGTGCTACTTAACTGTTAATAAGATGGCACAAAACCGAAGAGTAGTTCTTACAATTGGAGAAAAAGTAGAAATTATCCGCTTAGTTGGCAATAATGAAAGATCTACGCATCAGGTTGCTGGAATATTCAATGAAAGGCATCAGGATCGAGCACCATATACTTACGATACCGTTGCCAAAATCCACAGATTGTTCGCAAGGACTGGAGCGGTTTTTAAGACAAGACCCAGGAGGTACAATTTCAATCAAAGACATTATCCAGACGACGAACGTATCTAAGCAGAATTTCGAAACAACTCAAATGGTAGTATGAGGGTAGTTGCGAGGATACTGAATTTAACGAAAAACAAAGTATGGAGGTGTTTGAAACGCAATAGGATTAGGGCATTTACCAAAATTTCTACATACCTACTCTGTTAAATGGTGATTTTGAACGGCGGTTTGAATTTTGCTTATGGTTGCAAGGTAACTATCTTAACGACAGACTTTTTCTAAAGAACATTATGTTTACTGACGAGGCAACGTTTACGACAAACGTTGTGGTATCTAGTCAAAATTGTAGGTTTTGGGCAGCCGAAAATCCGAATTGGGTAATTAATTGTAAAAACCAGTAATTTTGGTTTTTACCCTACCAACACCGCATGCCAATGGTAAATAGAAATGTTAACTATGCCAAATACTTCATTTTTCCAAACGCACTGTATAAATTAACCTTATGACACAACATTTAAAATAGATATAATTGTGTGGGGCACCAATCGGTCTAACCTGAACTAACCAAAATTTCAAGAAAATCTCATTATTAATAACTGAGATATTAGGGTGTATTCATGAAAAGCGGGACACACTGTCTATAAAATGGGATTTTTTAGAACGAGAAATTTACTTTCCTAAAATTGTATGTAGATTGTAGAGAGAAATGTCACAACTTTTCTGAATATTATGAATATGGGCATGTTTTAACTCACATATATTTTTAATAATATTTTTGGATTGCTCAAATTTTAAAAAGAAATGTCAGTTACCCCTTGATTCCCAACAAAAAAAAAATAGCTCACAATGGAAACAAAGAAGGTTACAAAATTAACTGTATTGGAATAATACAATACCTATAATATACAAATTTATGTTCTCTTCACTCATGTTCGTTTACGATCTGTTGGTAAAACCATTGATATTGGGGCCTCACAAATTTCACCTGAGATTTTAAATTTTCAGTTTTTTAATCGGTTAGCTCTCCAGACCTCTGCTAAATTTTTGGTAAATCTGTAGGATCAGGATTACCTACGCGCGTGTTTCTAATTACATTAACTTTTTTAAATGGTGTTTGCGTAAATAACTGGCGTATTCGTGAACCTTAAGACATTTTATTTTATCTCCGAACAGTCTTCTTACGGACAGTTTTATATGGTTAATTAAGTCATCAACTTTTCTGATATGGATAGAAATGTCAGTAACATGATTAGTTTTTAGATTGCTTATAATATCTCGATATTTTTTAGTATGTTTACATTTTAATGTCAGCGTAGGGTATAGGTTCTCAATTCTTCCAAAATCACTCACAATCGAATTTATAGTAAATGGACTTTACAAAGCCTTTTAATATTAAATATTGATACATATTTTTTGGATGACTACTTTTCGTTTTATTGATTTTTGAAAATCGCAGAATTGAATTTTGTTCCTGCAGGTACTTACAAAAATATCAATATTTTCAAGACTACTTGCACTACATATATGAATGATAGCTTATCTTAAAGATATTTGTAAGGCCTTTCGAAAGATGTCACCCACAACACATTTTTTTAATCTTTGAAAAAAAAATTCTTTTTGAAAAATCTCTTTTGATTTTTTTAAAAAAAGAAATATTATTTTCCTTACGGTCTTCCTAAGATATGTACCAAATTTTAGGATGGAGAAATGATGGCTTTAAGGTCAAACATTTGTTAGAGGATTTTATTACATTTTATGCATTAAAATATCGCCAATAAAATTTATAAAGAAGAAAAATATCTTCCTATAAAATGTAAAAAATGCGAATTTTCTTTTATAGGTTGTAGTTTAAAGTTCCAGTTTACGCAAAAAATACCCTTAATTTATTGTCAATGTTAGGTACTATTAAACTAGCTTATACAAGGTGATTCAAAAGTTCTTTGACAAACTTCGGGAGGTAATAGCCGACAATATTTTAAGATGAAAACTTCTTATAACCAGTGGTCCTTGGCGACTTCGTTACGGAGATACAGGGTGTTGAAATATTAAAAGAAATAGTAATCATTTTTAAATAACTCCTTAACGAGTTATTTTTTTTATGAAATTTAGTGAATCAAATAAGTATTTAAGGGCACTTATTTTTAAAGTACAACACGTTCGTAAATTTAACCAGTGGAGTCGGTACAAAATGTGGCTATAATATTTCTTGTGAAAACTATGCTACACCACTGACTTATTTTATTTTAACTTTCTTCTTATGAATCCTCCCATCATTTACAACAAAAAAGATCACGTGTATTTTTTTGATACGAGGGACGGTTTAAGGGTAAATGATTATTTTATTTGACTATACACAAATATTAAAAAATGTGTTTTTAATTCAAAGATTTATAAAGGTATAACATCAAATTTAATTAATTAAATAAGTACTTTACAGAAATTAAATGATTTTTAAATAAATTGTTCGAAATGTCCACCTTCAGCCAAGATGCAGGCATCTAATCTCCTTTGCATGGAATCTCGTACGCGTGCTAAGATATCTGGTCTGTTTCTTATTACTTCAAAACGATCGATTATTCGGTTTCTTAGCACTTCTGGATTTTCGACTGGCGTTTTGTAAACGATTGACTTCAAATGTCCCCACAAATAAAAATCAAGGGAATTTAGATCTGGGGACCTTGGTGGCCACGGTTTTTTTTAATTTGATATAGATTAGTCCTAGCCACTATGCTGAAATGAGCGGGAGCTCCGTCATGCATAAACCATATACGTCTTCGAGTTTCTAAGGGTACATCATCCAATAAGGGAGGAAGTTCATTTTTTAAAAAGTGTCGGTACATATCGCCATTAAGCCGAAGTGGAAGAATAAAAGGTCCTATCAAGTAATCGCCAACTATTCCTCCCCACACGTTTAATGAAAATTGGTACTGAGAATTTCGTTCACTAACTGCGTGGGGATTTTCCCAAGACCAGATATGGTTATTGGGAAGTTTGTAATCGCACTCTGAGAAAAATTTGCCTCGTCCGTAAAAAGTACATAATTTAAAAATTGGGGATTTTCATCAAATTTTTCCAAAAACCACTGACACAAATTAATGCGCTGAGGAAAGTCCCTGGCTAAAAGAGCTTGTGAGCTTGTACCCTTTGAATGTGGTACGGATACAACTGCTGATCGTGCAGAATTCTCCAAACAGTAGCTTGGGTGGAATTGAGAGCATCAGCAATTATTCGGGTGCTGGTAGGTATCTGGATTTTCCACTACAGCGTTTAAAACAGCTTCTTCTAATTCTGGGGTTCGGGCTGTTCGTGGTCTTCCAGGAATGTCACGTGGCCTTGTAAAACTCCCTGTTTCGGCTTTACGGCGGTGAAGATTTGTAAATGTTGCAGCAGCAGGCAGTACTCGGTTAGGATATCGCTCCTGATAAATTCGTCTCGTTTCTCGTGCATTTCCATCGGCAAGGCCATATACAAAATGCATGTCGGCTAAATGGGCATTATTTCTTAAATAATCCATAGTAGGTACCTTATAAACAATACTAATAATATCCAACCAAAGCCGTTTTGCTCCATGGTACACCGTTAAAAAGCTAGAAACTGTCAAAGTTCAAAAATGTTGTTTTTCAAAAGTCGATATCTCGGAAACTATTAAGTTTACACTTATAAACAAATACTTCTAATTTTATGTAGAATCCAAATTTTTTTTAACAAATTTAAAAATTAATTTCCATTTAAAAAAAATAAATTTGTTTTTCTACGGTTTTCTGACTCATCCTGTATACTTATTTTTTTAACATTCTAACAAACTTTAAAGAGTCCTAAAACTTTTGTCTTAAATATTTTCTGCTAGCTGTTTTACTTTAAGAAATAATCGACCGTTTCCATACATACCATCGACCCTGTATATAATAAGGCGAAACATCAGTGGCATAGCCAGAATTTTGGGGCGAAGGGGGCGAATTATCGGAGCGGCGCAGATTGCTGAGCTATAGCGCCGCAGGCAAAAAATTTTTGGGACCACGCCCAAATTTCGGGAACGGAGGGTCTGGCCCCAAATAAAGTTAAAATCCGCTATGTAAAAAATATTAATATAATGTGGTGGGACGCTCTCGAAACCGGTTTTATTAAGTTTACTCCCATCGTTCTTCTTTACTACAAATAAAATAAGAGCGATCTTGTTTTTTAAGAATTTTTATTTAAGTAGTAAAGGGGCGCCAGGCCAAGGGGGGCGGGGCGATGGCCCCCGTTCGCCCCCTGTAACTGCGCCGCTGTGGAACACCAATACGCATGTATCACATTTGGATTCTTCTATCAAGAGGCACGTCTTTCAATAAATTATTCAAATTTTACTGCAACAATTGTAAATAAATCTCACCAATGAGTCTTTCTTCCAAAACAAATGAACCTATAAGGTTATTTCCGATAATGCCACAAATTTACCATAAACCTTTTTTGGTGTCTGTTTTGAATTATGGCGTGCGGTTTTATCAGCCGAAAAATGTAAATTGTGTGAGTTTATTATGCCATCTCTTGTAAAACCGGCTTCATCGGCAAACAAAATATGGTTAGAAAAATTTAGATTTACGTTAAGTTGCTGTATAAACCAGTTGGAGTCTTGCTGGATAATCATCCGGAGACATAGCGTGTACTTTTTAATCATGTAACATAAACATGAAGTAACTGTTCTTTTAGATTTAAGAAGTAGTCCATGTTCTGTGGCGAGATTGTAAATAAAAATAAAGGTCTGTCTTTACCACCAAATAACTTTATTTGTACAACAACTTTAAGAAATTTATTCTAATTCTTCATCATTTCATGTATTTTCTATAACCCTTGTTTTCTACCCTAGAGGGGCAAATAAAGTTATTTGGTGGTAAAGACAGACCTTTATTTTTATGTTCTTTTAGAGTTTCAAGTACAACCCATTTTGTAACATTGTTTTGTGTCGTGATATTTTTTTCTGTCTAAAGGGTTGTCAGCAATACCTTACAAAATTTGTTCCTCTACGTGAGGGTCTTGTGCTCTCCTGGGGGGTCCCTCACCGCCACGTCGTGGAAAAAATTATCCTAAATAAAAAATTTCAAAAATTAATTCATTAACTCTAATAATTACCTACTTTCTAATCATCTTTTACCTGTTTCCTTTAGGCTCCGACCAACACTTTGAAAGGTTTTTTTGAATTGGCATTGCTCGGGCTGGAAATCTTTCAGAATAAAGTCTTCTTGTCTTCGAAGACTTGGACAGCGCTATATCATAAATTAAATGCATATCAGCATATTCTGCGTAAGAATATTCTTCCGGTTTTTAAAACTATTTTTACTTGAAGGCGGTTTTGACAAATAGTCAATAGTAATTCATTATGTAGGTTTTAACAAAAACAATATGATTTTTACCTGTTTCTGTTTAGCATTAGTAACTTTTGAGTGTTTCGCATATAAACCTATTTATCTCGAAAACCGCCAGTTTTATCGAAATAAATTAAGAGTACCTTTCTTGAAGAGGAATGACCAGAGTATTTAGAAAGTCAGTTGTCAGCTCTGTCAAATGACACCGATCAATATTTTGGATTAACTAAAAAAATGTGGTGGCAAGTCCGATCCTGACTTCCCTGACGATCTAAACATCTACTATAGTATGGTTTAATGATTCTTTATGGCCTCTATAAATATTAAAATTTCATTAAAATATACAAGTCGGTTCAAAGGCTAGAGCCAAAAAAGTAAATCGCTGGGTACCCCTTTGGGGCTCTGTATCTCCTCTCAAGGGGCACTTTAGAAATTTTTTTCTATAACAAATTAGGGTTATATTCACCTGTTCTATATGCTCCCCAAAAATTAGGCGGTACTAACTGCACACCCTGTACAGTAAATATATTTTGTGTGCCACAAACAACAAAAACCGAAAATAAGGCAATAAACTAGCAATAATTGAGTCAATATGATAGCGAAAAATTCTAGTATAGGAAGAATGAAAAAAGTTTATGTATTATATGCATTTTAGACTTTATATTCCCCTTAATATGCGGCTTACAAATGCGAAACTTAATGCATCTGATGTAATAACTTCAATTATTCCATTCAACCATTACCGTTCAAACATTAAATATTTATATAAACATTTAAAATGGCGCCAATAATTTTACTGGTGAACCATAACAATGTCGCGAAAGTATAAAAATATCCTGGGAGATATAGAAATACAGTCGTTAGGATAATGTAAAAAATGTTGGATGGAAATGTTATTTTAGACTCTGCGTTGACAGCGGTACTTTGCACTGAAGCGAAAGGTAATAGAGGTCTATTGTGCATTACTAACGAGTATATTTCGTATTCTAACGGTATTTTAAGAACTTCTTGTAAAATTACATTGATGTTATATTTCAGATATAATTTAAAAATCTAAAAAAGTTTTGAAAATAAACGCATTTTAATGAAAATATTGATATTGTTTTGGCAGGTAACCTTAACCACAGGAAAAACAGAATTGGAAAGACTATTAAAATATGCATAATTATCTAGAAAACTTTTTAGAGACGGACATCTTCTCAATAAACTTATATAGAGGGGCCACATTAAATGTGCTTTTTCTTCAAAAATTAAAGTATTTTATATTTGTATGATATGATATGTTATGGATGATTTTTCATTAATTAGTCACTTTTATGCTTTTCCGTTCCGAATAAACAACAAACAAGGTATCGTAAATAATTTTTTGGAAAAGAAACTCCATGTCTGGCGAAAATTTTACAAGAGACAAAAAAGTTTCAAAATGAAGACGGCTGGTGTCAGAGAAACAATTGAAGTCATTTGTACAGGGGGTAACAAAAATACAAACTTTTATTTAGGAATCACGCGCCAGTTTTAAATTAACAGGCATTAAAAAAAGATCGCGTTTACGTCAAAATACGCCAATTATACTGGTAATTCTTAGTCCCATAATTAGTGAAAATCGATAAAGGCGTTTAGAAATTATTCCGAAAAAACGATATTACTTTGAGAACTTTAGCACCCTGTAGCGGCAAAACGAAGTAACATCGCATATAGGTAAGATTGCCTAGATCACCTTATTTTTGGTTAAGGCATTTGTGGTTAAGCTCCGTACAGTCATTTCAAGGACACCCTGTATAGTAAGTAAATTCATAGATTATTGAAAGCTATTTTTCGTATAATTTACTTTATTTCTTAAACATTAATATTTAACTTAGTTACAATACTATTTTACAAATCAGTCATCGTATAGGTTACCAGACGGTATAGAAACGATAAATAAGTTTTTATCCGATTGTGTCAAAAAATGACGTTTTATAGATCAGATATTTGGACGAAAAGGTAACCTTTTCAATAAGGTATTGATTATTGCGCTGGTAGCTAGGCAACCTTTGTCGTCCTAGTCCGAAAAACATTTTGTCGGACGCTAAAATATTTTCAACAGTTTATTTTATTCAATTATTTACAATATTTATATTAAATGTACAATTAGAACAATTTTGAACAAGAACGGGGTGATGTAAATTTGATTTTGAGGATGTGTTATTATTAGTCAATATCAAGCCAATGTTGAAAATAATATTAATCTAGATCCAGTTTCTTTTTGGACATTTATACAAAGCAAAACAGATCGAAATGGGGTTCCTGGGGAAGTTATATACGGCAACAATACGTACTCTGACTCTGGTGACATTGCGGACGCCTTCGCACAGTTCTTTATGTCGATCTATGAAGTACCGGACGCTCCCAAAGTCAATAGAACACATAGCAATAACGGTCACTTCAACTTTTCAACAATAACCGAAAATGATGTTTTAAACAGCATTAAAAAACTAAAACCGAAAAAGACGACGGGTGTTGACAATATACCTGCCTACATATATAAGGGCTTAGCTGAACTGCTGGCTACACCCTTAGCACATATCTTTAACCTAGCTCTACAGCAGAAAGAATTTCCAAATGCTCTGAAAATATCTGTTATTACTCCGGTACATAAATCCGGATCTCGCAAAGAAGTAAAGAATTATAGACCAATTAGCATACTTAATGTTGTGGCTAAAATATTTGAAGTAATATTATATGAGGACCTTTACAGAGCCTTGGAATCTAAAATATCCAAATATCAACACGGTTTTGTGACTGATAAGTCGACGGTCACAAACCTGTGTGTATTTTCAGAGTATGCTAGTTGGGCAATTGAAAACAAACAACAACTCGACGTGATTTATACTGACTGTGAGAAGGCGTTTGACAAGGTCAACCATGAGATTCTGCTCGACAGGCTGGAGGACTACGGATGCTCTGAGGGAACTTGTCTCTTCTTGAAATCATATCTCTCACAACGCATACAGGTTGTAAAAATTGGCAACACTATGTCGACAAAATTTATTGCAAGTTCAGGTGTGCCACAGGGCAGCAATTTCGGCCCATTACTATTTCTTATATTTATCAACACCTTACCAGAAAGCATCTCTGATTCAACTGGCCTGTTGTTCGCAGATGATTTCAAGTTGTTTAAAGTTATAACAGCAACAAGGGACAGTGCTCAGCTACAGACTGATCTCAACAGAGTCTCTGAATGGTTTACGATTAACAAAATGTTATTAAATGTAAAGAAGTGTTCTATTGTAACTTTTACTCGTAAACTAGAATACCAAACTTTTGACTACACAATAGGTACGGTGAAACTAGATCGTAAAAATGAGTTGAAGGACCTTGGGGTCTATTTCCAGTCAAGCCTCAGATTTACCACACATTATAATTACATCGTAAATAGAGCTTACAGACAATTGGGTTTTGTCATTAGAAACACCAAAAACTATAAGATTGCTACAACAGTAAGACTGTATAACGCTTTAGTGAGGCCCATTTTGGAATATGCAATGCAAATCTGGATGCCTACATCAAATATACAGATTGATCATATTGAAAAAGTGCAGAAGCGTTTCCTGAGATATTTATATGTCAGGAAAAACAGTGCATATCCATACATGGTATCATATAAGGCAATGTTAGACAGTTTTCAATTAACCACTCTATTATCAAGAAGAAATAAACAAGCTGTAATGTTCGTATACTTTATTATCAATAATATTAAGTACAAAAATTGTGATTTAATTAATTATATAAAGTTTAAAGTTCCAAAGGTAAATCTAAGAATTACCAACAAGGACCTATTCTGTATTGTCCCAGGTAGTTTGTCCCCACTTAGTCATCTGATGGCACAATGTAACGAGCTATCCAAGCAAATAGATATAGATATCTTCAATATAAGTCTTGCGCAACTAAAGGCACTTAAATGATTAATGTGATATTATTCTAGCTTTTAACTAGTCTGAACTGTTCTCTATTTGTCTTCCTTTTATAACTGGTTGTATTTATTTTGTTTGTATATGTACATGTATATTCTCACTGTCTATGGCCGTTTGCAAGTAACTACATCTTTAGTATGTGTTTGTAAATGTAACTCTTAAATAAATAAATAAATTTTTGGTCTCCGTTATGATATTATTCTCCAATGTTGAACTCGATTGGGAGACGGATTGCGACACCTGAGTCGAGACTGACTGCAGGTCAGATTGTGGAATGTTGAATATTTTCTTGGTCAGCTCTAACTTATTACTTAAGGAATCATCTATGTAGCCCTCGGCTACTCCCGAAGACTTCCAGCCTCCATGCCGTTTTAGAGATGTTATGTCTGCTCCCGCATCTACAAGTAATGTGGCCGATGTTCTTCTGAAACAATGTCCCGTGAATTCCTTGGCATTCGGCAGTTTTAAGTAAGATGCTATTTCCTGAGGTATAGAGCCAAATTTGTGTATACCGACAACTTGCTTATGGCATTTTCCATTGCGATAAGACACAAAAAATCGCCCATCACTCATATTTGTTGGACGTAAAACCAGATAATTTCTATAATACTTTAGATATTCTCCAGTCACCGTAAATGATCTCGGTTTGTTTGTTTTATTATAGGGAATTTTTACTAACAAAGCCGTTCCCAAATCTTGTATGTCATCAATTTTCATATGAGCCAGTCCTTCTCGACGACATGCGCCCGCGATTCCAAAAATAAAAGCAACCTGTAATTAAGAAAATTGTTAGTCAGAAATTTAAAATACTATTATATAGTTACATTTACCTTCAACATTAAGTATTTGTCATCTGGAGCATGGCAAAGGAATTTGTGAACCTCTTCTCTAGTTAGGATCCTTGATTTCTTTGGACAATATCCAACACTTTTTTGTTTCAACAATGCTCGTAATCTCATGTATTTAGATATATCAATATTCTGTTTTACATTTACCACTGCACGTAGCATAGAATACTGCGACCACAGAGTAGATGACTTCATAGTTTTCGATAATTCCGCCATATAGACCAAGAAGACGTTTTCGGAGAACGACTGTATATTTTTTTCTTGCCGGTAATCCATAAATTTTTTATAAGCTCTTTCATATATTTCCTTAGATTTTTGTGGCAACAAATGTAACATTACTTCCTTGGCAGTTTCTTGAATGTCAGGTGGTGTACCTTCTATAAGATCATCGTCTATTTCCATTTTTAATTGTGTTTTTCAGGTTTTAAAACTAGCAGAACACGAAAGATTAGTTAAAACTATCGCCTGATTGATAAAACGTCAGTTGATAATATTAATTTAATTATTTGTTAGATCCATGGATACGCATATTACAGGTTTCATTGTTCAAACATTCAAGGGACAAAAAATTACAATGCAAGATGAAATATATTGGTTTTCTTAATTTTTACATTATTTTATAATCCGAGCAAAAACACAATCGGATAAAAAATAACGTATGTTATACGGACGAAAAATGTATTTCGGACTATGCGGGTTACTGGCCTCGGCTTTGCCTCGTCCAGTAATCTCCCGCAATACGTCCGAAATACTGCATTTTTCGTCCTTGTAACATAATATACTATTTCTTAAATTTAGAGTAATTTTCTTTAAGTACCTAGGTATTACATTTGGTGGGTATTTTAACTAATCATATATCAAATACGTTTGACGTTTCAGCAGATAACAAGTAACAATAATTATGACGTACGATAATAATTTGCAAAAATTTAATATGCTAGAATGTTATATTGAAACTGGTAAAAATAAGGTTGCTGCATCCAATATATCCTATTGGCCGCACAGAAAGAAAATAAAGATAATTTTACAAAAGTATAAGTTTAACCAGTATTGTTACAGAAGAGTACAATGAAAATTTATATCCGAAACACCCTGGGAGTCGAGTAACATTATGTTTTTGGTGCCTTGAACACTGTCGGTTGGATAATAATCTTTTTCGGAAAATAATTTGGACCGGTGAAGCACATATCTCCAGTGATGGGATATTTAACCATCACAAAATTCTCTTTTGGGTCAACCATAACCCACATCTAACTGTAGACCGGGTGACACCCAAATTTAGTTTCAAGGTATGGTGTGCATTATACAGGGTGTCCCAGATAAGAATGCACTCTGCAGGGATCTCGTAAACCACAGGAGATACAGAGATGGTTAAATTAGAGAAAAGTTGCGCATAATTGAATCCCGTAACGTCATGTTTTCAAATTTAAAAAATTCCTAATGCTTCCGAAGATATTTGGATAAAACCGAATTTTCGCGATTTCGTTTTAATTGATTTATGATTCTATTTGAAAAGACATGTCAAAATAAACTTTACATTCTCATGGCCACTTTTTCTCCCCTACAAGATGGTTTAATTACATTTTTGATCCGACGTTTCGTTTAGTCACAACCATCATTAAATTTGTTATTTTAAATAGTCGGAAAATTTTATTTTATGCTTAATAGATTCTACGTTTTATGCTAAATCCAACGGTGTATCACACTTATTAGTTATTAGACGTTTCGATATAGAAAACACATCATCAATGAAAATAGGCACATTATCAAAAATATGTATGTTTTTATTGTTGTATTTAAACACTAGTAGGATTTTAAAACATTTTTTTAAAAGAAACTTATAACAAAACATATAATGTAATAAAACTTATTTGAAAAGTGCAACAAGTAGGTAATAATTAATTTTAATTATTAAATACAATTATATTTTATTTTAAAAAAATACATCATAATATTCAAACATAACGTACCATTTAAATTCGGCATCATATGGGTGGCTATGAAATTGATTGACGTTCGTAATTGTTTAAATATGTAGTTTCTTTAGATCTGTCACTTAGTTACAGAGACTTGTTAGCTTTAAATTTGGTAATTATTATTATGTTTTTTTAAATTTTAAACTGTTGCATTGTGAAGTAAAATTTAAAATAATGGAACATTATTCTAACGAAGAAAAATTTGACATGATTTGCTGTTACATCGAGAGTCATAAGAATTGTGCGCAAGCAGAGATGCAATATTTTCAAAAATATCCCGAACGGCGTCAACCAAATCGATCAATTTTTAAGAGGCTAGTTACAAATTTAAAAGAGAATGGCGCGTTTGAAAAACCTGTGTTACATCGCAAAAAAAATTATGACCCTGAACAGGTAATGACCGTTTTACTTGCTGTAGCAGAAGATGATACTGTAGGACATCGTGATATTGAAAAGGAACATTCTGTTCCTAAATCAGTATCGCAAAGAATTCTCCATAGGGAAGAGTACCGTCCTTATAAATTCCGCATCTGTCATTCTTTGCTTCCTGGGGATTACGAGCGCAGAATGACTTTTTGCGAGTGGTTTACTAGACAATGCGATGAAAATCATCATTTTCCATATAATGCTCTCTGGACTGACGAAAGTAATTTTTCTAACAATGGCAGCTTTAATAGAAAAAATCGTCACTATTGGTCAACACAAAATGAAAATCGATTTCATACATCTAGATATCAACATCGTTTTGGATTTAACGTGTAGTGCGGTATTTTGGGAACCCGGATCATTGGACCTATAATTTATGAAGGAACACTAAATTCAGAAAGATACGAAGAAATTTTAAGAAACGACATTGAAAATATTCTTGACGACCTTCCTCTAGCAGTAACCAATAATATGTGGTTTCAACAAGATGGGGCTCCTCCTCATAATTCCAGAAATAATATGGAATATCTGAGAGACCGTTTCCAAAATCCACTCGTGGTCCCATAAATTGGCCTCCGCGATCCCCAGACCTTACGCCAATGGAGTTTTTTTTGGGGGGATTCCTTGATTATAAAGTTTACTTTTCAAAATAATGATGAGTTGGAGACTGAAGCTCGAGCTGCAATAAATAAAATAACTCCAGAAATGTTAAATAACATTATGGAAGAAATTGTCTACCGATGTTATTTATGCTTGGAGAATGAGGGTGGAATTTTTGAAAATAAAAAATAGTTTATTATAAAAATAATTGTATTTAATAATTAAAATCAATTATTACTTGTTGTATTGTTCAGATAAGTTTTATTAGATAATATTAGGTTTCTTTTAATTTTGTCTCATAATCTTAAGATTTACGCATTTGAACACAAATTTAATAATATTGTAAATAATTTCAAATAAAAAAATGTTTTAAAATCCTACTAGTGTTTAAATACAACAATAAAAACATACATATTTTCGATAATGTGCCTATTTTCATTGATGATGTGTTTTTCTATATCGAAACGTCTAATAAGTAATAAGTGTGATACACCGTTGGATTAAGAATAAAACGTAAAATCTATTAAGCATAAAATAAAATTTTCCGACTATTTAAAATAACAAAGTTGATGATGGTTGTGACTAAACGAAACGTCGGATCAAAAATGTAATTAAACCATCTTGTAGGGGAGAAAAAGTGGCAATGAGAATGTAAAGTTTATTTTGACATGTCTTTTCAAATAGAATCATAAATCAATGAAAACGAAATCGCGAAAATTCGGTTTTATCGAAATATCTTCGGAAGCATTAGGAATCTTTTTAAATTTGAAAACATAACGTTACAGGATTTAATTATGCGCAACTTTTCTCAAATTAAACCATCTCTGTATCTCCTATGGTTTAGGAGATCCCTGTAGAGTGCATTCTTATCTGGGACACCCTGTATAACTGCAGGATTTCTTGCTCCTATATTTTTGAGGGGAGCCTCGCCGTCATAGCAGATGACAGAAAAGGGTCCTTAACCTACAAGTGACTCCATAAAATTCATTTATAGATTTCAACCATATTCCAATGATGTAAATAAATGCATACAAAGAGCACGTGAACACGATGTACTAAGGCCGTAACCGGAAGATGACGATCTTTTGGTTAATTTTATAGAAGAAGGGGAGAGAAAATAGTCGACATCAATTAATGCAGGACTTGAGTCAGATGAAAAGCGAGGAAACTGATGGCGAGGATACAACATTCGGTAATCACGTTCAAAACGTTAAAAAAATTGTCACCTCGATTGAAACTACAAGCTAAAAATAAACTTTTTTCAACGTTGACAAAATACGAAAGATTAATAAACTCCTTTATTTCTAATTACATAGATCAACATACAAAGAAATGACGTCACCAAAGTGAGAGCGTTAACTCTCCATGTAGTCCCTTAGGCTGTAAGGTTCAAGTTGCACTAAAAGTTTTTTCAATTTTCACACATTCACATTTTGTTCATTTTTAAGTTCATTAGGCAGTTTATAAAAGTCCATAAAAAGGTCCCCTTTCAAAGATGGACAGACGGTGCGCAGGATAGTTAACATCAGTTGTGCGAGTGCTATAATGATGACCTCTCCCCATACTCAACTCCCGTCCATCCTTAAAAAAGAACATAATAGTATCAAATATGTACATACCATATATTGTTAAAATAAACTTATCTTTAAAAACTTTTCTACAACTTTCCCTAAATGACATGTACATTATTCTAATTAGTCGTTTCTGTATAACAAAAATATCTTGAATTTTTGAGTTTCCACCCCAAAATATAATCCCATATCTTGCTGAAGCCTCAAAGTTGGCAAAATATAGAATCCTCAGGGCACTTGCCGATACGTACTTTGATGTTACTTTAATACCGTAACTTATACTATTTAATTTTTTTTCCAGCGATTCTATTTGCTCCGTCTAGTCTAAAAATTTATCTATATAAACGCCTAAGAATTTTGTTTTAGTTTGAAGGTTAAAATCTGTATTATTGATCTGAATTGTTTCTGGTTTTCTAGCTTGCTTAATTTTGTTCTAAACAGTAATAAGTTTGTTTTGTCTTTATTGATTATTAGTTTGTTTTTCTCAAACCATGAGGTGGCTTGTGAAAAAATTATTTCTGTGTTTTCAGTCAGTTCACTTGAGTCTTTTGCTGTTACTAATAGGTTGGTATCATCTGCGTAGGAAGTAAGCAATGCATTAGGATTTGAAATCTCGTAATCTAGATCATTGGTAAAAGTGATGAACAGAGTTGGTCCTAGAATACTACCCTGTGGGATTCCTATTGTATTTTGCAAACTGTCAGACTTATAGTTAATATTGTCCTTCCTAATTACAGGCTTCTGTATTCTACCTTCAAGGTATGATCCAAACCACTTTAATGCATTGCCTCTTAAATATGGATATAAAGGAAGGCAGGTCATCAACATCTGCATCTTCAGCTATAACATCTCCATTTTCTCCTATAAGTGTTGCTTCCACTCCTGAACCAGCTGAACCAATGAGTTTGTCAGTTCAACAAGTACTACAGTCATACGGCAATGGAGAATTTTTGTATGAAGATTATCCTATGTTATGTTCTCTACAGAACGTCAATAAAATGTTGTTTTTTTTCCGTGGTGTGATACTTTCGCCTTTGGTCTTGATATTATTTTCAATTAAATATAATACATAATTAAACTAAGTAAATTAGAATCAATCTGAAAAAATGCCTAAATGTTTCTTCCTCCACTGATACATGATCAGTTATTAACATGGAAAAAAATCGTTCTGTCGTTCTAGAACTGTACACTGAACTAGTTTTTCTTCGTCTTTTTTTATATAAGTAATATAACATTATGGCATCATCATCTTCAAGCAATATTTGACTTAGATGTTTTGAAGTCATTCTATATTCATGAATTAAAAGTGTACTTGGGTTTTCAAGGCAGTGGATCTTAACTAAACTAAACTTCATGATCGTTTTTGGTCGTGTTGGAACAGACCTGTTGTCTACATTGTTGGAATCTATAAATCAATTATATTATAGGGTTATTTTGACACCCTGTATATCTTATGCCCATGCATTAATTGCCCACCCTGCATATTTCCAACTTTTTCTAGTTATAGATTTTTATGGAAAAAATAATGTTAAAAGCAGGTGATCCCTATTTATTACGGTTTCTTTGTTTATTTTTCGCCAATTGAATGACGGACATAAAAATGTAACAAAGAGATACCGAAAAAGATACTATGTTTTCTCAAACTTAATTAACATACGTTCTCATCAAGGATTTAGGGACAATAAAGCTAATTGTTTTATCTGGTTATTTGGTGTCTTCACTAATACAATACCAGCCATTTTACGGTTTTCACGCGGAAATGATTGTCTATATAAGTGTAATGAAATGTTTTTGTTAATTTTGGTTGCGTTCACAAAAGCAGTACCTTGCCCCCATTACCCTTTAAGACAGTAGCGACGCTTGCAATCGACAGCAACTCGTTATTTAACAGCATATTCATTTTAAAGTGTAATTAATTTATTATCATCATACTAAAGATTTACAAAATCGATCCTTACTTGATAAAATTTCAATGGGGATGTGGAAGACCAAGATCCATCTTATTAAGGGGACCACCGATACAGTTCCAATAAAACGAGGAATATTACAGGATGATTCTTTGAGTCTATAATTCTGTCTAGTTATGAACTCTCTGTCCAACCAACGAATGCAGGTTGACCTAGATAAATTCGGCCAATTTTTACCATGATAAAGGGAAAAATACATCAAAACCCGTTCATTATGCGAGGTGGCCAGCAGATTCAGGCAATGGGAGAAGGCGAGAACTACAATTAAGGCTAGGAATTTTTGAAATTTAAGTATTCGAATACTCACTTTATTAATTATTCAAATATTCAAATTATTCAATGTTCGAATATCATCTATGAGTATTCAAATTATCAGTTTCGAATATTCAAATATTCGATTTCAAATATTCAAATATTGAACTATTTAAATACTCATAGTGATATTCAAACATTGGATAATTTTATCAAATGACTTTTAATACCTTTAATTTTAATTTTAGCTTTAGCTTCCACGTATTTACAAAAATGAAACCTTTTAAGTATATGCACTATATGCTGGGTGTCCGGAAAATCCGTGTACAACGTTTGACGACAGACTCCTGACGATCTAAGCAAGCCGACTTAGCTATATCCAAAATTGTCTCGTTTAGCCGGTAAAGGGCGTCAAAAATTTGTAAAAATATTGTTTTTTTCCTAAATTACGTGAAAACCTGCTAATCGATTTTAATGATTTTTAGTATGTAGACTAATACTATAAAATGGCGTTTTCTAGAAGTATAGTTACCGGCTGTAAATAGGTGAAAGTGTTATAAAAGTGATATAATGCGTCAACATTTCTCCTGATTTTTTATATCAACGGCGTTATGACAACCCAGATATTTTTGTCGAATGACTGGATGTATTTGGAAGCTATCTTACCTCTTCAAGAGTTTTCGTTGGATGAGCTTTGCCAGAAAAAAAATATTTACAATCCGCAATAGAGCCCAAACTTCAGACCTACACCATGCTACTTACGAAGCAGACCACTCCACTCCTTTAAGATTGAGGGACCAGAATGTCCCACAACACCACAATCCAATATAGGAAAGCTGCAGATATGGAAGGAAAAACCTCTGCATGGACGACACCTGAACGAGGCAGCCCAGGATCACGTCGACAGTCTTGCGTCGAACTATTGGCTCATCTCTGGACGGATGTTACCTGGAACGAAGGAATTCCTACTGGCAGTTCAAGATCAGGTCATACTAACTAGAAGCTACCTGAAATACATAATTAGAGACGACTCAGCACTAATGCAGATACGGATGTCAAACGGCAGAAACGATCCAAAACATCACGGGAGGATGCCAGATGTTTACTGCATCAGAACATAAAGAGAGGCATGACGCAGTTGCCAAGATCCTACACCAGGAGATAAGAAGATACCATGTTGTATTTAAAAAACTAAAGTAAACAGTTACATTTTAGTTGAAGAGAGCAATCGGTAAACATAAATCTACAAACTTAAAAAAAATTATTTTCAGTAGCTCTCATAAAAGTCCTAAACTACGCTCGTTCGAATCTAAAATATTTATAGTAAGTTCACTTTAAACTTACATACACATACTTATAAAATATTTGCTTATTGTGCATCTTCAAAGTAATGCCATTTTAGAGCCCTTTTACCATTATACCACAGTAACCGTCAATAAGTTACAAAATTTTGATACTTTAGTGTACGAAATGAATTTTATATATTAATAAAGTTTTGAGTACGTAACAAGCTCCTGTAATGTAAAAAATTATTTACGTCTACTTTATCATTGACGTAATAGATTTAAAACTTCAAGTACTTAATACATTTTCAAGTTTATTTATGTTTACCACCGATATAAAATCTGTATTGATAATTTTAATAAAAACATGAAAAACTTTTCCGAAGATGTGAGTACGTGTTAATCTTCGGCAGGCTCGTAAACTAGGGTATACACAGGATGTTTGCAAACAATATTTTAAAAGTTTTTCTTCTGAAATCTGTTTTAAAAATATATTTTTCTAATGATACTGTTATGTTCATCAGTAAACAAAGATGATTGTCCGTTTACGATATCGCATTGATCCATATATACACAACCCTTGAAGTCATTAATCATCAGTGGATGTGATCAGTTCCAAACACGGGTACATTACATGCTTTACTAATCCAACATGGACGTGTGAATATGATTGTTTGCAGCTGAATAAGAAATAATTTATCGTTTCCTTTTAATTTCAATAAGGGGGGGGGGGGGGGGGAGCAAACCTAGCGCCGGGCGCATCAGAAGTTAGTAACGGCACTGGCAGTCGATCATATGTATCACAATCCTTTTGATGTTGGAAGTTGGAACTCGAAATTATCTGTAGACGACTTAGGGGGGGGGGGTCCACATGTAGCATTGTGCCGTATCAGATCACCGGATCCGTATCATCGCCAAGTATCATGATCACTATGTGGACGGGCCGTGATACGCAGTCATTTAATACGGCGGAAGGACATGATATGCGATACGGCGCGTTCCATCTCGAGTCGGTTTTTCTCCGATTATCAAAGGAGCTACGGATACAACATTGAGCCCGACTAGACGTGTCCCCCGCTCGCGTAGCTTATTTCCCACTATTTTTAAATAATTCGGTTTGCCGCCACCGCCTTCGTCTGTCTATTTGTCGTTTCCTATTAATTTTATAAATTACTATAAAGCAAGTTCACGACAGCGCTAAATTCTCGTACCTACGGTGACCTGATACAATGATCTAATACGGTGATTTGATACGGTGATGTGATACGATGATCTAATACGGAATACTGATACATATTATGTAGACCCACCTTTACGTACCTAGCAAGGGTGTTGCACTCATTATATAGCAGTTTCCACGCTGCGATCTATTGAGACTCAGCCCTTAGCTTGGGGATTCGTCTTGTCGGTGAACCTCCTCCTAGTAAGTAGCGACCTACTTCTATTAAGAAGTTATACATATAAGTATACTTAATAAAATAGACATAGACAGAGAAGGGGGAAAGCGAGAGAGCTATAGAGCACAAAAGGAATTCGAAAAATATATAAATAAAATATGATAAAAATGAAACAAAACGCTTAAAAAATAACTCACTGAAATAGGAACTTAAAAACATTTTAAGTAAAAACTGTGATTAAATAACTCACAGTTTACAAGAATAGCAAGTCAAGAATATACAGGGTGTCTGTAAAAGGTGTTTACAAAAACCTACCACATATTCTTCAGACCAAAATTAGCTGATTTAAGTAAACTTACCTTAGTACAAAGTTGCTTAGTTTGGGCGCTAGACGGCGCTGAAGTGACAATTTTTAAATCGTTTTTCTGGATTAATTCAAAAACTTCTCACACTATTTTGCCGAAATTTGGTACGTTGGCATAGCTTTATGGGGCAAAAAAACCCATGCCACAATCCTGATTAATATCAGTCCATGGGCGTAGAACCTCGGTTTTTTACTGATTGCTTGTTTCAGATTTCTATGCCAATGGAACAAGAGGGACTTAGGCACAAAATTCAGATGAACCAACTCATTTGCTACAAAAAAGGTACTATTAATAAGACTCGATTCCTCTGACGGTTTTCGAGAAATTTGCATTTTATTACTTAATACGTAGTAGTTTTTACCACGTAGTACTTTGGTTTTATAGAATTTTTCTGTTTTTGATTTCTACGCCAATGGAAGATAAGAGGTTTAAGTTTAAAATTTAGATTTAACCAAGTTATTTACTACAAAAAAACCTCTTGAACAATTTTCTTATCATCTGCTTTTTGTTCGCACGGTATTTTTCAGGTATGTACAACACGACCTTACACCTCACAAACGATTGTTATTGTTGGTTATTAATAGTTTCATCTGATAACATAAGATTATTGTCAAATTTGTAACATTTAATATTGTTGCTAACCAATTATCATGGCGGTGCAATACACAAGGAAATAGTCGAGAATCTGTCAGAGTCTACTCCGAAAGGTTTCCAAATCGTCGTATACCAAGCCACTTGACGTTTGCTGCTGTTGAAAGACGCCTGCGGGAAAACGGCCAATTTACTCCTAAAGCCATTGATAATGAAAGACAGCGTTTTATAAGGGTTCCTGAAGTCGAGGAAGACATTTTAGAACGTGTTGCAGAAGATCCAGAAATAAGCACCAGAAGGCTAAGTAGGGAAATAGGAGTGTTCAAAGATATTGTTCATGAAATACTTCAAGAACAGTTGCTATAACCATACCATAAGATGCCAGTTCAAGATCTTTTACCTAATGATCCTGAAATGCGCCTGGTTTTTAGTCGGCTTGTTCATAGGCAGAGAGATAACAATCCCAACTTTGCCAACAATAATTTGTTTACCGATGAAGCATGTTTCACAAGAAGAGGGATTACAAATCTTCATAATGAACATGTTTATGCGGATAAAAATCCACATGCTATCAAGGTAAAAGATTTTTAAAATGAGTTTAGAATTAATGTGTGTGCTGGAATAATTGGTAATCACATTGTTGGTCCTATCATTATTCCACAAAGATTAACCGGGGAAATTTATTTGCAATATCTATAAAATACGCTGTCAGATTTGCTACAAGATTTACCTTTACAACTTCAGAGAGATATGTGGTTTATGCACGATGGGGCTTCACCACATTTTGCATTAAATGTTAGAAACTTTTTGAATCAGCAGTACCCAAATAAATGGATTGGTAGAGGTAATGCCCCTGTAAATTGGCCACTACGATCTCCGGACTTAAATCCATTGGATTATTTCTTATGGGGGCATCTTAAGACAGTGGTTTACATGACAACTTCAGATAACGCAGAACAACGATGGCAACGTATTCAAGATGCAATAATTATTTTTAAGGGCGATGAATAAGTTCAGGTTCGTTCAGGTTAGTTCAGTTTATTTCTGTTTATGATTTAGTTATTTTTTTCTTTTTTTGTAAAAACTAACACGTATTAAGTAATAAAATGCAAATTTTTTGAAAACCGTCAGAGAAATCGAGTCTTATCAAGAGTACCTTTTTTGTAGCAAATGAGTTGGTTCATCTGAATTTTGTGCCCAAACCCCTCTTGTTCCATTGGCACAGAAATCTGAAACAAGCAATTAGTAAAAAACCCAGGTTCTACGATCATGGAATGATATTAATTAGAATTGTGGCATGGGTTTTTTTGTCCCATAAAGCTATGGCAACGTACCAAATTTCGGCAAAACAGTATGAGCAGTTTTTGAATTAATCCAGAAAAACGATTTAAATATTGTCACTTCAGCGCCGTCTAGCGGCCAAACTAAGCAACTTTGTACTAAGGTAAGTTTACTTAAATCGGCTAATTTTGGTCTGAAGAATATGTGGTAGGTTTTTGTAAAGACCTTTTACAGACACCCAGTATAGTAACAGAACAAACTGAAAAATAAACATATATATTATTCGTATAGGACATTATTTAAAAATTAACTTTTCTGTCCTGCGTGATACAAACTCATTAGAATGTGATTGTAATCGAGTTGTCGTCCTAGGAAATTTTCTGCTGATAATATTGCTAGCTTAGACAGCCTTTACTGACCTATAAATAATCGACCTTAAATATGTTTTAATAAGTTTCAACTTCCTGAAACCTCTTTCGCATGATGCAGTTGTAACTGGTAATGGATGGACGGATAATGGATCTGCCAACTGATTAATTCGTCAGCATCGTCGATAGAGAGAGAGAGAGAGTTCTAAGTGTTTGTTAAGTGTCGAGTTCAAAATATTTTTTTTTCATTTTTAACCCTTAGAAAAAATTAAAATCAAACTTGTCGTAACTGACTGACTCCAGCATATTTTGCCAGCCACCTGTAAAATATACAAAAAATGGTAATAAACGCAAACATTTAATATTTTTCCCCAATTGATCTGATTTTGTTATCAGGGAAATTTAAAAGTAATTGTCAAAATTTTAATGGAGGTTGGTTTTTTTCACATTTTCACATTTTATTCAGTAATTTAAATTCAGATGAATGCTTACGTTTGTACAATTTACAATATTAAATAGTCGATTTGGTTCATCGCTAGTATGCTGTGTGACTCTGCTTGATGTAGAAATACATGCGAAAGCTCCAAAATCTTGCTCAAACGCTTATTCTGAAAGTGTCTCTTAAAGGTCCAGCAATTTGAAATGCTTAGTAATACTGTTCTAGAAAGTACAAAAAATAGTGTATGAACCAAGGGACTAAATAAAGTGTCTTAATCTCGCGAATGGAATTTGTTGCTCAAGGGCACACCATAGATTTTAGCATGTTAAAGTTGCATTCATTGTTTGAAATTTGAAATCCATGCGTGCGTATTCGCGCAATCTGCAATCAATTTATTATGGGATATATTTTGGGTATCCCCACTTTCAAGTCTCAGAACTGAATTTGACTAGAAATGATACAGGGATAAACCGATTAAAAAACGAATAGTTAGCCCGCTCAATCCAATCTTTCTTCCAAACGGGAACTTATAGTTGGGTTGTTCCTGAAATATTCCCAGAGATCTTTAAAATCCAGAGAAATGTTTGTCTTACCATTTAGGCATACTCAGCACACAACTTTCTGTTATGCAGAATAACAAGAAACAGTACCATGTTTTATGAAGTTATCGATTTCTCCTCCATGTATTTTTCATAAATGAAGACAATTTTGAAAAGAATTTAGAAAGACTTGACTGGCTTCTAGTATCTATGTGTTTATTTCCTGATTATTTCTTGTTTGTCTTCTACTTTTTCTCTTTTCTGGGCCCGATCCTTTTCCTAATTCATGTTAATGATATGCCCTATCTTGATACAGTGGGAAACTTTACCGGTTTCGCCGATGATAAGACCATTCTTTGGCATGATACGAATGCTAATAGGCTTCCTTCTAACATAAAAATTGATCTGTGCAAAACAAAATAATGATGTGATTCAAATTTTTTGTCATTTAATAACTGCCCAATGTAAGTAAATTTTTGGAACAATTCGTGGACATCCATTGTGAATTTGATGATATCATAATAAACTTATGTCAAAAGCATTATTCTTGTTGTTATGCCATAAACTCATATTATGCCCTAATTGAGTCCAACCTCCGTTATGGTATTTGCTTTTACGGCTTTTGTTCACAGTACCTTTTCCAATCGGTGCTTGTGTTACAGAAAGGAGCAGTCAGATTCATGTCAGTCAGGGCTTGTGATTCTGGTCGTCCCTTGTTTCTTAAAAACTCAAGTCTCACCCTATGTTCTATCTTTTTCCCAGAAACTGTTTGTTCAATGTTCCTCGATCTAACCAAATTAAAAAATCTTTAATTTATGGTAGTAGAAAAATTTGAGAAGACAGCAGTGTGTGGGGAAGTTTAGGAGATTAACCAAAAAATGATTTTTGGAAAAGGTATATTACACTCTTGATGAGTATTATGATGTTGCATTTAATTAATTCGGGAAATTTTATTATTACAATCGTCAACAATGTATACTAGGTATATGAAAAAGATTTTTACAAGTTATTATGATTAAAATTTACAGTGTTACGATTTAGGCTTTTCCCGAGGCTTTTCCTTAAATTTGGAAAATGCATTAAATTGCCTCTAGCCTAATATAATAATGCATATAGTAAAAGGGGTTTATTCCAGATCGGGATCATATTAAATAGCGTCATGAAAATCTCCTAGCATTATTATAGAGAAACTTAACAAAAGATCTAACCTCAAGCAATCCCGGCAGGTTTCCGGATGCAATTTAGATTAACTTCCCTGGATACTCGATATTCCTAGAGTGGAGTATGGTAAATAAGTGCATGTATTTGAATAATTCCACGAACCACCGCAGGAATTTCGAGCGCAGGGATAAGATTGAGATCACAACATGGAATTATTGGAGATCATTATATTTAAACTTCAAACAGACAGAAAGAATTGCTTAAAACAATAATATCTAAACCACGTAGTAGCAAACATTGATATTTTGGATATTATCAGTAACGTGAAACTTCAACTTTGATAACCGAATTTACTGATGAAGGTCGGGTAAAAATCGAATTAAAATAAGAAAATTGCCACTTAAACTAACTCGAACAAGCCTTACAAGGTGCATTACCTCATTAACCTCATCTCCATGTAACTTACTTCCTGTTGTCTTTTATCTATAGTTTTTCGTAAGATTCTTATCGCACCGAAAAAAAATTATGCTTTAACCAAATCAATTTGCGTTCATCCAAGATATTTAGTGATTTGTATATAAATAACGAAGAAAACATGTTCTTTACTATAGCATATTATATTCTTGTTTATTTTGATTCACCGGAAAAAATCCACAGGTTTTATCCGAGACTTTTTTGCATTCATGAATGAAGAATTTCTTTTTAAAGATAGGACTTCAGCCAAGAATATTTTAATTTCAAAATTCTCCAATTAAAATAGTCGTCGTTGTTTTATTTAGGAAACTATTGTCTTGGAAGCAAATTTAAGAGAGTGTTAGAATTATCCAGTTAAGATTGAATAGGTACACACTTTTTTCATTCAAGAAAAGTATTTTACCTGATTTTAGAGTAGGGAGATCGAAAAATGCGTTACTAAACTTGGAGGGATGATTCTACGTAGTAAAGTAAAGATAGAAAGTCATGCACCAACAATTTTTATGCATGACTTTCTATCTTTACTTTACATGACATACCTCCAAGTTTCGTAACTCATACTCCGAATAACATATATATAGTGTGTCCACAGAACGATGGTTTAGATTAAAACATTAACGAACATAATATTTAATGAGTAATAGGAACATATTACGGAGCCAACGTCTCTGGATCGCTCAAGAATTGTCTGTTAAAATTATTGCGATTTAAGAATATACCGCATTTCCTGTTTTGGTAAGAATATAATTCGTTAATAATAATATGTTGGTTTCCGCTTAAGAATAATTATTAGAGTATATAGGTATTCTTGTTTCAAATTTAAAATGATAATTGTGACATTTTCTATACTGAACGATACTTAATTAATGCAAAACAAAAACCGATGCACGCCATACCCTTCTAGTGACGTCAGATATCGACAGTGTTGCCAGCTTGTAACCAAAATATCCGAGTGAGGGAATTAAAGTTTTTTTTCATAAAAACAAGATAAATATACAAAAATTTCCCATAGTTTATATATCTGTTTACTGCATAATACCTTTTTCCATCAACTTTAGTAGATCTCACATTTCTTTTATTTTCATCTTGCTAAGATCGACCAATGGTAACATTCTGAAAAATTCATGTTTCATCCAAGAAAACGAATTGGTACAAGAATGCTTCTTTTTCTTTAATATATTTTTTCAAAAATACCAGTCGCTTGAAAGCTACATGAAAAAGTTCCATAAGCCCTCGCCTCAGCTTATCTGTTTACCATCCAAAGCATATTTTCTTGAAGAGGCTTCTTAATAAAATAATAATACAAAGATAGATCTTCAATCATCCTCCAAATCGCTTCAATCACTCGCTTCATTTACTTCAATAATAATGGGTTCATTGTTCAGTCTATCTAATACATGTTTTCTTTCATACCATTTTATTATCTCGCTTTCTGTGTGCCGAATTGAATTTTTCCAAACAGCAGGAGTAGCAGTACGCAATGATTCTTGCCGCATGTTCATAGAGTCAGTTTCTGTACTGACATCTCAACCAATATGTCTATTATATTAAGTTTTGGTAATCCACCAAATATGTTCAATCGGATTGAACATACAGTGGTATGGAGGAAGCCGTAAAACTTTGTGTCCATATCGCTCAGCCAGGTCATCAACTAAATGTTTTTTTGGTGGCTTATGTCTGAAAACAATTTAAGTTTAATGTTTAAGAATATGTTAAAAAAAAAGACATACTTACAAAATGTCTTGTACCAACCTATTAACAATTTGTAAAAGTTCGACTTTGAACATTGTATAATCAAATTTAATTTTATTAGTACTTGACCATTCTTGAATTGCAGCTTTATTTCATGATGTGTTAGGTATTTTTGTTAACAACATGCTATGGTATGGGGCGTTGTCTGTTACAATCACAGATGGCTTTACTAAATTTTTCAATAATTGGTTCTCGAACCATTGTAAAAAATTTTGCTGATTCATTTCTCCATGGTAATAACTCAGCTAAGTTTTAGAAGAAATAATTGCCTCTGCACCCTCAACAAAACCATCTTCACTACCAGCATGAAGTATTATGTACCTAGAAAAATATGTTTTACCTAGGTAAACTTCCCATAGTTTATACAGTGTCACCATTAAAGTCCGCACCATATGGAACTTTTTTTTATTAATGAGGTTAGTTAAAATTAAATTTCGGCAATCGTTTTTGCTTCAAATTAGACTAAAAATTATATAATCAAATGTCACCATCTGTCATTCGGTATCTGTCAAAAATTACATTTTAATCAAAAAATGCTGAAAAATGGCATTGTTTTACCGAATTTCAAAAAATTTTATTAGAAAAAGTTGTTTCTAGTACAATTCTTGGCCTAAATACAAAGTTTCAGTTTTCTAGCTCGAAGTTGATTTTTTTGCCATTTTTTCTAATTAACTTTTTTTTTATTTAATGTAAGTTCGCTTAATGGATATTAGACTATTTGCTTATACCATACTCAATATTTTATTTAGTTTGTATGAGCTTTTTTTTACTAGAATGCCATTTTTTTTCGAAATTTAAAATTAGAGGCAAAAAAATTTGACACAGGTGGTGCAAAGTTATCCTAATTTAAAAATTTTAACAGATAGACGTCAGATGTTTCGTTTTTCAAATGACAAATACATCTAAATATTTGATAAAAATTTTATTTTATGCTTAAAACTATCATTATTATTAAAAGGAACAAAAAGGAACTTTAATCATTTTAAATAGGTAACACAAAAGCAATATAAATTTCACATTTCAGTGTGACGTCCTTCTCGCTCTATACAAACACCCGTCCGTCTATAAACGTCTTTGACAGCATTTTGTAAAAAGCTTGGTCTTATATCGGCCCAACACTGTCTTATCGTTTGTTCCAAATGCTCGATATTTCTAAACGGTCGATTCTTATAAACTTTCTGCTTAAGATAACCCCACAGAGAAAAGTCTAGTGGGGTTATGTCAGGCGACCTGGGTGGCCAGTGACATTCTCCATCACGCCCTATAACTCTGTTTTGAAATAATTGGTTTATGCGTTCTTTCACTGCTACAGTTTGATGTATGGGTGCACCATCAAGCTGATACCATAAGTTATGTCTATGGTGTAAGGGCATGTTATCCAAAACTTCGGTAATCTCGTTATCAAGAAAATTCAGGTACCTTTCACCAGTTAAGTTTACTCTAAAGAAGTATGGTCCAATAAGCTCATCTTTCAAAATTCCACACCAAACATTGGTTTTAAAATGATACTGGTCGCGACATTCAATTGTGAAGTTAGGATTTTCTTGGGACCACCATAGGCAATTTTGTGAGCTCACGGTACCATTCGAAGAGAAAGTGGCTTCATCTGTCCATAATATCTTGTATGGAAAAAGAATATTCTCCTCATATTGTCCCTGATACCAAAACGAAAAATCAAGTCGGATATCAAAATCGCGTTCTTTTAATGTGTTTATAAACTTGGGTTTATATGCCCGAAATCGATTTTTCTGAAGAATTTTTCTAACGCTTTCCCTCTTGCACCCTGTTGAATCACTTATCTTGGTTACACTAGTTTGACCGTGGTCAATAACAGTTAAACAAACATCAAGTTGTGCTGCTTCATCGTATTTACTTGCCGCGTGAGGTTTCTTAAAATTATTTTGAACAGATCCAGTTTCTCTAAATTTTGACATTATTCTTGAAACAGTGCTATGCTGCAAATTTTTTTCTGGATGCCTCTCATTAAAAATGGCAGATACTTGCTGGTGAGGCATATTCTCTCCACAAATTAAGACAATTTCTATTTTTTCTTGAATGGACAACATTGGTGATAACACTGAAAACTATAACTTGCGAAAATATTCAAATTTATGACATTTCTTTTATTTATTCGGCACTCTAATTCGTTTTTTTTTCCATAGCCTACTTATAAAATTCAAAATTGCCTTGATATTTTATTGTGGATAAAAAGAAAACGTGTCTAAATTTTGAACTAATCTGATATCTGGGAATTTTATTATAAGTTTTTTAAACTTCTTAGGTGTATGTACTATCAAAAAAATGGAATATCTGACGTCTATCTGTTAAAATTTTTAAATTAGGATAACTTTGCACCACCTGTGTCAAATTTTTTTGCCTCTAATTTTAAATTTCGAAAAAAAATGGCATTCTAGTAAAAAAAAAGCTCATACAAACTAAATAAAATATTGAGTATGGTATAAGCAAATAGTTTAATATCCATTAAGCGAACTTACATTAAATAAAAAAAAAGTTAATTAGAAAAAATGGCAAAAAAATCAACTTCGAGCTAGAAAACTGAAACTTTGTATTTAGGCCAAGAATTGTACTAGAAACAACTTTTTCTAATAAAATTTTTTGAAATTCGGTAAAACAATGCCATTTTTCAGCATTTTTTGATTAAAATGTAATTTTTGACAGATACCGAATGACAGATGGTGACATTTGATTATATAATTTTTAGTCTAATGTGAAGCAAAAACGATTGCCCAAATTTAATTTTAACTAACCTCATTAATAAAAAAAAGTTCCATATGGTGCGGACTTTAATGGTGACACTGTATATTGGTCTACTGCATAATACCTTTTACCATCAACTTTAGTAGATCTAGCACTTCTTTTATTTTCATCGTGCCAAGATCGACCAATGGTACCATTCTGAAAAATCCATGTTTTATCCAAGAAAACGAATTGGTACAAGGATTCGTCTTTTTCTTTAATATTGAAAGCTACATGGGAAAGTTCCAAGAGCCCTCGCCTCGGTTTATCTTTTTTCCATCCGAAGCCTAGTTCCTTTAAGAGGCTTCTTAAAGAGTTAAGACAACCATGAAACAGTTGTCTGTCTTTAAATTTCTTACTTAAAGTTATCAAAGTTACATGTTGTTCTAAAAAAGTTACAGCTTAAGCATAATCAGTGTAAAATATTAGTTTTTGAATAATACAACTTACTTGTTTCATACATTCCATAAATAGTGTCACGGATAGAACTTATATCCAATCTTGACACATTTATAACTCTCTTTAAATAAGAACGTTTCCTTTAAGGTGACTCCAATTATTTATTTTGCTTAACTGTTGTTGAAACTGCACTTACAGTAGACATATTCAAATTTAGGGCAGCAACACACTCTTTAAATTTACTTCTCTAACTGCTATCAACGGTAACAATGGGCCATTGTTGTTAAGTTCTTCCTGAAAATAGCTTATTAAAGAAGCTGTAAGCTCTTTGCACTGGCTATTTAAATGCTTCGGCATTTTTCACAAATAATAGTAAACAACGTAATCGAAAGTGATATGTATGTGCATTTTTGCTGTTCTTAAAAGAACAGTTTTTTAATGCTATTTATGAAAAGATCTGGAGATTTGTTAAAAAATAGACGGCACAGCAACACAGAAGCACAAAACAATTAAGGTTCGTTTTTCAGGAAACGTTAAATAAAACCAATAAACGAGCTGACGCCACCGCACCATTTACGATTATGTTGCCAACTATCGGCCAATAAAATTCGAATTATATTAATTTTTACAAGCTTAAATACACCAAATATTTGCTATAAGTGGGTTCGTATCAAAGAAGAATACTTTAGGTTTGTAGTAAATTAAATATCGCATAAAGCTTTAATACTTTTTGTCCAAATTTAATGCCCTCGTGTTTTCTTACGGATTTACAATTATCAGCTGATTGATGACGTGCATCGGTTTTTGTTCTGCATCAACTTTATGCTACTTACTTGTGCCAATAATAAATGTTGATAAGGTAGGGCTGTGTACACTTTTTGAATTAAGAAGGAGAAACAATCGTTATTACACAAAAACGATTGTTTCTCCCTCTTAATAATAATTATTTATTTTATTTAAAAATATATTTCAAGAATATTAAAGTTTTAGAGAAAGTCAACGTTATTTCCTTCGCTAGGAATATATTTTTGGTGCAAAACAACCAGCTTTCATTTAAGAAAATTCATTGTTTCGATTTTTAAGGTTCCCGAGAATTTTTTTTTTTTTTTGTTTTTAATTGGCATTTGGCTGAAAAGCCATACAGCCAGTCTCACAGTAAAATTTTTTAATATTTCGAATAATATTAATATTCAGAAAGTAAACACATAAACAAGCACGCTTCACGCCACTGGGGTCTGTCGGGGCGACTTTTGTTTTAAAAGACAAACAAGAGGACCACTCAAAAAGGAGAGAAACACATAAGGGAAAGTCATGGATAGTAATTCTAATGTTTTAACCTTATAATTCTATTTTAACTTTATGTAAGTACTCAACAAGAACCTTAAATACTTTTCTATTTTGTAAGGACAAAAGGTAGAGGATATTAAAGGGACATTCAATTTTATACACGTGTATTAGGTAGTTGTAAAGTATGCTGATATAAGCAGAATATTTTCTGCATTCGAAAAACATGTGTTCTAGATCGCATCTAACTGGGCACAAGTCACATTTATCAGAAGGTAAAATACGGATCCTATATAGATGTGCTGGGTAGCAAGCATGCCCCAATTTTAGGCGAATAATTGTGGTAATAAAGCGCCTTGAAACAGTTAGGTTTTTATGTCAGTAAGTATTAGGGATACTTTCAACAAGTAGCGAATACCTTGTAGGTGATGCTCTGCAGTAGTTTTTCCAGCGATTGTCCCATTTATCTCTTATAAAAGATTTTAAGCAGACATAAGCATCATCTAGAGAGAGATCGTTTTCAATAGGCATTCCACTAAGGATGCTCTCCTTAGCTAGATAATCAGCATGCTCATTGCCGCTCAAACCAGTATGAGGGTTCCTGAGAAGTTTTGGATGAACTTAGGATGACAACATAATAAAAATTAATGATATTTTTTTCCGCATTGGCGTGCAGGTACAATTGTTTATTGATATTTTGATTGTCAGGAGCTTCATGAAGTCGATGACTAGTGTACAGGGCGTCCAGTTTTCGTGTGTTTTCATATACCAGCTCCCTTATTATGAAAAATAGAAAGATGGGGTTTGCGGCTTACTGTTCTATTATTTTATGAAACTTTCACTGAATCAAACAAAATTCTCATAGCCCTATCAGTTTCTGATATAATTAAAAATTTGTCATTTTTGACGATCCCCTGTATATCGATTATTTGATAACTTATAAATAAGGTATAGTATATGGGTTATTATAGACTTTTTTTCATGTAGAATTCAGTGGCGCAGTTAGTTTTTTTCTAAAATTTTTGTTTTTAAGTTTAGACCCAAATGTTTTTTAAATGGGACACCCTATATATTAGTTCTTTGTTCTTTTAGGAGCTTTTCAAAAATATATAATAGTCCATATTTATTTCTTTTAAAAACGGATGATTTTAACATTTTTTGTAAAATTATTCATTATTAACCCTGTATCTTTAATAAAAATTCTAAACTGTTGACATAAAGTCTTCGTGGTTTCGGTCTCTTCTTGAACCTTCGAGATGAAAAAATGTCAATATCGATATCAGATTTCTAGACAAGGTAATGCAAAATCGAGAACAACAATTTTAATTTTTGTATTAATTAAAATTTTCTTTGAAATTGGTGATGAAAGTATTAAAAACCAAGTGATTTATCTTATTAGCAATAGCAAACAACTACCTGCTTTTTCAGGTTGTAAATTATTTTTTCTAACGTTCTTAGAATTATTGTATAACATAACGAGAATGTTAAAAATAAATGTTACCATTCAAAATAATGTGTAAATATCAAGGTTGGTGCAGGAACCCACTTCAAGATTTTATTTCGCTCATAATTTCGCTACATTATGCACTGACATTGCCAGATGTAGGAAAGCTAATTAAATATGTTTTGAAATTGAATATTAAAATATTACCATTTTTTGTGAATTTATTGGTGAGGTGGCGGGTATGGATTTTTGTCAATTATTTATCAGAAAGTCGGTAATATTTATTCTTAAAAAAATATAATGCTATGTGATGGTAAAACAAGAGTTACGATGCGATCAAGGTTTTAACATAATAATAAAATGTTTAGCTAATTGACAGAGTGCCAAGTTTGGCATACTTAAAATTTTTATCTTCGGTTTATTTAAGACATGTTTTCAAATTCCCAATGAACATAGATATACTTATATTCTAATAAAATGATACTATTATTAAGTAGTCAAATAAAATTTTCAAGGTTTTTCACCCAAATATATACTGGGTCTCCCAAAAGTCCCGCATAAAATTAATATCAATTGAAGGAAAACGATCTAGGAAAACAATTGGGCATAGGTACACTTAAAAATTTTATTAATAGATCGACGACTGACAATTCGACCTTGACCCACATACAATAGGCGACTCCTAGAAACTAATATATATCGAGGTAGCCTTATTGAGGTTATGTACCACGAGATTCTTTAAAAATTATGCAAAAATTTCTAGGAATTCTGAGTTTTTTACTAATACCTAACAATTTATAGAGCGAGATTCCAACTTCCCACTAACTTGAATCATGTATTATTTGAAACTAGTAAGGGCAGAGCAGAAACACGAAAACTTTTGAAATGAAAAAAAGCGTATTCTTTGGATTTTATTCATTAGAAATTAAGAAATCTAAATGTTAATCGCTGTATCACGACTCGTCATGAGGCTAGGATCGGACGAAAGGAAACGAATGAAGAGCATATATGACCCTAAAAAGTAATAGACCAACGGCGAGGCGTTACTTAGAGCGACATCCAGTGGCTATCAAATTCACCACCCTGACCAATCTAACACGAATCAGTCAGAAAAGGAAACAGAAACAGAAAACACTCTCAACACATTCTCGATCATTTCCTTGGCAATACCCAAATACCAATATCATATCTATATATCTATATCTATATTAGTATATTGCACCGCCATGATAATTCACGACAATTAAAGTTTTTTAATAATTAATGCAAGCAGATAAAATAATTGACCGTTAGTAACAATATTAAATGTTACAAACTTGACAATAATTTTATGTTGTCAGATGAAACTAATAATAACCAACAATAACAATCGTTTGTGAGGTGTAAGGTCGTGTTGTACTTGTATATACCTGAAAAATACCGTGCAAACAAAAAGCAGATGATAAGAAAACAGTTTAAAAGGTTTTTTGCAGTAAATAAGTTGGTTTAATCTAAATTTTAAACTTAAACCTCATATCTTCCATTGGTGTAGAAATCAAAACAGAAAAGTTCTATAAAACCCAAGTACTACGTGGTAAAAACTACTACGTATTAAGTAATAAAATGCAAATTTCTTGAAAACCCTCAGAGGAATCGAGACTTATCAAGAGTACCTTTTTTGTAGCAAATGAGTTGGTTCATCTGAATTTTGTGCCCAAACCCCTCTTGTTCCATTGGCATAAAAATCTGAAACAAGCAACTAGTAAAGAACCCAGGTTCTACGCCCATTGACTGATATTAATCAGAATTGCGGCATGGTTTTTTTTGCCCCATAAAGCTATGCCAACGTACTAAATTTCGGCAAAATAGTATGAGTTTTTGAATTAATCTAGAAAAACGATTTAAAAATTATCACTTCCGCGCCATCTAGCGCCCATACTAAGCAACTTTGTTAAGGTACGTTTACTTAAATCGGCTAATTATGGTCTGAAGAATATGTGGTAGGTTTTTGTAAAGACCTTTTCCTTTTACAGACGCCCCTCCCCCCCCCCCCCCCCCCGTATATTAGTTTGTTTAGCCCTGTAAAACTTTTTTGGAAAGCGAGCGTAGTATTCTCATTACTTGGAAAATCTGACTGAATACAATCTTGAAGGGAAAATTAATAAACTGGATTAATATATTTAGCTGCTCATAAATTTGATCTACTCCGCACCACTTCTAAAGGGTCATCATATTTTTATGTTTGTATGTAATGTAATAATGTATAATTCAAGGAGCAAATATAAGATAGCGATGAATATGTGGTGCTGTGCACATACAACCAAGGATTTAAGACATATATTAATTATGTGAAAGGCAAGTAAAAGTTCAAATGTCGAACATGGTCAGCACGAAGAACAACGTGGGCCAAAGTATTGTATTTTATGTTGTGCAAAAATATGCAGTAAGCCGAAAGATGACCTTAAATTAACATAAAGTTAATTTTATAAGGTGAAATGTAAAATCTATACAAGTAAAGGCGGTTGACACAGATCAGCATGGACGCCCCTTAAAGGGGAGGAAGGGACAAAATCAGGAGCTTAGTTTTGGTGCCGGAAGGCAAATTAAAATACTTTAATACTTATTTGGGATATGAAAGTGTGAGAAAACATTAAGTAAAATTTTCAATATCAAAGCGACGGGATACAGAAAAAAACAGCACGCCAAAATGATCAAGAATATAACTGGGTTGTGTTAGTTCAGGTTAGTCCAGGTTAAATATTAAGCGAGACAAAATAGTATTCGTACATTTTTTTTCTATGTCTATACCAGTTTTAATAAACCTGTCTTCCCTACTTAAGTGACGCATGTGAGCAATATTGTGGTTTTTGTCTAACAATACAAGTATTCTTATTTTTGGCACATCATAATTGTCAGGGGTAATAAGTAATGAAAATAATTCAACCTTAATCCTTCGTGAGAAAATCAGGGACGTCTAATAAAAACGCGGCAAGGACATTTTGATAGATTGCGTTTCAAGTAACTTTAGATAGACTACACCTTGTGTTTTTATCGAAATCGTATAGATAGGCTAAGTAAGGAAAACATTGTCATTGAAATATTAATCGTAGATAAATCGTCAGTGATCCATTAAACTTAAAGTTACCCAACAAAAATAAATGGAAGTAGGTGAAAGGTACTTAAACTTTTAAAACAATTAACGTTGTTTCGGTAATAGCAACAATTTAATTTCGACACACTTTGGTTACATTCACGGGTTAATTTCTGTTTTTAGTAATACATATTATAGGCATTGCTTTATTTCCATCAGTGGCGCAACCAGGATTTTGGCTTGGTTGGGGATTGAGTGGATGATTATATCCTACCTATTTTAAGGGTTATTTGTAAAACATGGTTTCTTTAGAATATTATTGCAATGAGACGTGTAAGCAACTTAAACATTTTTGTGCCTACGGTTAAAGATATATGAAAAATATTTTTAGACATTTATACTGTGTTCCAGAAAAGCGGAACAACTTAAACTTTAATAAGTATATTTTTTACCTTTTTTAATGTTTATGTAATCCAAAATTGTTTTGCCAATCTGTTGCGGTGTTGCCAAGATGCTGATTATTTTCCAAATTTGTTTGCTATTGCATTGTACCAGTAAGATTGCTTTAAACCTAAATATAAGTTCTTCTACAGTTTTCAGAATTTTAAAGAACAGCTCTTATACCCTTATCACATCCAGCGGGTACTCTTACCGACTGATTTTCCATTTAGGGCACCCGCAGATGAGCGACTTTTGTAGCGCTACAGATGTATCGCCAAGAGGATTTGGAAGTTAGCGTGTATCGTGCGACATTTATGGAGATTTGAGAAATTGACATCAAAATTATTCCACTTACTAACTTCTTGACACACTTCCTGTTATAACTTCAACTTTAAGTTGCCATCACTATATTGTACTGTAAATACTAATTTTAGTTGAAATATCGACATTATTTCAAAAATTATTTAGAAAAAACAAAAATAAAAATAAATTTTTACACCCTGTATCTCAAAAATGAAGGACTTGCTTATATGAACTTTTCACCTTATAAATAACTGACGAATCGTCCTGTAGAATATCGGACGCTTAATAAATATCACCCTGTATAAGTAAAACAATTTTTTAGATCATATACTAACATGAAATAACCTAATAGGCCCAAAGCTTTATATTTTTATTAAAATTAAAAATATAGAAAGAAACAAATATTTCACTTTTCTCTTATATTTTATGCAGCTAAGGTTATATTCTCGGTTATTTTAGTAAGCAATAGCGTCGTTTTCAGCTTAGTGGCGGTATTGAGTTGTATTAAAATACAAAAAAATAAATAGTATTTCTGGAAAAATTACATTATTTGTTTAGAGACATTTTATCGCTAAATATTTTTCTCTAATTAATTGTTTGAGTAAAAGTTCTTCTTGTTTAGTGCCATCTTTCCACACCATATTTTTTTGATTTTTTAATAATGACCTTATACTTTTCAAATGTATTTTTTCTAAGATTGTTCTAGAACATATTAATTCATTCCAATCCAGTTTTTGGCGATGTAATGGCTTTATTTCATAACAAGCGATATCATGTTTACTTTTGACACCTACTCGGACACCTATGACGTTAATTATAATTTATTTTGGCAGTAGATGACTTTTCTCTTAACAAAAGGCTTATTTGTTGTTGGGCACTAAACAGCAACTTGGAATAACGTTTGGAGTAGAGATTTGAGCCTCTCTGGAGAATTATACTTGGGTACAGCACAATTTTCTCTGGGAGTAGAACATTTATAAAACAAAGTACCCTTTTTTAATATTTTACCCGGGGCACAAACATTAAGGTCGACTCTTAAAGATACGGTTGTCCTAAGTCTAAGTTGATCTTAGTAAACCATGTACAGGGACATTTTTTTAAGTGTCTCACCCGATTGGCGATTTTCCTGCTGACTATAATAAAAAACAAACCATACATTTCTCAGTGATTTTCGATAAGGAAGCCGAATTTAATGTCAAAAAATATATAGATTTAGAAATTTGACAGATACGACGCCATTTTAATTTTTTTTTAAATGGCAGCCCTCATAAATAACCACACGAGTAAATTGCACTAGGCGATCCGATTTCAAAAACCTATGGTTATTAATATTTATTTTTAGCCGTTTCGGAAATATAGTTAGAGCCGCGGTGACAAAAATGCCTTGGAACTCCCAAACGGATGAGAAGCACGTTTTTGTATAGTTCGAGTGTCGTTCTCGAAATCCGTGTTGTCGAGTAGGGGTCTGGCGCTCGGCGCCGGCGGTGAGCGCGTATAATATTTTTTCCAAATTTTGGCCAGCGGTTTAAAAAAACATTTCTTAAACTGATCAAAATTACTGGAGGGCATCTAGGCAACCCCCCAATTACCGGAAAAATATTTTCATCCGATCTGATCCTTGCCGTAACCTCCAGTACAATAAAATGGACCCAAACTCCGAAATTAAAAAAAGAATCAGCCGCATGCATGCAACCGGACTAAAATGAATCGTTATTATTTATGTTATTAAAAAAAAAAGTTTTCATCCAAAATGAGCCTGGCTAAACTATGCCAAATAACAAAAAACCTCGCCAGCACGCGTGATTTTGATTCCGGAGTTCTCCGTAAATTTTCTGCGAAATTTAGATGGAAGTTTCGTAAACTTATTTGTCTCTGGTTAAAAAATATAAAAAAAAATGAAATGCTCCCGAGAGGCGGTAAAATGTTGTTCAATGGTAAGTAAAAATTTTCATGCATGTTCTGGAAGATCTTGTTTTGGCCGCAATAGATTTGGATGAAAATAATTTTTCGATGTTCTGTGTGTGCAAATTTTCATCCATGTTGGAATTACTTTATCAAATTTTGCCCATTTACATTTTGAAAAACGGTTATAAAGCGATGGCGACACATGGAGCAAAAAAAATTTTTTTACATATTCTCAGACACGAACTCTAGCTCCCTGCCCAATTTCAAGTTTAAATGGGCAAATTTTTTTCCCCCCTTTTTTCCATTTTTTTTTTAGCAAAGGTCAAATCGGATGAAAATATTTTTCCGGTAATTCGGGGGTTGCCTAGATGCCCTCCAGTAATTTTCATCCGTTTGGGAAATGCTTTTTTAAACCGCTGGTCAAAATTTGTAAAAAATATTATAGCCGCTCACCGCCGAGCGCCAGACCCCTACTCGACAACACGGATTTCGAGAACGACACTCGAACTATACAAGAACGTGCTTCTCATCCGTTTGGGAGTTCCAAGGCATTTTTGTCGCCGCGGCTCTAACTAATACGGGGGTTCCTAATTTGCCTTCATCGATTTTGTCTGTTAAGTGTTTATGAGGGGTGTCATTTAAAAAAATTCAAAATGGCGTCGTATCCGTCACTTTTTGATATCTGTCGGATTTGATTATAGCGTAGATGGCTGAAAATAAATATTAACAACTATAGGTTTTTGAAATCGGATCGCCAAGTGCAATTTACTCGTGTGGTTATCTACGAGGGTTGCCATTTAAAAAAATTCAAAATGGCGTCGCATCGATCAAATTTGTGAATCTATATATTTTTTGACATTAAATTCGGCTTCCTTGTCGAAAATCATTGAGAAATGTGTTGTTTATTTTTTAGTATAGTCAGCAGGAAAATCGCCAATCGGGTGAGACACTTAAAAAAATGTCCCTGTACCTATATTATTTATCAAAAAATTATTTATTTAAATGTTCAAATTGCTTCCCATTTGCTGCTTGACAGTATTTATTTTCGTTTGGCGTAAATCGAATTTATGCGAGACTTTAGGTGGTCACTGTAGAAACCGGATTATACAGAGTGGCAAGTAAGTCGCGCATAATGTCCGTAACTTTTGAATAACCTCGTATACAAAAAAGTGACTTTTATTCCCCACATTTCTACCTGCATGAATTGTTTCTGCCATTTCTGGTTTGGTTGCCATAGAGACCAACTTACCTTTTTCCCATGGGACACCCTGCATATGATTGCATATTTGGATTATACTGGGAAAACTCTGAATTTTTGTATTTCAAATTTTTATTTATTTAAAATTGTAACAAACTTTATAATAATAAAATAAATAGCCTAGAAAATTGAACAACTTAACATCGGAATAATAAACAAGTGAAACCTTTTCAGTGGATCAGGTGTTCAAAATGCCCACCATTTTCTGCTAAGCAGAGCGCCAGTCGATCCCTGAAGCCGTCTTCAACGTTTAAAGGGAAGTCCTCTGAATTACACGAATTTCAGCATTAATTCTGACTTTTAAAAGTTCTAAGTCATTTGGACGGTTAACGTAGACTTTGTTCTTTATTCTGCGAGAGGGAATTAGGTTATTCCTGAGGAGGTCCAGATATTTTTCCATTCAAATTATCACCAACTATGCCCGAAAGAAGAAGAAGAAGAAGACCTCCCACGCGGTGGACGGACGATATCAAAAGAATAAACACAAATTGGATGCAGAGCGCTCAAAATAGAGGACAGTGGGCAGAAATAGGGGAGGCCTATATCCAGCAGTGGATGCAAAGGGCTGATTGATGATGATTGATGATGCCCGCCCAAACATTAACTTTTTCGGGCCTTTGAGTATGACCTTCCTGGAACCAGTGAGTATTCTCATCAGATCAATAACGATAATTGTGTCTATTAACAATGCCATTTAAATGGAAATGAGCTTCATCCGAGAAAATGATATTTGTTGCGAAGTTATTATCGTTATTGCATCTTTCCATCATCAACTCACAAAATTCAGGCCTATTTGGATATAATTCATTGAAAAGTTGACAAACCTGATCTTGCGATCTCTTCATATTTCCGTAACCGCTCATTATTAAAAATTCAACTTGTTGTTTCTCATTCAGATGAACCATAGTGTAAACAAATTAGAAATCAGACAACAGAAAATTAAACAGGAATTCAAAATTGAGACCTCTTAGGTCGCTGTCATGAAAACACCTTGACTCAACTGGTGGGTATTAGGTAGGAATAATTATAATTCGAAAGTTTTTTTTATTTTTGAGCTGTCATTATCTCGGAAACGCTTGCAGATAGGTAAAAATTTAAAACACAAAAAATTCAGAGTTTTCCCAGTAGAATCCAAATATGCAATCATATTTCCATTTAAAAAAAGTAAGTTAGTCTCTATGGCAACCAAACCAGAAACGACAGAAAAAATTCATGAAGGTAGAAATATGGGGAATAATTTACTGAACAACTTTGATGCAAGTCATTTTTTCGTATACGAAGTAATTCAAAAGTTACAGGCATTATGCGCGACTTTTTTGCCACTCTGTATATGCATTTACAATGTATGTAGAATCAAACCTTAAAATTTGTTATCGTCATTTCTGGACACCCACTATAGGTGCCATTGACTCTTCCTTCACTTATTACACGCCTGTTAAATAATATACGTTTTTGTTATTGTTTTGGTATTATTGCTGTTATTCTTTTTAGATTTAACGTTTATTAACATTTTTTAAAAAGTTGTTTTAAAATTTAAATGTTTATTCTTTTTCTTTGAAATATAGAATAGTGAGCTGAGTCCATACAAAATACATCCAACGGACGCGAATATTATGTAAAATGGTTTCAGAAGAGTCGTGCACTACAGAAGACGAATATTATACTGATAGTCAGGGAATTATTAACAACAATTACTGGGAATCAAGTGAGATTAAGACCATGTCATTAGAAGATAAACTAAGCCAAACTTTAAGTGATATAGATTTGCAAGTGGAAAATAATCAAGAGTCCAACGAAAGCAATTTTGTATTTAATTTATTAAATGATCTTATAAATGCTGCTGTGGCCAAAGCTGAAGGTGAAACTGTCATGACACGAGACAAAAGTATTAGTAACGATGAGAAAGAAGTTCGCGATATTAACCGGACAACGTCGATAGTGATTCAAGATTGGGACAGTGAACGTCTCGTGGAGTGCAAGAACAAATATGTGAACATAAGTGCTTTGCAACGGAGTGCTAGTGAGCGTGTGATTCGAAGCCCGCGACGTATTATTGACAACACAAACTCGTACGTTACCAACAACGACATAAATGCACCAAAAAACACCAAAGAAAAAAAAAAGAAAAAGCTTTCTTTTAATTCGATTTTTCACATAAATAAACACAAAAGCAAAGATCATAAAAACGACGAGGAATCTGAAAAATACGATAACTTCTCGCACCAACTGCCGGTCTTTAATGGAGGCTCTCTTGGAAAGTCAAAGAAGTACGCTTCAGCCTTGGAACTAAGCAGCCAAAAGTCTAAAAAGGTGGAGAAACCATCGTTTTTTAAAAAGTTAGTTACTATTGGAGATGACTCGTCGAATTTCCTTAGACGCTCGCTGAGTTTTAGGGATGTACGGAAGAAAGATAAAACACCAACCAGAGAAAAAGTTAGCGAACTGAAGAAGCAGGAATGGCGGCAATCGCTGCAGTCGTTGGTGGAAAGTGATCCCAGTGTAAGTTATAAGGATTTGAGTTTCATCAACTACGACGCACTCGATGAGTTTAGTTACAAAGAGTCGGTGCACTTGAGACCGGGAGTCAGAGACAGCAGCTATGTTGGACGGAGTCAGAGTATGCGTGAAAAGGTAAGTTATTCAATTTGGATTTGTGCTAATGTTTCTTGTACATGTCATGCCGAGTTTCATGCTATCATGCAAGCAAGAAAAGAAAATTAAACCACTTTACTGTTTTGTTTATACAGGTTCAGTCAATAGTTGCGGAGAAGCTGAATATCTTACAAACTAATAAAACTTAGTAAATGTGGGGTCTTAAGTTTGTTTGTAATGTTGCCAATTTTACAGTTTTTCCTTAAATATCAGAACTATCTGAATCTATGTTAATGGTTTTTGTGATTTCGCTGTTATATTATATTATACAGGGTGTCCCAGAATATGTGGGCAATCTCAATAGAACACATAAAAATAATTGAACTAATTTCTATACATTTCTTTCCTACGCCCTTTCCCCTTATGGAGATACGGGCCCATAAAGGACGCCCCAGGAAATCGTTTATTTTTAAATAACGTTTGAAGTATTAGGTGTAATCACATTCGGCTTATTTAGTTTGTCAGGGACGGACTAGCTGTAACCCAGTACTGCTATTTTTTTACACCCTGTACGATAAAGGCACAACAATTATATTTTTGGACAGCTTAAACCTTCAACTAAAAAAAAGTACTCTTGATCGACATCGATAAAATGTACTGTTTTCGAAGAAGAAACATACTTTTGTTCAATATGGTTTTTTGCATTGGTTGTCATCTTCATAAAATTCCTTTTTTATTGCTATGGTTTTTTTGACATGTACCGATTTAAATAAGGATATTTTTCTTCAAACGTCATATAAGTGATAACTTATGTGACGTTTCTCAATTACATTAAATGTCATTTATATGACTAGGAGTATAAGTACTTATACTCCTAGGCGTATAAATACATTATAGTACTATAATTTTTTTTTTGTTGTATTTTTCAATGTTCACATTGTGCTTCAAATTTAAAACGGACCTTATCATTGAATAATGAGCCCACAAACTAGAACTCTTCATTTTCAGTGCCATTTCGTTAAAATATGCCAATAAAACGTTCTCAGAGTATTGCATTACTTTTTTTCCAGTGCACCATTTGTTGAACTTGACAAAGGCAGCTTCATATACTACATCAGAGTTCGTCGGCAGCAAGTTTTGAATAGCTATTCTAGCTGCCTCTACTACCTCGGGCACTTTTAAACTCATTTTCTGTAGATTTATTCGGTCTCAACTGATGCCACACCGAATTTGAAATATTTGTTTTGATAGATGCCTTCGCGTCTCGGATAACTAACTAATCTCTGGACAGTAATGAAACACTTCCCTCTTCGGTATGTAATGTACTATAATTAATCCCAATTGATATGGTGGAAATCGTACATAAATAAATCGTAATCGAAATGTATGTCAAAAACCGTTGCAGATAGGTATATCTGTTATATGAACACTTTCAGTTTGCAGGTCCGATAGTAACGCCACTGCTTTGTATGATTACCAGCGTAAACATAATTTAAAAAAATGAATAATCAAATCACATTTCCATATTCTGAATATGCCAAAATGTTTATCCTGATTAGTTAGAATATTCTTTATATCTATTTCCTAACCACCTACTATTCGTTTAATAAATTGTCTTGGCAACTGCTGATGTAAATAAAAACATGCAATAACATTGAAAATTCTCGGGAAACACGCACTAATCTAATTTCCTAACACTGAAAACCAATTTATTTTTTTATTTTTGGCGTCTAATCAGCATTAAAATTATGGTTTGCATTGAAATGTCAACAAATTTAAGTAATTTTAAAACGACTCAATAAAAATGTATAATAAAAACGTTTGAGCATTATGGTATGTGTATATTATAAGATTGCACATAAAATACGAGGGTCGATCCCTATACTCCGCCCCTGAAATATTTGCAAGTGCACGATTGATCAATCTTTTTGACATTTGTAAAGCACTTTCCAACATATTTCGTTTGGCTTAATGACTGCAATAAAACCCCTCACAAACTCGGCTTTCGCTTTTGCAGAGACGTATTAACACACATTTATTTTTAATGCCAGTTTATAATAACAATAGATAGGTACATTACTTGATTTGTTATCAAAATTAATAAACTGTCTAATTAGGGTTTTCTAGAAACAAGTTACATATTAGGATATTTCTCAAAACTTTTTAGTTACTGGTACTTACCTGTTTATGTAGCTTATATAAATAGTAAACATTAAATTTGAAATATCTTAGTACCTATCTATTTTACTTTGAAACAGTGTGCAACAAGTTAATATTGAAAGTATGTGGAAACCTTGGGAATCTTCAGGTTAGTTGCGATATCTAGCTACCCTAAACATTGCAGGAAGCATTTATCTTCTGACCCCAGAGTGAGGTTGGGAGAATGGATTGACCCCTAATTGTTCATTACTGTCGGCAAAAAATATAAAGCATTCAAGTCTGGACTATCATGAAGATACCAACGCCGCTCTTTTTCAAAGCTGGCTTAAAGACAGTTTGCTTTTAAATGTACAAGAACACAGTGTTATTGTGATGGACAATGCAAGCTACCATAGCCGGCAACTGGAAAAAGTACCGAATGCATCGAGCAAAAAATCTGCAATAAAGGAGTTTATGTTAAAAAATGACTTGTACTTCGAGGAAACGTAGCTATAGTAAAAAATAGCGGTTAGAAGTGTTAAAGGCATTTAGTATTAAAAAATAGTATGTGTGTGATAAAATGGCGGAAGAAATGGGTCACACTGTGTTGCGACTGCTACCCTATTATTGCATTTTTAACCCTATTGAACACATGTGGCATCAAATTAAATCGAAAATGAGAACTAGAAAGAGCACACCTACACTCTTAGTGGCAGCGTTATAGAGCTAATAAAGAAAGTTTTCGGTGAAATTCCAGATGAAAGCTAAAAAAATTCGGTTAACCATGTCTTAAAAATTGAAGATTCTTATATATCTACACAAAAAAACGAAATACATCCATATTATAAATGTGGATGATAGTGATAGCGAGACTGAATTAGGAATAGATTAAAACGTTTTATAATTACAATTAAACCTTCTGTATATACGTAAATATATTTTTTTAAGTAGGTATATTAATTGTTATTATTACCTTTACCTTAAGGCGTGCGAGAAGCTGCCCTTTTCCGCACGCAAACTTTTCACACTTGTTTTGTACTTATAATAAATTATTATACCTACATATTTACAAGTAATGGCAAATAAACATAATAAACATTGCTACTATAAGGTATTACTATGGCTTTTCATTTAACTACAAAATTCATTCCTTATTTCACATTTCAGTAATACAAACAGTGATGCCAGCTGGGGCCAGGTAGATTTCGCTGGTTGGCACGCTCATCGACAGATTTATATGGGTAATTTTACCAAGAAATTCTTTAAAAACGTAGGTTTGGCTATCGAACAGGTAATGGGGTTTCTTTGGGCGTTTACAATATAATAAAACTATTATTGCAGTTATTAGGTCAAACGAAATATGTTCGGAACTACTTTACTTTTTATTTCAAAAAGATTAGTTGTCTACGTCAGCTACCAGTTTAATGATGGCCGACGACATATGTCATTTCTAGTAACATTCTTTTTATAGAACTTAAATTTGGCCAGGACCGGAGTTAGATATTTACCAATTATAAATATTTTTTGTGTTATCAAAAAACAAATCTTAATAAATAAATGTGAGGTAGGTGTTTAAATATGTAAACAAAAAGTAATCATACCACACCAAACCCAAAGTAATGTTTTTTTTTGGAATCATGTTATTTGAGGCGTATATAACAAACCTAAATGTGCTAAATACAATTAAAATAACAGAACAGGAGACGAGATGTATTTTTTTGTGTTCGTGTGATTCAAAGTATAGTTGACGACTAAAAGTCGTCCCACAGGATACGCATATACGGCAGATTAAAGAGGGAAAAAGGCAAAATTAGAATAAAACAACAAAATTAGCATAACCTCTAAAACAACTAAATTCAAAAGTATTTTAAAAGCTTTAAGTATATCTCGGCACGCACCATAAACTCGATTAAATTGATAATATTCGCCCCAAAACATAAATTCCTATAAAACTAATTAATTTTGAGGTAATATTTGTGTTGTTTGTTTACTTACTTTTCAATAAAAAGAAACACTTTCATATCCACGAAGTTCAATAATATGTTAGCAAAATCTAATAAGCACAAAATGAACGATATAATGGAAAAACACTATCTCAAAACATAGAAAATACATAAAAACAAACTTTTATTTTAACGTGATAAGTTAAAATCGGAACGTGCGGTGACGGGACGGCTCAGACGGTTCTGTAAATCAGCTGTTGACCGAATGACACCGATGACAGTTTTTCGTCGAATCCAAGAACCCACCGAAAAGGTCACAGAGAATAAACCATATTTAAGAATATAACCCCAAAATGAAAAGCGATTTTGCGCACGAAGGTAGATTTACGGACTTGCGGTTCTACGACATAAAATAAATTATAACCAGAACTACCTGAAGGTAACAACGTTACATTGAGAATAATCTGGGTAAATAAAGTAAAATGCCTGGGTCTCTCCTTCGACAAGAAGATGGCTTGGAATATCAATGCAGAGAAACGTTTGAAAATGGCAAATTAACAGCTAGGTGCCATCTCAACGCTTCTAAATAGACTAAACAAACTGACAAAGACAAACCTCTATAAGAGTATTGTTAGACCTGCATTTACTTTACCGGTGCATTATTGACAAAACCCAGTTTAAAAAACGGCCAGTGTTCCAAAATATTGCACTCAGAATGAGCGCGAGAGTGCCCAGATTCATTCTGTTGAGAGTAGGTACTTCACAATGACTTACATAATTATATCGACAAATTAATAACAGACTCCTACTGAAGGACAGACGTATCACAAAACAATAATAAATATAAAAAAGTTTAGGCAAACCAAACAAATAGGAAAAATCGAAACAACCAAAAATTCATTGAAGCGCTGACAATCCAACCCAACATATTTTATCAAGGCAGCTCGACAGGGCTACATTTATTAACAGGAACAAGTCCTGCTTAAAGTTTATATTTGATCTCCGCTTTTAACAGATTTTAAATGTACGTAGTTGTATAGGAAGGGCGTCAGGGATGGAGTATAGGGATTAACCCTCGTATTTATGGATAGAGATGTTTACTATTACTAAAGTTACACTAAATTTCTTGTCTGTTTCAGAAAGTGCGATTTTTTTTTGTTCTGTCTTTAATTTTGTTGATTTAAATGTCATAGAGAAAAAGATAATTAGACCTTAATTAAATCAGAATAAATCTCCTTTATTGGGTTTATTTTAATGATTCAGATTTGTCTTAAAATTAGTTGCCGTTTACTCCTTTCATTAGCTCTTCTAGACGGGCTTCTCCCTGAAAATATCCTCGAGTTTATTACAGCTGAAAATGATTTAATAACTTTAAAAACCATTATTAAATCCAGGGGCCATGCTTTTTGCAATTTTATTACAAGTTTTCGTGGAATTTCCTGAAGAGACCCGCCTATTTGCCTAATGGCAGCTTTTCCTTCGCAATGGCTCGTAAAAATGAGACCTTCACCTGAACTAATACAATTTAAATTTCCTAGTTAAACAACATACCTGCTGACTATCTAGAATTTTAATTAAAGAAAAATGATCAATGTTTGAATGGAGAATGCTAAAATGTTTAGTTTTTTTAATGCAACTAAATATTTTGAATAATTTGCAACATTTTAACGTTTGTTGGATCTGGAAGACAATGTAGATTTATCGAAATGTAAATTTACACTTAAAAATTAGACACATGTCGTGTGGTAAAACATAATAAAGATAACGGAACTTCGACAAAATTCACGTTTCGCAACATTTTTATTTTATTGTGGTTTTTATCCCGATGTACAGTGCAGGTTGGTAAACCTCAAAAAAAAGGGTGACATTCGATAGAATATCGTCCGTTTTCCGTTGGTAAGCACTGATAAAATGTATTCATATACGTATAATTTTTGTCTTTGATAATAAGTAGTGTAAGATCAAAAAGACATCCCCAAAGTATTGAGACTAGGGGATTCGATCCCGGGATCCCGATGGTTTTTCAGTTGCGAAATTTTCGAAATTAATTTTTTCTGATCCCGGGATTTTCGGGATTGACATCACTTTTAAAAAGTTGCAAAATAGACTGCGTGAAGCGAAACGATGCAGACTCAGATGATGATGACGAAGATCTTAAATCAGGATTAAGCCTTGAAGAAAGAGAAAATTGCTCGGATTTGACCAAAAACCAGAACATCAAGAATGTAATTAAAAAAGATAAAAACAAAACTTCTGTCTTCCTCCACAAATGATATATATTTAAAAAATTTAATTTCTTTGTCCCTACATGTTTCGACCGTACATACAGTCATCTTCAGGGGAACTAAAAGGAATCTATGAAAATACAATGACGACAGGCACCATAAAGGACTTACCTAAATCGAGTTTGGTTTCGGTTTTAGTAGTTGCCTCAAATAAATGAGTACAACTATTTTAAGATTATTAGACAAGTGAAATTTTGTTAGTTGAAGACTAGTTTGGCTGAACGTGATGGATAAATAGATGAGCACAGTTTAAACATATTCATTTTACTTAGACGTAATAAAATATAGTTATATGTAGCATGATTTTAATTTGGATTATAGGTTGTTATAAGGAAAGTTATTCAAGTAGGTAGTATAGTGTGGAGAAATCAAGAAAGAAAATAAAAATAGTTTTTCATCTTAACCAGTTAAAGATATGTTTTCCTCAAAAAGGAATATTGAAAAAAAATTTTTATAAATAAATTCTTTTTAGGTAGGTATATTAAATTTAAGAGAAATTTTTGTTTATAGATTTAAATAGGGACAGGGGACTCAGCCCCTGTTGTGTTAAATAATAATTCTAATTGGAAATAAAATGTCTTTTAAAAATTTTTTAAAATTATTAAAATCGGGTTATAGTGCTCACTACTACCACGCCAAACGTGAAAAGAATTGTAGTAAAAGTAAGGTTAATGTCCATATGTGAAATCAAAGATATTTGGCATATGACATGACAAGTCTCGGATTGTAGACATATTAAAAGTTTAAGTGTCGGAACCAATTAGAGTGACTCGATGTTAGGTTTACAATGTCTATAAAATAGATTACCTGATGGTTGAAAGTTGTAACTGTTAAACGCATAAAGTACCTGAATAAAGAAAAGATTGCGACATCTATGAGAGAATGGCTCAATTAATGGCTTTTTAACAATTTTAAAATTTCTTTTTCAAAATAAGCATAAAGCACCGGGGAAGAAATGAGTTGAGTGGCGGTTTATGCTACCTACAAAATCCTCATGGTGACAATTTGGCTAACAATGATGAAATTAAGCGTACATTTTCCAGTCCAAGCAAGGTTCTGATAAAAAATCAGGTTATTTCTTTAATTAAGAGATTAAATGGTAAAATAAATGACGAAGAAGAAGAACAATATATAAAAGTCAAGTCTACAAATACGCTACAGCAAGCTTCAGCTAAAAATAGAAAAGCATGAAAATGATGTCTCCTGAATCATTAATGAAAATGATTTTTTAAAAATTTTTGGAAAGGAAATGAACATATGTGAGTCTTCAAATTCTACTCGGAGCTATAACCTAGAGCGGGCTTTTAAGTATTTATTAACGATTCCTTCAACTTCCATCGATCCTTTCTCAGCAGCTGGCTATATGTGCAACAAATTGCGAATCAGGCTTGGTGATGAGACATTGGACGCGTTGTTATTTCTCAGATCATATTTTTGCAATTCAAAATGTTTCTATTACATTATATTTATATTACTGATTAATATTATTTTTAAATATTTTTGCTGGAAAACTTACTAGGTTGTTACTTGTTATAGCTATAAGCTTCTTTGATTATATACATGAAAGTTTACATACCTATAATATATGTATATATTTAGTTGATGTTAAGGGAGATTCTTGTTTATTTGCATAGCTTGTTACGTAAAGGATTTTTCAAAAAATAAAGATATGAGTCATAAAGTTGATTTCTGTAAGATGTTTTATTTGTGTAGCCCTCAATAGTCAATCATTTATCACTTTTGCGAGAATAACTCTTTTAAAACTATTATGCAGCCTTTTGATTATTGTGCAATCACGCTAGTATTATTAATATTCATGATGGGGAATGCCCAGCAGCAATTTTCGATTTCGAAGGACCAGCAACTTTTTAATTAGTTGCAAATTGTATCTCCATAGGTTTAGGGAGCGTTTGGAATATTAGTGAAAACACTTTTAGTTTAGTAACAGTAAATAAATTATTTATTTATATCATCTTCACTACCCGCGATGGTATAAGGGTTGATGTTAAAAACTATAAAGGTAGCTTAACTATTTTGTTACAGAGTACCTGCCGAAACGTTGTCTCGGTCGCGACACTAGTAAATGTTTTAACAAATTTAGTTCTTTATAAAAAAAATTGATTTGTAGCTGTAAAAAAAGGAAACACTATAAATAGTGGTGTAAATTGTGCAGTGAGTATAACGTGAAAAAAACTGTTAAGTATCTGTATCCCGTAGTACAGGGTGAAAAAGTAAATAAAAAAACTGATGACAGCTGTGCCGTAGTTGGCAAGTGTACGAGTTGAACTATTTTTCAAGACTGCCCGGGTGGATCTCTGTATTGTCACTCTTTTGAAAGTTTGACCCTCTGGTCATAATAGGTACCTACCTACCATTAAAATAAATATCCCCTGTAAAAGGCTATTAAGTTTTAAAATTATTAAAAGTTATAAAATTATTTATAACTAGGATTTCCTTTTATTATAGTTCGAGAAAATATTATAATAATATTATGAGTGAGGAATGAAACACAAAGATATAATATTATGTTTTACAACAGGGACGTTTTACAATGCCCTGAAACTAGCGTGAGAAACAATAATGACAGAAATTGAATTTTGAACAATTTCAATTCAATAGGGGAATGCTGCAATCGATACACTCCCGTTCATTTGATGTTCAATATCATTAATTAGTTTCCAGTGAACAAAGAATTTTCTAGTTTACTATAGTTTTTGTTTTTAAGCTTATCAAAGTTCTGATGCCTGCTTATTTTGATCGGTTTGTTGCTTTGTTGAGAGGGGTGATTCATATACATTTTACAAGAAGTATAAATAATTTTCATGTTATGTGAGCGCAGGATCTATTGTTATTGTTCCATAAATAATTGAATGAATTTAAACACATAAAGCGGCGAAAACCGTTAGGAAATTTAACTGTTAAGGATTAAAAATAAGGTGGTATATTTTGGAATAAAAATTTATTATGTACAAGATGTCAAGTTTTTGTGTGTTTTCATGTACCAGCTTTCTTATTATAACTAAATAGAAAGATGGAAATTGCGGCTTACGGTTCTGTTATTTTATGAAACTTTCATTGCCCCAAAAAGAAATTTTCATAGCCCTCTCAGTTTCTGTCATACAGGGCGATTTTTAAAATTTGTAATTTTTGACGCTCCCCTGTATCCCGATTATTTGATAACTTATCAATAAGGTAAAAATGGATTATTATGGAGTTTTTTATGTAGAATTTAGTGGCGTAGTTGTTTTTTTTTCTAAAAAGTTTGGTTTTTTAGTTACGACCCAAACTTGTGCTTTATAAAACGAGCACCCTGTATATTATTTCTTTGTCTTATTTCTCTTCTTGAGAGCTTTTCGAAAACATACAATAGTTCATATTTATTTCTCTTAAAAAGGGATAATTTTAACATTTTTTGTAAAATTAATCATTTCTATTATACAATTTTTTTTTTAATTTTATTATACAATTTTATATTATTACATAACTTTAAACCAACAATAAAACACATAAATTATTTTATTAAATTACAAAAATTGCACGAATTGGGCTTCGTTGTGTTCTAAACACTTTCGACACGCCGTTTCGATTCTTTGCAAAGCATTTAATAAAATAATTGGACATCCCTGCAAAAGCATAAAGGTTTGATGGGTAGCGTCTCAAAGTTGATCAATATTGTCGTATTGTCTCTTATGCACTGTGTTCAAAAAGTCCCGGACCGGTCAATTATTTACAAAATGGCGCACAATATAAAAAAAAATTTCGGTATAAAAGTTGTAGGCCTTAAAAAATCTATAAAACTAGGACACCTGTAATTATACAGGGTGCCTCAAACAGTCATGGTAAACAAAATGTTCATTTTTTTAAATGGAATGCACTCTATCTTATAATACTTTTGGATTCTACATAAAATATCAATTATTTTTTAATAAGCACACTATAAGTCTAAACTTAATAGTTTCTGAGATATAGACTTTCGAACAATTACATTTTTGAACTTTGACAGCTTCTAGCTCTCTACGGTATATCTTAGAGCAAAACGGCTTACATCTCCCTATCTTACTTTTTTATAATCTTCCTAAAAATATCAATTTTGGGTTAAACCGGAAGTACTATACTTCCGGTTCTCGAGTTACATCCGGTTTAACCGGAAGTTTACACTTCTGGGAATATATTTTTAACAAAGGACACAAAGTCTCGGCCTCAAATAAGTAAATTTTTGTTGTTACATGTTTCGCATCATCAGACCTTACAAACAGTCAATAAATTACATATAAAATAAACATAAAATAATATAAAAATATAAGCACATCACGGTAACATATTATTTAGACTAACTAAATAATATGTTACCGTGATGTGCTTATATTTTTATATTATTTTATGTTTATTTTATATGTAATTTATTGACTGTTTGTAAGGTCTGATGATGCCTGTTTAAGGCGAAACATGTAACAACAAAAATTTACTTATTTGAGGCCGAGACTTTGTGTCCTTTGTTAAAAATATATTTAATAACAGGTCTCTTTGGGAAAAATGGACGAATTCTTCGAACTTCTGGGAAGATAATAAAAAAGTAAGATAGGGACATGTAAGCCGTTTTGCTCTAAGATATACCGTTAGAGAGCTAGAAGCTGTCAAGGTTCAAAAATGTAATTTTTCGAAAGTCGATATCTCAGAAACTATTAAGTTTAGACTTATAGTGTGCTTATTAAAAAATTATTGATATTTTATGTAGAATCTAAAACTATTATAAGATATAGGGCATTCCATTTAAAAAAATGAAAGTTTTGTTAACCATAACTGTTTGAGGCACCCTGTATAATTACAGGTGTCCTAGTTTTATAGATTTTTTTCAGGCCTACAACTTTTATACCGAAAGTTTTTTTTTATATTGTGCGCCATTTTCTAAATAATTGACCGGTCCGGGACTTCTTGAACACAGTGTATAACTGATTTTCTATATTTCTATATACCACTATAAAAAAATCCAACACAAGAAGATCAGGTGATCTTGGAGGCCGCCTAACAGGTCTGTTGGTACCAATCCATTTATCGGGAAATGTGCTTTCTAAATATTCTCTTACTACCTATATGAGAACTGTAACTCGGAGCGCCATCTTGCTGGTAATAAATATTATTTAAATCAGCCAAAGCAACATCCTCTTATATTTCCATTAGTGCATCTCGCAATACATCTAGGTGTCTATTTCCGGTTAAAGTTCCCTTATAGATAAAATACTTAATTTTAGTACCAAAAATAAATCATGGCACGCTAAGTCCAAACCGACCTTGACGTTCTCGTGGAAAAAGTAGGTCTTGGTTCTCTTGGGACCAGTAAGTACCTTGAGTTGTTTCGGTTTAAGATACCAGAACTCATAAAATAAGCCTCGTCAGACCATACCACCTCAAAATTTGCGTTTTCGTGCAACATTTGTAGGTACCAGTTGCAAAAAACTATCCTACGTTCTGCGTCACCGGGATGCAAATGTTGGACGAGATGGTATTTGTATGGTTTAAATTTATATTTTTTTAGTATTATTAACTGCGCTCTTGATCTTTTAATCCCAACTTCATCATACACTTTCCTGGATGATATGGATGGTTGTACCGTGACAGAGACCAGAACATTTATTTATTTTTCTTCCCTGTTTTCTTTGTTATAAAAATTTGGCCTCGGTTTTTAAAAGATCCGTGCTAAATCATATTGACTTAGATTTTTTTAAATATTCTTTTATCAGGTTGTTGTCTTTCTGGATATCTACGAAAAATTTAAATATGTAACAAAGAGCTTATAATAGATATAACAATAATCAGCGCCGGATTAAAGGTTTCGTAGGCCCTAGGCACCAGTGGTGAATTTGAGATTTGAATTCGGGGAGGTCTATCAACGGGCAGCGAAAAAAAATGCGCCGCAGGCGAAAATTTTTGGGTGCCACGCCCTAATTTTACCAAGAAATAACAAAATTTACAAATTAAGTGGTTTTCTAAACATTTTTATGCGTTTGAAGAGCCGAATGGATGCCCATGCCCTGATGAAGTCGCTGACGTCGCTGTTTTTACAGAGAAAGTTAAAAACATCATGTTTAATAATAATATATGGCCAAAAGTTGTTAATTAAAAAAAAAATTACAAAATAATTTAGAAATTTTAGCTTTTTATTGAACAAAACTAACTTTTTGCCATCGAAAATAATTGCGTAGGATAAATAATAATATAATGTATATGTAATATGTTATAAGGTTTTTTGTATCACATTGTAGTTTGTCTCTGTGTCTGTGAACTCTTTTTCTTATTGTAGAATACAGTATTGATTCTTTTTTTGTGTCTATTTTTATTATATTTCATGATCGTAGGCCCTAGGCAAGTGCCTAATGTGCCTTATGGATAATCCGGGCCTGACAATAATGATTAATAGTATATTATTAACCAAGGTTTAGACAGCCATCATTATTGCCCGAGCTTCGCTCCTCGTGATTTAAGACGCCAGGGCTATAAGCTGTCTAAACCGTGGTTAATATAATATTTTTTCCACTACTACAAACTTTTATAAGACATTTATCTTTATAGTATTATTAAATATAAAAAATTATAGGTAGGTATAAGTATATATTTTAATCAAGTTACCTGCGCTTTGGAATTGGCAAAATATTTTGTTGTTTTGTCAGGTGGCTTAATGTCAATTTTTGTTCATTTATGTCATCAGATTTCACGAGTTTTCCGTTTTTTTAAAAAATGAGCAAAGAAAATGTTAGTGATATTATTATGTGTACACCTCCAGAATTAAGGATGGAAGCAGAAAAAATGTTGATTGTATCGATATTTTACAATATCAAGAATCTCTAATAATCTAATATGTATTGATAATTATCTGGTTGCCTAACTGTTTAAATCTTTATGAATTCCTGTTGTAGAATTAGTAAGAATATCACTAACATTTTCTTCGCTCATTTAAAAAAAAAAACGGAAAACTCGTGAAATCTGATGACATAAATGAACAAAAATTGACATTAACAAAGCCACCTGACAAAACAACGAAATATTTTGCTAATTCCAAAGCGCAGGTAACTTGATTAAAATATATACTTATACCTACCTATAATTTTTTATAATTAATAATATTATAAAGATAAATGTCTTATAAAAGTTTGTAGTAGTGGAAAAAATATTGTATTAACCATGGTTTAGACAGCTTATAGCCCTCGCGTCTTAAATCCCTCGTCGCTTCGCTCCTCGTGATTTAAACTTGCCGCTCGGGCAATAATGATGGCTGTCTAAACCTTGGTTAATAATATACTATTATTTTTATTATAAATATTAATGGTACCTAACAAATGATTTTATACCTTACCTATTAAAATACAGCTCCTAGGCTGCGTTCGCGTCTTAATTAGCTTGGATAAAATAAACATACATATCGTGTTTTTCATAATTTTCATATTCATTATTTTGTGCCATGTTGAACAATCTTTTAGACTTTGTTGTTTTTTAGTATTTTTTAGAATTTAATTAGAATTTTTTTTGAATTTATTTAGAATTTGTTTAGTAATTTTTAGAATTTAAATAGATTTTTTTAAATTTATTTAGAATTGTTTCCTTATGCACATGGTCAAAAGCATGCATCATCTATAGAAATTTTCCTCCTCTATTACTTTAGACATCGGTACATTTGTTTATTTGAGCAGTAGTTAGCGAAACGCACGTTGCAATAATTACGATTTCAGGTTTACGGATGTTGATGAACTGAATGGTTTCCGAATATTAATAAAATGTTTTTTTTTCCGAAATAACAATAAAATTTTTATTGCAACAAGAAAACACTACAGACATTAGAAAAAATTAACGTGCCAACGATTTAGTACTTGTGCAAGAAAGAAAACCTTTTAGAAGACAATATTGGCTTAAATATTATTCAGATCAAAAAGTGGACATAGTAACTGTTCGCATCCTTTATCTACTCAATCTTGTCTAAGAGTAAGCTTACTAATTAATGTAGTACGACTCCTTAAAAAATCATCACTTATTTGATTACTCCATGAGGGAAAAGGAAGAGCAAATACAGATCGGATAAATACAGGGTGTTTTAGAAGTACGGTACGTAACTTAAGGAGGTGATTTCTTATGATATTCTAAGGAATAAAGTTCAAATAAACGTGCCCGGAGTTGCCTCGTTTTTGATATACAGGGTGTTAAAATTTAAAAAAGAAAACGTTTTTTTTTATAATTTTTTGAAGTACCCATTTCACGATTTATTGAAATTTGGTACCGTTATTCACAATGATAAGGGGCTTAATTAGCTCGAACTAAATTAAATGTATTATTAAGTCCAGTGGCATCCCGGGGAGCACCTTAACGAATATTATTGACAAGAAATGTACGCCACTGACTTTTTCCTAATTTTGATATTTTTTCTCGGATTTACCAACTAATAATACAACTTCTTTGCTCCCTGAATTGTTTTCGTATCTTGCTTCGCATTCAAGATAAAAAATAAAACCTATGTATTTCAAAGTTAATCAAAACATTTAAGTTAAAAATAAAATTATTTTTTTAAATAATAATGATATAAAAAAATGCAGCTTAAACAGTTAATCAAAGTAAATGTTGAAAATGGCCACCTTCTGATAAAACTCACGATTGCGATCGTCTCACTATTGATTCTCTTACAAGTTCAAAAATGCCTGCATTATTTCGTATCGCATCGCAACTTGGTGTCTTGTATACAAGAGACTTTAGGTGACCCCATAAATAATAGCCTAGAGGATTCAAGTCGGGACTGCGAGCTGGCCAATCTTGGAGACCAGCGCGTCCAATCTAGCAATTAGGATAAGTCTTGTCGAAGTATTGACGAGCAACTAGGCTAAAATGAGCTGGGGCGCCGTCGTGCATGAGCCACGTATTAGTTCTTATTTGTAGAGGTACCTACGTCTTCTAACAGAACATCAAGTTCTTCAGATAGAGACTACGTATAGGAGTGTCCATTCAATCGAGGTGATAAAAAGTATGGTAAAATAAGATAGTCGCCAATGATCCCTGCCCATACATTCACCAAAAATTGTTGCTAAAAATCCATAATGGCTTCTCTTGAAAAGGAGGTCTCGTCAGTAAATAAAATGTTCGGTAAAAAATTGTTGTTATATGCTACTGTATGCAGCAACCAGTGGCGGCTCTTATAGGAGCACTTGAGCACGTGCCTCCCTACAGTGGCGTATCCAGCATATGCTCTTGGGGGGGGGGGGGGGGCAAAGTGCTTACAAAAAAGTAGTTGAAAAATACTTTTTATCGTCATGTGTTAGTCCTTGGTACTACGATTCACAAATATACCAATTTCTGTATAATAATAAAATCAATTTAATCTAAATTTATTTAATAGCTCGTTTAAGAGCTTTTAACAAAGTTAAACAAAAGTTAGAAAACATAAGTTAGAAAGTATTTCTTAATATGGGTAAGAGGTAAACAGTAAATAAATAACAAATAAATGCTGATGCAACGAAAATAAACAAATACTAAATACAACCTACAACTTTGGCTAAAACAGGAACTACTAATTAATTTAAAAAAAGGAAAACAACATAAGAATATGTCAATATACATCCTAAATAACAATATGCAAGACACTCAAGACAGACAAGATAATCACGAGATAAAACATAATCAAATAAAATTTCTAAATATTCTTATAATATCTAATATAGTCTAATCAAAACCAAGTTGAAAGAAAGGAACAAAAAACACCAAATTCAAACGTAGAGTAGATTGACTTTTTAAATCAAAATGTTTATTTTTCTTGTTTTTTTCTGCATTTCTGCGAGAACTTCTTCGGGTGATACCGAAATAGACGGATAAACGTATAAAAGTGATAATCCATTAAGTCGGCTTTCACTGGTTGTATTGCGTAGGTATGATTATAGAAGTTTCAAGGTTGAAAATTGCCTCTCTACGGTTAATGTGCTGACAGGCAAGGTGGCAAGCTGCAAAAAATTTTAAGCAAAGTATGTATATTTGGATATATACTTTCTTCGCATAATTTTAAAGCGTTTACTGCTGATTTTGGGAAATCATCTGCGTCATAATTTTGCAAATGGAATATTTTTTAGAGTACTCTTAGGGTGTGTTCCGTTTGTGCTACTCTTTAATAAAATTGTTCTGGGGGGGGGCAATTGCCCCCTTTGCCCCCTGGATACGCCACTGCCTCCCTAAGATTCGGGCCCACATCGACAAATATTCACTATTAATTACATATTTAGTTTACAATACAATGTCTGTTACAAAGCAATTCTAACATGATTTTATAAGCTCCCTAACCAATTATCGTTTCGCTAACTAAATATTTTGTAGCAGGTCTCTAATCCCGAATGTTTATCGCAGGAAGAATGGGCTCCGTGGCTTTCGCTACTTGATAATATGGACGGTACGCTTCCCGTAATAAATGCACCTTGTCGTCCCCATCTCTTTTTAGCGCACGGCTATAAATGGGCTTTCATTCCTCTCAAATGAGCACGCTTTTGCTGTGCTGCATGCCACCGCCTTGTTTTCGGATGGTTTTTAAGAGATCGTTTTTATGTTTTGCTGATCCGTGTAGCGCGGTAAAGCCCTCCATAAGCCCGGTCTCTTTTGTTTTTGCCCGAGTATGAGCTCAATTTTCCAACTAATCACCTTGACGAAATGGCTCGAGCATATCCATTTTTGGATGAGACACTGAATTGGAAATCATATATAAAAGACCAGATTTTAGAAAGTTATCAGGGGCTGTACAGTACACTGTTTAAAGTTTATAATTGAGAATAATCTACAGACTGTTTTCTCAGCGACATTTTGTCTTTTACAAATAATTTTTACAATTCCTATGACAACCGCAGAAGCCGAAAGAAATTTCTCAACACTAAAAAGAATAAAAACGTTTTTAAGGAGTACTATGAATCAAGAGAGACTTTCTGCCCTGACAATGTTGTCGATAGAGAAAAAAATATTGCAATATATTCCTAACTTTAATGACTTAGTTACTGAGAAATTTGCTAAACTTGAAGACAGAATAATGCATTTTTTGTTTAGACACTGTGTTTAATCAGTTCTATTTTTTAAAAATATTTTTAGTTTTTTTATGTTGTCGTTGTTGACTTTTCTAGATACTGCTTCCCAAGTATGCTGTATATTGGTAAGTTTTCAATTTAAATTTATATTTTGTTTAATTAACATATCTACGTACAAAAAGAACATAAAAATTAGGATAGAAAAGCTTTTTACTCGTAAATTTGACACTTAACTACACAATATCTTGTTGTTGATACAGAGGGTTGAAATAAAAGGAAGGGTAGTGGTGGGCGGAGATATGCGCAAATTTTTCGTTCTTTTTTTTGCCATGCTTGATGCTTGTGAACCTCCACAAACTTCCGTCACGAGCCGCCACTGGCAGCAACCACCTACTGAAATCAAACCTTGGCTGAAATATGATATAGGTATAGTTGATAAAGATGCAAAACTCTCCAAACAGTTGATGCACTTGTTTGAAGTTGCACTGCTACCTTCCTGGCACTAGTTGAAGGATCATCTTCTGTCTCTTGAAGTATAGCCTTCTGTAACTCAGGCGTGGTTATTGTTGCAGGTCTGCCAGGAAGTTCCGTACTACGTTTAAAGCTCCCAGTCTTACTCTCAATCTTGCATGGAGTTTTCTAAATGTTTTGGCACATGGCACATTTTATTGGAAAAACTTTAACACCCTGCATATCAAAAACGGGGCAACTCCGGACACATGTTCAATGTTCATATTATGAACTTTTTCTCTTAGAATATCAAAAGGAATTTAAGTTATGTACCGTACTTCTGAAACACCCTGCATATTTTTGACACATTATAAATATAAAAATGATACAGAATATAAAAATGCAGATAAAAAATTAGTTAGTTAAGAGTGTTCTAGAATGTCCGAAAAATAATCAGAATTTTTTTATAAAGATTCAAAATTCCTTAGAATTTCTTAGAACTTTAGAATTTTTGGTGTACAAAATTGGATAGGCAGTTTCCCCCCTCGGAAATAAATATGGACTACGAAAATTTCGTTTGCGGCAATGAAAGTTTCATAAAATAGTAGAACAGTAAGCCGCAAACCCCATCTTTTTATCTTTTATAATAAGGGAGCTAGTATATAAAAACACACGAAAACTGAATACCCTGTACACTTGTTTACATGTTAAACATTGATTAGGGTAGACCGGGGTCGGTTGTAACAGGGTACGGTTGAAACAACGCTAATAATTTAAAAAGTATTTGCGACAGAAAAGGGCGTGCAAGGGCAGATTGACGCGGTTTTCATGTCGCAGCATCCGCATAGTGTTCAGTGTTGCTTCTTGCGTGTTACACACATGTCAGAAGGATCATTGTATTTTTGCGAGCAGAAGTAAGTATTTTTGCTGCTATTCTTTTGTATTTTCATCCAAAACTAAACTTGCTATATTTATCATAGTTTATAATATAAAAACTTTGGCTATCGGACTTTCATACTGTGTAATTGATTATTACCTGCGTTGTTTATATTTCAAGGTTATGACAAAAGACTTTCATAAGGTGTGCTGGGGTCGGTTGTAACATTTTTTCCGGGGTCGGATGAAACGTTTCAACCGACCCCGTTCCAACCGATCTCATGTATTTCAAACCGATTAAAGTAGCGTTTTGTGCTTTTAGAAGCCAAGTTGGATGCAAGACGAAGGATTTATATTATTTTTAAAACATTTTCAAAAACACACGAATGGCTCATGAGCCTTGTACAGCTGGCGATCGAAACTATTTGTGTCACCATTGTGAATCTGATTGATTTTGGATTTTATTATTTCTGTTGTAGAGAACTTATTTTTGTTTTTTCTTGGGATTTAATTAGCCTTTAATTTAAGCTCTTATAGCAGTGTTGATAAAAAGTCATATTTATTTCTTCGAATAACAAGGCTACTGAATAAGACTTTAATACTGTGCCTTAACCGTAGTTATTAGTTTTGTCATAAAATTGATAAAATAAATATGTTCTGTGACTTTGATTTCATAAATAAATAGGTATGTAACAACGTAATTCAGTTTAATTTGCCAGTGTTTCAACTGACCCCCAGCAATGTTACAACCGCCCCGGATATGGCGTCGGTTGAAACAATTTCTGTGATTTTATAAAATGTCCTATGATTTTTTTTCTTATGCAGATAATGCCACTATAACCTTAACCGGTCTTAGTCAGATAACTAAGGTTAAATTGAATCATACTATCAAATACATTAAGTTTAAAATGTTATTACAGAGAGCAATTTTGTCGAAAATGGTTCAACCGTCCCCGGTCTACCCTACTATTATTTACCAATAAATTTAATTTATCCGTAAAAGCTTCTCGTTCTGTCGTGAATACCATAATTATGTAATATGTAATTTTCTTAAAAATAAAACCTTCAGAATTTAACCTATTTTTTATTCACCTTTACCTTTTACTTAGGTTTCCTTTCAAGAGTAAAAATTTAATGCATGTGTGATTGACTCTACGGTTTGAACTTACGATATATTATTATGTTTTTTCCAAAACAATCGCCTTGTCATCATGCATTCCCAGGTTTAAGGTTTGAGGTTAAAGCCATTTTTATTGCGCCTTATTTTGAATTTAGAAAAACAAAAGACATGACAAAAATCGAAAAATATTTAATTATTTTATCACCAAACGGGCAAAATATCTGAAATGCCAGCAAAAGAAAGATTTCTGCATAGGAAATACTTTTTAAGTTTTCAGTGACCCGATGAAATTGCGATAAAAATGACACGAGCAAGGCAACAAAAAAGCTCTTAAGGTAATGGAAAGCCCATTCGCCATTCCACCTCTCGTTTCTGTTAGGATTTCATTATATTAATGTGTCAGCCCAAAGTTTGAAACCTGATAGCCGAGCGAATAGCGGTCTTGATAATAATAATAATTGTTTTTGATAGCGTTGACGTATAATAATAGAAATTCACCTTTATTATTACGGGTCTGCCCTATAGAAATTAAGCATTATTCGAAAAGGAACAAGGAAAATTTGAGGTCATGCCATGTCACTTTAAACAATTAAATGTATTTTAAAACCCAAACAAAGTGTATTTAACCCGGAATTAATATGGCAGGGTCAAAAGGCAAGGTCTACATTTTCACCATATATTTTTGGTAACTACTATTGCTGTTTCAAATCTTTAAGTGTAGACTTATTGGTATTAGGTAATTAATAAAATATATTTTTTCCAGGGATCTCCACACTTAAAAAGACCTCCATACTCTCGCCATACCTCCGTAACTCCAGATTATAGGTCCAGCTTGGGATCAATACAAGGTTAGTACCTACTTATTTTGTTTTTTTTTTCAAAAAATGTGCAATACAATGCTGATTTTTGGAACTCTGAAAAACTAACGCCCTGAAATTTGGTTCGCTGGTATGCAATGCCCGTAGACTTTTTTTACCTCATCCAAATTTTAGCTACTATACAGGGTGTCCGGTATGTATATGGCATACTCTTGAGTAATGTATTTATTTATATTGTATGTGTATTAACAGGTATAGGTCTACTAGGCTCGTCCCACGTTGTATTTTTATTAAAATAAGTTGTAGTAGTAGTAGTAGTAGTAGTACTAGTTGACATTGTGATAACAGAAATAAGAGCTAAAGCATTTTGTATCGTCTTAAATACATGTTAGAGTAGTACAGTGGCGGATCCAGAATTTGGTAAAGGGGGGGGGGGGGAGGGGATTGCGATCTGTAAGATAGATATATATATATAGAATTGAAAATTTTTGTAACTTGCTTTTTAATTTTAAGTAAATCATGGCATTAATAAATGGATGAAGTCTTGATATTTCCTATTAAAAAGGTTTACTCAATTGTGATTTTCTACGACAATCAGGAAAAAAAAATAAATAAAACATACCATAAAAATTGAAAACTTTGATTTTGCTAAGGGGGGGGGGTCCGGACCCCCCCCCCCTGTGAATCCGCCACTGGCCACTGGAGTAGTGTGTGGGGATAAGAGTGGGATTGTGTTACGGTAGGAAAACTACTGTTGTAGTGAAGGGATTCATGATGAGTGGAGAATTTTGGTAGGGATTAGAGTAGGAACAGAAATGTAATTATTAGAAAACAATATTGTATTATTATTTTTTTATATTAACTGTAATAAGTTTTACACATAATATGGTATTACTATACAGTGTGTCCAAGATAAGAATGGGATAGCATTGGAATCTTGGAAACGGTAGGAATTACAAAGTTGGTTAAATTAGGAAAAAGTTGCACAATTTAAATACCTTTTACATGGTGTTTGCAAAATTAAACTATCTTTAAACGATTTCGATATTTAAAAAAAAAATATTTTTTGCTGTATTATTTTTTATTTATTTGTTGCATTATTTTAACAGATATAAAAAAATGAAAAATACTTTTTTATTGTCACTTTTTAAGCTGAACAAGATAGCGTTTACAGATTTTCAGTACGACGTTTCGTTTTCGAAAAAACATCCTCAACTTTCTTTTTTTAAATACGGTCCTGTGTTTTTTTTTTTTAATCGAAGGCTATTTTGAACTCTAAAATAACTGATCTATCACTTGAACAAATTTTCAGCTTTTTCTCTATCATAGATTTTTATAATGTAACTGATAAAATCCTCATATCATAAGACCGTACAATAAGAAGCTTTGAAACAAACGTTCGTCTTTCTTGACAAATTACTTCTGTCATAAATACAAAATTTAATTAGGTACAAGGTCAAAATAATGTGGCATTAGCTGTAACGGAAGACCCTACAACATCAATTAGAAACATTGAGAAAGTAAGTGGAACGCCAAAATCTACGGCACATTTTATTTTGCGTAAGAACAAATATCACCCGTACATATTTCGAATCTGCCAAGGACTAAAACCGGGAGACGACATAAGGCGAAGGGTATTTTGCGAATGGTACACTAGGCAATGTCAAAACGACGAAAATTTCGTCAATAAAATTTTATTTTCTGATGAAAGTATGATAACCAACAACGGATCTATAACAGAGGAAATACGCATTATTGGTCCACGGTTGTACAAAATGGCTAGACACCAACATCGTTTTGGTTTCAACATGTGTATAGGAATTTTGGGAACAAAGATAATTGGGCCAATTTTTTACCACGGAACACTAAATTCGTAGCGGTATCGAAATTTACTGCAAAAATCAATAACTTTTGGTTTCAACAAGATGGGGCCCCCGCTCATAATTCGAGAATTGTCCAAGAATATTTCAGATATAGATTTCCTGACAGATGGATAGGTACGCGTTCAGCTGTTTCTTGGCCTGCACGGTCGCCTGATCTAACTTCTTTGGACTTTTATCTCTGGGGGTACATCAAAAACTATGTGCACCAACGTAATTTTCAAACGGAGTGTGTCAACTGGTTTTAGAAGCATTTCAAACGATTACCCCAGATGTACTTAACAATGTTTTGAATTCCACAGTTAGACGATGTTACCTATGCTTAGAAAATAATGGCCATTTGTTTGAACACTGTGTGTAATTAGGTTCTAATTTGGTATTATGTTAATAAATGTTTTTTGAGCATTCAGTGCCGAACTATGGAGATTTTTCTTGAATATTTTTAAATGATAGCTAAAAAGCTGAAAATATGTTTAAACCAATGCAAGTGGTACATCAGTTATTTTAGAGTTCAAAATAGCCTTCGATTGAAAAAAAAAAAACAAAGGACCGTATTTAAAAAAAGAAAGTTGAGAATGTTTTTTCGAAAACGAAACGGCGTACTGAAAATCTGTAAACGCTATCTTGTTCAGCTTAAAAAGTGACAATGAAAAAGTATTTTACATTTTTTTATATCTGTTAAAATAATGCAACAAATAAATAAAAAATAATACAGCAAAAAATAATTTTTAAAAAAAATATCGAAATGGGTTAAAGATAGTTTAATTTTGCAAACGCCATGTAAAAGGTATTTAAATTGTGCAACTTTTTCCTAATTTAACCAACATTGTAATTCCTACCGTTTCCAAGATTCCAATGCTATCCCATTCTTATCTTGGACACACTGTATACTATTAAGCAATACGTTTTATACATATATATTTTTACATGTTGAACAGTTTTCATCAGAAGGTGGTGGACCATCTACCTGTGTTCTATATAAATATATATATTATAATGTATGAAACATGGAAGTTTAATTTGTAAACGAAAATTTGATTGGAATTCAATCGGTAATTTTGCCCAGGATTTTAAAAGTTCAATGGGGTTACATATTTTAATAAATAATTGATAGATAACATGCCAATTTTTTCAGTTGAAAATTCAAAGATTTTTTTTATCTCTTTTTATCAAACTTAATAAGTTGATAGTTGATGGACAGGACATAATTTAGGGTATACACAACTTTTAGTACTTCACTAACAATTTTTGGAATCTTTTTCCTTTGCTGCTTTGGTTAGTTTTGGTGGTGGTAATATCGCTTTTAACACTTATGTTAAAGGGTTTGAACTTGCACTATTGGTTTCTTCGTCCCAACTAACATCTGTAGGTCTCAACTGATGGATAGGTTATTTTATTTGTTCAGGGGAAGAAAGATTCATGGTGGGTAGAGCGGAGAGAGGATTTTGGTAGGAATAGTGGTATGATGGTACTATGGAAGGGAGTAGTGTGAGTGGAAAGGGGTTATTTGGATTTGGACTTTGGACTTTCGAATAGCCATCGAGCCTATAAATACACTACTCTCCGGGGAGGGTAACGGGCAGGTCAATATAACCATAATTTGTTATAGAAAAAAATCCTTAAGTGACCCTTAACGGAGATACAAAGGCCCAAAGGAAAACCCAGCGATTTACTTATTTTGCTCTAATTTTTGAACCGACATGTATAATGTAATGAATTAATATTTTATGTAGGTCATAAAGACTCATAATACCATACTAAATTAGATGTTTTACATCATCAGGTAAGTCAGGAACGGACTTGCCAGCACACTCGTTGGGCCCAAGTTTTGACAGCTGAAAAATAATTTTTCAAACACTCTAGCCATTCCTTTTTAAAAGCGGTACTCTACATTCATTTCGATAAAATTAGCCGTTTTCAAAGAAAATAAAATTTTTGTATAGCTCCCTTGAAAATAATCAAGTTTATTAACATAAGTTATTTAAACACAGTTACTAATGGAATAACAACAGCTAATAATTCGCATTAAAATAATAAAATTTGTCATTATTACGTCTCATTAATGCTTATATGAATCTTATGGACAAGCACGCGGCAGTTGTGTGGATGCAAGAAGAATTTATTCTTCCAAATCGGAGTGTGCTGCATTAAGGAACCATTAAAAGGGTTCACATTTCGGAAATCACTTCAACGCAACAATGTTAAAAATGTGAAAGATTTGCTTCTTCTTGTTTACTTCAGCAGATTCTCATGGGCGCCCTGTACCTCTATACATTTCCTTAGTCGACGGATGTTTTCTCGAAACTACATTCCAGGATTGTCCCAAATTTCGTTAAAATGATGTATTATTCTTTCGTGTAAACTGGCGTCAAATATTCAAGCCTCTTTAAATCTCCCCATAAAAAAAAATCCAATGGAGTCAAGTCGGGCGACATCTGTCGCTATAAAATAGCCCACCTCGACCTATCCATCGATTACCAAAAGTATTTGATAAGTGCTGACAAACTAAATTGCCAATAGGCATCATCGTGCATATACCACATCTGATTTTTAATATACAGGGTCGTTGGTATGTATGGAAACGATCGATTATTTCTTAAACAGCTAGCAAAAAATATTCAAGACAAAAGTAACAATTATTTTTTAATAAGTGCATTATAAGTCTAAGCCCAATAGTTTTCGAGATATCGACTTTTGAAAAATTACATTTTTTAATTCTGACAGCTTCTAGCTTTCTAACGGTATATCTTAGAGTAAAACGGCTTACATGTCCGTATCTTAGTTTTTAGTTATCTTCCTAATAGTGTCAACTTCCGGTTAAACCGGATGTAACTCAAAAGCCGGAAATGTGGTACTTCCGGTTTAACCGGAAGTTGATGTTTTGAGAAGATAATAAAAAAGTAAGATAGGGACATGAAAGCCGTTTTGCTCTATGGCGTACCGTTAGAAAGCTAAAAGCTGTCAAAGTTCACAAATGTAATTTTTCAACAGTCGATATCTCGGAAACTATTAAGTTTATACTTATAATACACTTATTAACAAATAACTACAATTTTATGTACAATCCAAAAATATTCTAAGATATATAGTGTTCAATCCATAGGCATCGTAACTATAGATCCGACACGCCATTTATAAATGCTATAAAATTTTGATGCCAAAATCGTTTGTGGGCGAGACGCTGTGAGGAGCTAGGTGGGGCCGAGAGTGGGGATTACGCTGACTTTACATATCCATGCGACAAAACTCCAGGAAAACAGCATCCTCTTTGCCGAGTATTGTCGAGTCGATGCGGATGTCCACGAAAATGATGAAATCTGGGCGGATACCTTATTGCTGCGTTGCCATACTACAGATTTTTTACAAGGTTATAGGCAATGTTATCTATTTCCCACATCATGTTTATCTAGTTAATCATAGAATTTAATACTTTTAACAGAGTAAGCCCAGAAAACTACGTTTTCTGTGGCGTAAGTCTGGCAAACCAAGTGGAGGGGAGCAGCTTGTGTGTTGATTTACTTTACACTGGAATACAATGATGACATCACGTTTATTTGTTATTGTTCGGACTAATAGTTACGAGGTCTATGGTTCTATGAAAAAAAGTAACTTTGTTATATTACGGCTTTCTGACTCACCCTGTATACTTATTTTTTTTTATTCCAATAGACTTTGAAAAACCCTAAAACTTCTGTCTTGAACATTTTTTGCTAGCTGTTTTACTTTAAGAAATAATCGATCGTTTCCAAACATACCAACGATCCTGTATATAGCGCACTTTCTAATAAACCGTTTAAGTTTGGTTGCAAGAATTGCACATACATTGCACCATTTAATCTACCTTTAATAAGGAACGGTCCAATGAGATGATTCGCAATAATTCCCGCGCACGTGTTAGCCACGTATAGTACGACACACGATAAATGGTCATGACTTATACCTATATATATTAAATAAACCATTTCGGTCCAGGGTGGTAGTAGGAAGATTAAAACAATGTTTGTATATGTACAAAAATGTATTGTGTATCGCTGACTTTGACGAAAATTATTAATTAGGTACGCGTAAAAGTAGTAAGTCGTAATATATAATTTTTATCATACAGGGTGTCATACGTAGAAGTTTCAAAGTTATCAAAATAAAAACATAATACCTCCCTGTTACTGAGAAAGGCTTACAAACCAGCACTTAATTGCTTTAAAAGTAAAGGTAAAGTCACCCGACCATAATAAAGCAGGTAAAATCATGACCATTTATGTTGTGTCGGACAATATCTTTGTTGGTGCTTTGTCTATACTGTTGCATGGGGATTTTCTTAATGCCTGAAATGCAAATTATAGCAATTTATTTCTTTGTCTTGGGTGAAACAAGCTTCCTCCGTGAATAAGCAATACTAGTAAAATTATGAGTTTGCCTATATCGTTGCAAATACCAATTTGTGTAGTTGATTTTTGCAGGATAATCAGCGCGGCATGTACCTTTTGGACATGATAAGGATGTAGCCATTGTTTTCGAAGGGTCTCATCACCGACAGATTTCTTAAACTATTAGAGGGATTTTCAGCAATCTCATCCAGAAATTCCTCCTCTAACTGAGGGTTCCTTGCTCTTCTTGGATGACTTTCTCCACCACGATGCGCCAGAATCTTCCTAAAATAGATTAGCACAAGATAAGCTACTTTTAACATTTTTTTCACTTGAATTTGTACCTGCTGCTCTTAAGCTACAATCACCCCTTTCAAAAGTTCTTCGGTGCGGTAAACGTCGATTTGGAAATGTATCAGAATAAATTATTCTCGCCTCTACACAATTGCCGAGTGCTTCTCTGACGATGTAAAACATCTACTGTAGTATGGTTTTATGAGTCTTTATGGCCTACATAAAATAGTAAGATTTCATCAAATTATACGTGGTGGTTCAAAAGTTAGAGCCGAATTAGTAGTCGCTGGTTACCCCTTTGGGGCTCTGTATCTCCATTAAGGGGCACTTTAGGAATTCTTCTTCTATGGCAAATTAGGGTTCTATTTGACGTCCCCTATACGCTCCCGAGATTATGCCATACACTTACCAAGCACCCTGTATACATTGTGGTTTAAACTTGCCTGTATTTTGGATATTTCAAAAATGTCGAAGTTTTTTTTTAACTGCTAAAATTCTTTACTTATACATAATACCCATACCTAATTCGTTAAGTTTCTATCGTATTCATAGGAATTTATTACTCCTTTCTGAAAGTTTCTGGAAAAAGGGATTCGTCAGTGTCATGTGTCAGTTTAGAACAATAAAATTGGCCTCTGAGATCACCCAATTTTATTCCATTAGCTAGGTCCAAACGAAATTAGTTCTATCACAATGAATGTAGTCAACTAACGCAGTTTGAAGTGTTTGGAAGAAAGTGGCTATATTGTTTTAAGCATCGATTTAAATGAACTATATAATTATTTTAGCAGGCTAGCCTATACATCAGAAACTTGACTATAGTTAGGTATAGATATAATAGTACATGTACATAAATTAATAGTAAGTTTCAGCAACTTTTCAAATAAGAAATAATATTTAATATATTTATTCATTTGTTCAAGTAACTAAAATATCTGTATTTTTAAACCACCCTCTTTGTATCTAAGATTTGGCTATGGTCTAAAAAGCCTCCGGGCATTGCCTAACCTCCAACCAAAATTCAGTGCCCAAAGTACAAAGATATTTATTTAAGATGTTTGTTGGAGAACATGTTTTTCAAAAATAAGATGGAAATAAATAACTAATATATCCAAAACGGTAACAAAGAGGCATAGACAAATATTAAAAAAATCTGTTCAGTACGTGACTAGTAGAGATTTCAAAAGTACGTTTATATACAAGGCGTTTAGTTTAAAATATCAAAGTTGCTATACTACTTTTAACAGACATAATATAACAAATTAATACACCTTAAAAGTAGCCTCCTAGCCCAATATATTCCTAAACCCCACGCTGGTAACTATTAATTTTTTTTACTTTTTTAGATTTCAAAGACACTTCCGCAGTATCTTTACCGGCCCTTTACCATCTAACGCAAGACAATGGCGGTCCATCGTTGGAACGTGGTTCTCCACATGTCGAGTAAGTACCCATTTATGTCGAAACCCCAGATAAATCCACACCAGATGCGAAAGTGTATACAGGGTGATCCTTAAGTATATGAAGAAAATTTAGGATATGATTTCTGGCCTGGCCCTGGCATCGTTTTAAAACGAAATATAATTATTATATATTAAAATAATTTAAAAATAATTGTTTTTTTTTTTTAATTTCGAAAGTCCTTAAAGATAGGGTATTGAAAATTGGTGTCGACTGATTTCGTATAAAACTGCACTTTTTCGTTAAAAAGGTTTTGCTTACTTCCACCATTGGCGTGCGTGAAGATATCTAAATCACTATTTTTTCTGTGAAAATATTTGATACGCCACTGATTTTTTTTAACTCTGATGCATTTTTATGCATTATTGATACAAGCTTAACAAAATTTGTCTCAACTATGTTTTTGAAAAAGGCAGTAGTTTTAAAGATAACTCTGATGCAGTAGGGATATAAAATAAACAAAATTAATTTACTAATTAAATAAGTACAAAACATGTTATGAATTATTTATACTACAAGTAATTTATTTAAAATTTTGTCTTATACAGTATGTCCACGGATGGGGTTTACAAGAGGACAAATGGACTAAAAATTAAAAGATACGAAAAAAAGTCACTCTTAATAAACGTTTTTGCTTGTCTAGAAAATACGATTCACCATAAGAAACCTTAATTTTTTCATACAGGGTGGGTAAAAACTGCAAAAATGTTATTTTGCTTAAGAGTAAACATACTTTATTTTGAAAGATACGAAAAAGAGTCGCTCTTAATAAACGTTTTTGCTTGTATAGAAAATACGATCCACCATTAGAAACTTCAATTTTTTTAAACAGGGTGGGTAAAAACTGCAAAAATGTTATTTTGCTTAAAAGTAAACATACTTTATTTTGAAAGATACGAAAAAAATCCACTCTTAATGAATGTGTTTTTTACACAACAAACCGAAGTAGAACAATTCATTAAAAGGTTTACCTATGTAACAATTGTTTCCCAAAAAGTATTCGCTGGCACACCTCTGACTGGTGAACCTAGTTAAAATAATAAAGATACTTGAGGTGATAGGTACTTGGTGTCAATGTCTTTATTTAATGAAGTTATTATTTAAGTAGAAATGCTATCTACTGAACAAAGAGTTTTTATAATACAATGTTATGGGGATGGTCAAGTTTCATACCGCTACGTCATGGAACAATTTACCGAGAAATTTGTAGGAATCCCAATCACTAGGATGACAATCTGCAAGTTAATAAAAAAGTTTCAGAGAACTGGTTTGGTTTTGGATCTCAAAAAAAAAAGAAGAAATACGACCATGATGATGCTGCTACAGTCTTAGGTTCTTTAATCTGTTGAAGAAAATCATTGGCAAAAATTAGCGGATACATTTGACGATCGTGAAGAATCCTCAAAACGGTTTGCTGACTAGCGTTTACCTCATGCGCAATTTTTCGAGTACTAGTTTCTGGATCTTCCTCAATTCTATTTAATACTGCTTCATCTAATTGTGGTGTTCTTACCATCCTTGGCCTGCTGGGAATATCAGAAACTCTTGCAAAACTTCCTGTTTCTGATAAACGTCGATGGAGACTTACAAAGGTCTGAGCACACGGTTCTACACGATACGAATATCTTGCCTGGTAAATGCGTCTTGCTTCCTATGCATTTCCATCAGCAAGACCATTAACAAAATGCACATCTGAGCACAAATGAGCACTGTTTTGTAAATCAGCTATAACTTTAAAACTTTTGGATTCATGAACAATTCACAAAAACGACGCACTAAAGCTTTAAATTATTTTTCTGTCATTTAATTTTGTGACATTTCCACTATTGTTTACACAACCTGTGACATAATCCTACTTTGAAAAAAGTCGAATCACCCATGTCTTAACATAGTCTTTTTTTTACAATTTTACAATTTTTTTCATTTTTCGTGAAAACTACTGTTTTTTTTTAAAAACATAGTAGAGACAACTTTTTTTCAGCTAGTATCAATAATGCATAAAAATGCATCAGAGTAAAAAAAACAGTGTCGTATCTAATATTTTCACAAAAAAAATATTGATGGTATCTTTACGCACGCCACTGGCAAAACCTTTTTTAACGAAAAAGTGCAGTTTAATACAAAATCAGTAGACACCAATTTTCAATACCGTGTCTTCAAGTACATTCAAAATTAAAAAAAAACAATTATATTTTTTTATTATTTTAGCATATAAAGAATTTTAGGGCATATGTCCATATTTCGTCTTAAACTGATGCCAGGAATCACATCCCAGATTTTCTTCATGTACTTAATGATCAGCCCGTATACAGGGTGGGGACTTTAAATGGAACGCTGCTTGAAGCGGATCTGGAAATAAGATGCCGTGTGGCTAACTTTAGGTTTGGTTTGGAAATAATTCTTATTAAATTGAAGAAGTTTGTGAAAAGTAGCTACTTTTAATTATTGCATTTTTTGATTGTTTTTATCATTAGGGTCGAGGAATAATAAAACCAAATCCCTGTATAAACGGAACGCCATCCTAATATTTTCAGAATTGAGGTGCCGTTTCCGCCCTACATAAAACTCTTTTTTTATTGATCTGTTTTGCATAAATAATAATATTTGCTTAACTAAATGAATCATTTAGCAATTTCAATCACAATATTACACAAATCCATTTTAACGAAATAAAAGCGTTTATTTGAAACCGCTGGCTGTGCTAGAATCAACATCATTTATCAAAAGATAATCAATCCCATAAACAAACATTCGTTTTGCACGCAAAAACGTTTTGTTAAAATGGAATGTTTTGAAACGTTATGCTGGAACTAACCTGAACACGAACAAAGACGTTAGGATTTAAAAAATACAAATCAACAAACGTTTGAACGAATCCTGCAAGTGCTGCAAGGATCAGATGCATTGCCTACCGTCTCTTGCAGTACTTGCAGCTTGCAGCATCCATTTAAACATTTCTTTAATTTGAAATAAAACAATGCAGTCTTCCTCCACAGTTTAATTGTTGACATACAAGTTATTAGATTCCCGACATGTTTCGAGTACTTAAGTACTCATCTTCAGGGGATACTGAAAGGATATTATAAATTTGATAATGAAAAGAAAAGATAAAGGACTTACCCAACATGTTCCCTTTTTTAAAAAATCAATCTTAATTTTGACATCTCTTATGGTAATACTGATTGCATTACTTGATTTTCAAACTTTAACCTCGTTTCATTTCCCACGTTTTGCGGAAGTACCGCGGTTGTGTTCGCACTAAGGTTATATTGTATCTTTTCTTGAACTTTTAAAGATTTTTAAAAAATTTTTCATATTTTTAAAAAAACCTTTATACAAAATGATCACGTTTTATTATTATTCTAAAATATGGGGCAAAGCCCTTTATTATCACATAAGCTAAATTAAGACAGTTATTAATCTTTCAGTAGTTTTTACAAAATTCTTTTAACATAAATTTTTTTTTTTTTTAAATAAAACCTATGATTCGAAAAAATTAAAAGAAAACTTCTCTCCTCCAGAGTTCACATTATTTCTTTATTTAACACGTTGAGTGCCGCAATGTCAACGAAAAATACAACCAATTCGGCCGCTTTCTTTTTTTTTATTTATAGGTGGGAATATATGTATTTTTAAGGAATCGTTGTCATTTTTGTGTAAAAGTTCTGTTTTTTCTTGAATATTGTTTTTTTTAACTGTGAGACAGTATTTGTCTCACGCGGCCCTAGATGTCAAAATATGCAATTATGGCCACGTGAGACTTATCTGTCTCACGACACGTTTCTACGCGAAAGCCGGTTTGGCGCGTTTTGGACGAGATCGCGTGGTATGGCCAGTCGTTCGTCCGCTCTCGAAGAGGTAACAAGTGGTACAAGATGAGTTACGAAAAAGACCAAGAGCATTTGCAAAAGCTTATGGATGAGTATTTATCGGAAGATGATTTAGATTTTAGTGTTGGTTCTTCTGATAATTACGTCCCATCTTCAGACATTTCATCGAATTCGGAAAGTAGCGACTCAGAACCGTTAAGTAAACGCCGAAAGAGGACCACTAATGAGAAGTGTATCAGGTTAGTTTATATTTACATAAATATATAGTTTCGGTATGTATGTGACAATTTGAACTGTATGCTGGTGTGATATTAGATATATTGTGAATTTATACTCGTTAACAAAATATTTTACTTCTTTTTTTTATTGCAGTGTAACAACTATAGCAGATATTCATGAAGCTAGCACTTCAAACATAAATCCAGTAGAACTAAGTGCTGCACATAATAAAGACCAGATTCCAAGTGATGTGAATGAAACAATTGATCAAGTAATACGGGATTACATGGTCGACGAAGATAATGAAAATGAAGCTGTGGATGCGGGTAGTGACATCAATTGGCATCCAGTAACCGGTAACAACTTGAAAACCTTTGATTTTACTGTAGAGAACGTTGGAATCAAGCCAAGTATTTATGAGAATTATGCTGACAAATTGCCAATTGATTTTTTTTTGTTATTGGTTGACGATGAAATACTTCAAGTTATGGTCACTGAAACAAATAGATATGCCACTCAAAACCTTACAAATCCCGAATTAGAAGCAAAAGCCAGAATTAGGCAATGGAAAAATACCAATCCCTACGAATTGAAACAATTCCTTGGAGTTTTAATTTGGATGGGTTTAGTTCAAATGCCACATCTACATAGTTATTGGTCAAAAAAAAAAATATATTCCAATTATGTTAAAAAAATTATGTCAAGGAACAGATTTCAACTATTGCTCTCAATGTGGCACTTTAGTGACAACGAAGATTTTTCAGATACCAGTAAGCTCAGAAAACTTAGTCCATTGCTAAATCATTTGAAATCCAAATATCAGTCGGTGATTGTTCCAGAACAAAATATATGTATCGATGAGACACTGGTACCTTTTAGAGGGCGTTTGGCATTTCGCCAATATATAAAGAATAAGAGGCATAAGTTTGGAATTAAATTGTTTAAATTATGCACCAAGGGTGGTTATACGTACAATCTTAGCGTCTATTGTGGTAAAGAGGGTGATAACCAAGAACCTGTACCAACACGAGTTGTAAAAAATTTACTTGCTGATCTGTTAGACAAAGGATATATTTTATATACAGACAACTACTACACTAGCGTATCTTTGGCACATAAACTTCTTGCACAAAATACACATTTAGTTGGTACACTTCGAAAAAACCGAAAATATAATCCCAAAGACGTAATCGACCAAAAATTGAATAAAGGAGACACAATTGCCAGAGAAAGCAACACAGGAGTTATAGTCTCCAAGTGGAAGGACAAAAGGGATGTTCTTATGTTAAGCACCAAACATGTAAATGAGAATGTTACAGTACAAACCCGAAACACAGAAGTTTTAAAACCTAAAGTTGTTGTTGATTATAATAACTCAAAAGCATTTATTGACTTGTCCGATCAGCTGAAGTCTTACAACAGTTCACTAAGACGAGGTATAAAATGGTATAGAAAACTTGCCATTGAAATGCTGTTGGGAACAAGTATTGTAAATGCACATATGGTGGATTCTGCTGTCACGACTAACAAAATATCTATTACCAGCTTCAAGGAGATTTTATGCGAACAACTTTTGGACATAAACAAATTTGACAATATCGCGGTACCAGATAATGGGGAAAAGCATATCCTAGAAGAAACAGAAAACCGAAGACGTTGTGTAGAGTGTTATCGAAAATTATCGGAAAGTGAAGGAAGGAAAGCGGCGCAAAGAAAGTCTAAAAATATTAAACTCTGTTGTAGTGCTTGTAAAAAAAACTACTGTATGCCTTGCTTCTTTGAAGTGCACCAATGTACGAAATAATATATTTTTTTTAATTACTAGCATTAAAGTTAAATAACCACCAATATGTTTTTTTATTGTTTATGTTTTAACCATTTTGTTTTGTAAAAAAAAAGCTAGTTTTATTTTTAAATACATAATAAAATTACAATTTTCGACTTATATTTTACCTTTCCACAAACCGCTATATTTAATAAAAACCTTTAGGCCAATAACGTTTTCTGCACCCACAGGCCATACAGATTAAGAATATATGTAATTCATATGGCTCTGAGAGACGATAGCAGTATCACGCGGCTTGGAAATAAATTTAACGCGAGATACATATGCGTCTCACGCGGCCCTAGACCACACACAATCCGTGAGACCTATGCTGTCTCACATGGCACTCAACGTGTTAACTTAACACATGTGCTACTCCTCTTAACTTAACTATGCAAACTATTGATTCTTAATTTTTAAACAAACTTTTCTTTAATTACCTTCAGATGTCATTATCTTCTATTATCATACTTAAATATGTTCTACTTATCTACATTACAAAACTTATTTTTAACTTTACTTCTCATTCAATTCATTTAACCATTTAATGCACCAAGTTCCAGCCTTTTTGTTGTACTCATTTATTTGAGACAACTTATTATTTCGAAGTTAAACTCGATGTTGGGTAAGTCCTTCTTTATCTTTTCTTTTCATTCTCAAATTTATAATATCCTTTCAGTATCCCCTGAAGATGAGTACTTAAGTGCTCGAAACATGTCGGGAATCTAATAACTTTTATGTCAACAATTAAACTGTGGAGGAAGACTGCATTGTTTTATTTCATATTACATTGACTCCACTGAAAGTATGGACTATTTTTTCAATTTCTTTAATTATTGTGTGTTTTGAATCTTAACGTCTTTGGTCGTACTCAATATTTTATTGTATTATTCTATTGACTAATGATTGTTTAGTTTTATATAAAATCGAAGCCGCGGTTCACCATAAACGAAATTTGTGGGTTTCAGACTATATTTTTTCCTACAACGTGACGAATTGACACCGGTTATTTGTAAGCTTTTTAACTTATCTTATAAAAAAGGAATATTTCCTTCTTGCTAGAAAACTGCGCGAGTCCAGCCCATTCCCAAAAAAGGCAAGAAGACCTTGCCAAACAACTATCGTCCAGTCGCATTGCTTTCGGATACATCAAAAGTTATTGAGAAGGCGGCTTAACCAAAACTTATTAAAGTACTTGAAAGGCTTCAACATTATCAGTGACCGCCAGTAATGATTTCGTTAGTTTAGATCAACAAGAGACCTTCTCGCTTATGTTACTCGCGTTTGGAACAACACAATAGAACATCATGGGGAGTCACGGGCGGTAGCACTGGACATTTCCAAGAGCTTTGATCGAGTATAGCATGAGGGGATCCTAACTAAAGTGGGAGCATATGGAATGCCGGTTTAATTGTGTTCATGGCTGTCAAGCTTTCTTAAAAACCGTTCTCTGCGAGTGGCGATGAACGGATTTCTTTTAGACACATTTAACATCAACGCCGGAGTCCCTCAAGATTCTATATTGTCGCCCGCCCTCCTTTTACTATACATTAACGATCTTTTGGAAAAAACTAAAAATCTCATATACAGTGTGTCCGCTTAAGTTATGTACATAATATGGGAAACTTTTTTAATTTTAATTTTACGGATAAAAGTTTTGCTTACTGGAAAAATATTATTAGACTATTCAAACTTAAGATAGTATGTACAGGATGATCAATAAGTAAAAAAATCGAAATTGATCTACGAGAAAAGTACCCATAATTTTAATTTTATTATATAATTATATCTGTTTCTACCCTTAGTAGACTATTATTGAAAATAAATTTGACATGTCAAAATATATCATTTTTTGAAATGATTTATAATTAATAATTGTTTTTATTATGCAATTCAAGCTAATAAACATTTATCAATTATTTTTATTCAAAACGTAACCTTTGATTATTTATCCCTGTTTTGTAGTAATTTTATGACGCATTTAAATAATTAATAGAAACATGATAATTTATTTTGGAAAAATACAATTATAATAATAAACATTAAAATATTAATTTAAATAAAAATATTCATTAACTTTCCCTCACTGTACATTTGCCTCGACATGTCCTCCCTCAATTTTAATACATTTAGCCGTTCTTGCAGAAAATTCTCTTAAAACATTTCTAATTATTGCAGGATTTATATTCGTAATTGTCTCTCTAATTACCCTCTCTAAATGGTCAACATTTTGAAATAGCTCAAGTCCGGAGACCTAGCGGGCCAAAAAAGTCAGAATGTCTATCGATAACTTTTCCATTAAAAAGAGTATTTAAGCATTGTCTTACATTCCTCGTACTGTAGCATGGTGCACCATCTTGTTGGTATCATATCCGTTGTCTATCGGGTATGTGAAGTCCATGAATAAAATTAAATAAATAATTATTTTAAAAATGCAAGTAACGTTCACCATTTAAATTTTGTCGAAAAAAAAAAGGTCCTATTATTCTAATTTTGTAGATTTCGCACCACACATTTGTTTTAAATGAGTACTGATCACGTGTCTGTATAGTGAAATTTGGATTGACGTCACTCCACCAACGACAATTTTGTGAACTTACAGTCTCGTTCGAGGTAAAGGTTGCTTCGTCGGTAAAAATTATATCTCTTGTCATGAAAGGGTTATCTTTTAACTATATTCTAACCACCTTCCTTGTATTAAAAAACAAAATTCTAAGCGTCGCTTTAAATTACCTGGCTTCAAGGTATGTATAAATTTTGGGTTGTAAGGCGGAAATTTGTTTTCATTTAATATTTTTGAAATCGTAGTTTTCCCTACATCATTTGGTGATGTTGTTGACCTTTCTTGCAATGATTTTTTAGGATCTTCTACTACAGGCAACATTACTTGGTTCACAGTTTCATTATTGGCAACCCTTGGTCTACGTTTCTTATTATAGTTATTTTCCACACTTCCAAAGGTCTTGAATTTAGTCACTATGTTCCCTACTATTGTGAAAGAAATCATTTTATCAGGATATCTGTAGTTAAAAATTTCGGCAGTTTCCCGAAACGTTTTGTAATTTTCACCAACAATTAAAATTATTTCAATTTTATCTTGCATACTCAATTTCAACGACATATTTATCTAAGTAAATATTCAAACTGATGTTTCAGACAAATAACATAGCTGACAGTTAAAATTAGAATTCAGGTAGGAAATGGTGGCAAGATAATGGACATGCTATTAAGAATTAAGATTCAAATTTTTAAGTTTATTTTCAATAATAGGGCAATAAGAGTATAAACAGGTATAATTAATTCTTAATGCCAATCAACATTTTCTTATTCCATTTTGCTCTAAAATTAAAATTAAGGGTACTTTTCTTCGTAGGTCAATTTTGATTTTTATACTTTTTGATCATCCTGTACATACTCTCAAGTTTGATTAGTCTAATATTATTTTTTTAGTAAGCAGAACTTTTTATAAAGAGTAATTTTTTTCGCAAAATTAATATTAAAAAAGTTTTCCATAGATGTACAGAACTTAAGCGGACACACTGTATAGCTTCGCTGATGACAGCACACTTGTTTTATCTTTTACTGTGGATGCTCTGACATCATCTGCCAATGCACATCTCTATAGGCAGCAAGAGGTCTTACATCTCCACAAAGACCTGAAAGAATATTTGGGGCTCTGCTCGTAAACTTACCCTAAGTTTGCTAGATTCCATTCAAAGAAGAGCCATTCGCTTGATTGGTGACCATGATCTGACGAATAACCTGGAAAGCCTTGAACATCGAAGGCAGGTTGGTGACTTGAGTCTATTTTACAAATATTTTCATGGCAAGTGTTCAATTGAGGTTGCCCGCTTGATTTCACCCGAGCGGTGCATGCCAAAAATACACGACGAGCCATTGCAGCCAACCCGTACGTGGTTCAGTGTAGTGTCCCTCGAACGACACTGTCTAAAAATTCTTTCATCTGTAAAACCACATCACTCTGGAACGACCTACCTGAGGCCGTGTTCCCCAAGGAGTATAATCTCCAAAGATTCAAGACCAACGTGAATCGTTTCCTAAAAAAAGGATTAATCCTGTAGTATGTGCCTTATCATAAAAAAAAAATCGAATTTGACGATTTGTAAAGGTTTTCTTATTGTTATATCTGCGTCATGGCAAAACCATTAAAATTAATTATGGAATAATTAGCCCTAAGTAACACCATAATTATTCTAAGCTACACAATTTCTTTAAACAAATTGTTAGGCACTGAGCGGGTAATTACCATTACATGCTATCGACGTGATATAATTACTGAATTAACGACTTGCGGCTGTTTATATTAAGAGGCGTGAAACGTAAATTTTTTTATGTTTGTTTAATTTATAATTCATTAAATATGGAAATTGTTAATTTTAATTAATACCAAATAGAAAGAGTACTGTTTGGTAACAAATATGTAAATTTCACATAAAGGGTCATCCGTTTTATAAAAAATTAAAATATCTGCCCATTATTTTCCTTACTTCAAGGAACAGAATATCTTTCAACGTTAAAGATATTTTGCTTCTGGTTCTTCTAAGAACTTGAGAATCTTTCTGTTTCTTTAATCATCATGTTGCATTACACCTGCATGTCTAAGCAAGCCTTTAAACATATTATAAAGCTTATTTATGAAGTACCACTGCGTCCAAAAAAGACTGGAGCTTTTAGACTATTATGAAAACCTTTCGAAAATGTATCACCTTGATATACGTATATGGGGTGAAGGTGGAGGTTTTCAAAATGCTTTGCGGCATTCTGTTTTTGAAAAGCTTTTCTGTTTTTTTTTGCTACATGTATTTTTATTATAGACCATCAGTAAAAATCAGGAAAACAAATAAGAAGAACGATAAATAATGATAATTAATTGCATCATTGCTCTCGACGACATCTTGCGGTATGTTTAACATCAAATTTCTTGTAAATTCTCAAACTAATTCATTCCATGCTTCAAGTATCTGCTGTCGGAGTTTTTTTTGACTTCTCGGTCGAAAATCATGCGTACATAATATAGTCAGTCCACATTTTTTATTAGTTTTAACCAGCTAACTTCAACTATGAAAAATAAAATTTATATTATTATTTCAGGCCTATTCAATGAAAAATAGCTGCGAAATATTTTATTGAAATGTTACATCATAATTTAGAAATATTTAACAAATACTATGTCAAAAAAGTCTCCATACACTTAACAATAATCAATATTAATTTTAACAGAAAATTACAATATCTTTTAACCTAATATTTAGTTGGACCTCCGTTGGCCTTCATAACCTCTTGTAACCTTTTTGACATGCTTGCAACCAGCTTTCTAGTAATTTCTGGAGGTATAGTCTCCCATTCGTGTATAAATTTATTTGTTAACTGTTCCTTATTTGAAAAATTGTGTTTGCGAATTTTTAGATCATCCCACAAATGTTCGATGGGGTTAATATCGGGTGATTGTGGAGGGGTATGAAGCTGCTGTCACACATTATGGATCATCCATTCGCGGACCATCTTTGCGGTATGTTTAGGATCATTGTCCTGTTGGAAACGGTACCTTCCTTCGAGTCCCAATTTCTGGACACTTTCTCGCAAATTGTTCCTTAAAATGTTTAGATAAACATGCTGGTTCATTGTACCATCAATAAAGTTTAAATTTCCTACTCCCTCTGAAGGCATGCATCCCCATAGCAGAATACTGCCACTTTACCGTAGAACAAATATTTTCAATTTTTAATGCTGTATTTTTCTTTCTCCAAACTATAGTTCTGCTATCAGACCCAAAAAAATTGATCTTAGTTTTGTCACTTGTTTCTCAAAACTCAGGAGGCTTTGAAACGTATTCCCTAGTAACCGTTTTATGCGATTAATTTCTGAAATAAACGGCTTCTTTCTGGCTACACGTCCATTATAACCTGCCCTGTGTAAACAATTTCTCAGAGTTTGCGGACAAATGTTTTCGAAAATTCGTCTCTAATTTCTTCTGCAATTTTGGGTGCACACATTCTTTGAATCTTTACTTACTTCAATACTGGCCTCTTCACGTAGAGTTAATTTCTTAGGTCGACCGGAGCTGGGTCGAATCTTATAGGAACTAGTTGATTTGTATTGGTTTACTATGTACTGAACCGTAGCCTGTGTTTTCCCTATAATTTTTCCAACCTTTCTAAATGATTTTCCATCTTTCCATAAATCAGTTACAATCTTTCGAACTGCATTGGGAATTTCAAAATTTCTTTCACTCATTATTGTAACAATTAAATAAATTCACTGAAAAATCAATTACAACGGGTGACAGATTAAAAAGTATGGCTGAAAATAATTCATTTGTTTTAAATTTAGCTAGCAATGACTACTTGATTAAGTGCAACTAAATATAATGTAGTTTTCCTTGCGTATATCTTACTGTATGAAGACTTCTTTGACTTAGTTTTTGTTAATATTTTTAAATTATGATGTAACATTTCAATAAAATATTTTGCAGTTATTTTTTGATTAATTTTTTATTGCTTTACCACCTAAACCGATGAAATAGTGACTCCAAGAAAGATATCTCGATAAACAGAAGCCGTCAGGTCTCCCTGAACAATTTGCAAAACTCCTGGGCCTCTATCACTAATCCAGTCCACTTAGATTAGTTTCATGGGTATCTCTCGTTATGCATTATGTTTCTGGGTCTATCAGGGCGACTTTTAAAGACCATAAGGACAGGACCCTTTAAACAGAAAACCTATTTAAAGATTTGTGAATATTAGAAAAGTTATAAAATTTGATCAATATGATGTAAAAAGTTCATACTGCAGGTGTAAATTTTTTTTTGCATGCGTTAACAAGTTTAGAAAATTGATTTTCAGCCTTTGTCGTTAAAGATACAATGTGTTGTTTCCAAGTCAGTTTTTTTTTAATCTAAAGTCATTCCCAAATACTTCACAACTGTGTTGACTGATGTGTTTGTTGCAAATATTAATATTAGCAATATTTAGTGTGTTAAGTCGAGTGTAACCACAAAATTTGGATTTTTTTATTTTCCGGAAAACGAAAATTGTTAACTAACTTATTTTCTAAGATATTTAGATTGACACAATCATATGCAAATGCAGATAATTGTTATTGGAAAAATTCTTTTGTATGCTTACAACTATGGTATCATAAGCGTCTAATGTAGGTACCATAACCTTTCTTATAACCAGACCAGGATTTGGAGGAAGCAAATCCTGATTGCTTGGCCACAAATCTAAGCGCATTCCAATTAAACGTTTTTGATATACAGGAAAGTAACGAAATCGGTCTATTCGAATTAGCCTTATCAGAGTTTTATCCAGGTGTTTGCAGATATATTACTAAGACTTCTTTTAACCCCATAATATTTCCCCGACCAATATAAATTTCATTAAAAATGTCTAAAAGAACTTGTTTTGCCTCTATCGGCATATTCGTCAGCAGACTTTATCTAAGCCTGGTGACGTATTAGGGATTGATTGTAAAATAGATTCTAGTTCAGCGATTCTGAAAGGCCCACAGAGAAAATTATTATTATTTGGTTATATGGCCGGCTGAGTAGATTTATGTGAAACAGATGGTGGAGCTACCCTGCCCAAAAATTCTTCTAGCCAGGCCTGATTTTCAGATTTTTGGATGGCAGTTCTGTTGTTCTTGCCATTCTTCGTGCCAAAGACCATAAAACAGACGAAGGTGTATTGTTGTTAAGGAAACTGCACCATTGAGCCCAACAACTTCTTGCTTTGCTTTTAAAAAAACTTTTGGTTTCCACTTGAATTTTCATACAGTTAAGATAGTTATCCAACGAGGGATTTTGCTTGTAAGTATTTAAAGCTTACTTATGTTTGTTTAAAACATTATCGCATTCTCCGTTTCTTAAATATGAAAAGTTTATATGCAGGGATAAAAAGTTCTGCAGAATTAATAATACAGTTTATAAGAAACAAGTATTTTTCTTTGATGTTATTAAAATTTGGCAGTTAGGATAATCCTTGATGAATATGGGAATTTAAGCTTCCCAATTAGCTATACTAACGTTCCCCTTAGTTTTAGGGATAATTTTGTTAATATAATTGTGTTTTTAAGTGACATTGTCATTCGAAAATAATCAGATCCTAAAGGGTCATCATCGATTCAGAAATTAGATCAGCCGTACAGAGACGGGAGGGGGGTGGGCGATCTTAATGCACATAATGCATTGTGGTCGACATCTTGAGACATTGTTTCGCAATTTTTTAACTACAAAAATTATAACTCCATTATTCTACTAGCGCTAGTTGATGCTAATAAACGATTTCTTTGCATGGATATTGGGCAATATGGCAAAGCCAGTGATGGCAAAGTATTTAGCAACAGCAATATTGGTGAACGTTTACAAAAACACATTATTCAACTGCCACCGGATGAAGACGGATGACATGTAACCTATATTAATCCAAGAGGTGAAAGCAAATTTCTTTGTCCCAGTATTTTTGGCCGCAATTGTACATTATCTACGTGCAGAGAGTAATTTGATCGCTATTTGTCTGTCTGATCAAGTGCTACTTTTCTAGAATAGAAAAAATCTATTGCAATAACCGTTTTGCATTAGGTAATTATTAATATGTTTTTTTTTATGTAAATTAGCAATTTAGGTTTCAATTAAACTAGATTTCTTTAGCGATAATTACAAAATGTATTCAGTGACTAATGTTGTTTTTTGATTGATATGCAATTAAGTCTTAAGTTTATTGTTGCATGAAACACCTTGATAATTGTTTTGAGTCATAATAAATCTATTGTAAAAAAATACCCATTTACTTAATATCATATTAGTACTATGATCATTAGTAATTGACATTGAGCTTGCACTGCCTGCATATATAAATAAATTTAGGACGAATCAGAAATTCTTTCTATATACCGACTCAGTGGACAGTGGCGTGTACCGCTGAAAATCGCACAATCGCGAGACCAATGCAAGCAAACGATAATCCAGAAGTAGAAAGCACTCATCTAGAGGATGGAAAACAAACTTCTTCTAAGTCCTAACGGATATTAGGTTGTTTTGGTCGTTAGCCAAGGCTTTATTCATTTTTTATTTATAATTTGGTTTCCAAGAATTTACAATGTTTAGGAATCGTCATAAAAACAGTTTCAAACTATAAACCTAATAAACTAACCGATAAAAATAGTAAAAAATTACACCACAGATTTTCAAGAAATTGAGACAAGGTGTAGAAGTATACAGGAGCCGCCACTGACAGTCGCTCAAATACTGCTGCTTCATTTTGTACGGTTTCAAAAATAATTTCTGCTAAATAACATATTACACATATATTTTTCCATTTTCTCTGAACCCAAGGGCCGATAAATATTAGATGATAATGCAAATCCCTAACATTACTTTTCCAGTAAAGCCCTCATTTCCACCCTCAGTAATTTTAGGGTTTTATATAAAGATGTTTTTCATTTTTAAAACCTATTATCATCAAGCCTGGGTGGCCATTACGGTCTTAATGGATCATTTTGGGAACAATAATTTTATTAAGGCCTTGGAATTTAACTTGATTTAAAAGCTTATATTATGGATGTGCTCCACTAACAAAACTTGGAGGTATAGAAAATTGACGAATACTTTGAACAAACTTGAAATGAAGGAATTTTTTTTGGGCTTTGGGCTTTTGACCTACAGCCAGCACTGTTATATAATGTTATAATACAGGGGTCGGCAACCTACGGCACGCGTGCCAGACTTGGCACGCCTGACAGTTTAAAATGGCATGCATAACTTTGTAAAGTTTGGTGTATAATATTAAAGATAATTTTAAGGATACTTATTGTAAATTTAAAATAATCTACGGGACTGTACAGTGTACACAAGCTGGCAACGTAGCTCGACCGAGCTATGTGATGGCAGGCCAGGCTAGAACGATGCGACCGCGACGGGACGTTTCTAGAAAATAGAAGACGCGAGGAGGTAATTCTCGGCTTTTCGAACGCCCGGTGAGCGGCATTGCCACGGTTATACGGGAAACTTCTAGGAGGCGGATTTACCATTATATACCCAACAAACATTTAAAGTTAAATTTACCTTTATTCGACCTCTAAACGGGTCAAATATTTTGCATGACCAATTATATATAGGGATAATTTACCTACATTTGTTTTCCTATTGCCCAATGTGGGGAAAGAAAGTAAAGTAATTTGAAGGTCGAAAATAGGTTGATAGGGTTTTTCTGTCTAATAAGTTAAAACGAAGTGAAATAAATATAGACCTATTTTACGTCTAAATGTGGGAAGTGAGACCAACCTTTTGACCTGAATATAACCTAAATAGGAGCAATAAGACACTAGACGAAAATACAGAGAAAACATAATTATTATATCTGGCGTTAGAAAGAAAAGACAATAACTTATGCCACTTCCAACAGGACAGAATAAATTATAAAATGAAGTTCGACTTAAGTAGATATTTGGAATGGCCGCTTATTATAACTTCAACAATAAAGTGATATAATTAAGTTTTATCATTTTTCTGGACCGAAATTTGGATGCGAAAGAAATGTGTTTGTGAATTATGGTGATGATACTTCGAAAAACAAAACGTGCCCTTAAAATATGCGTTTTTCTATGTATTATTACGATAATTTTAAATATTTTTACCACCTAACCTAAAAACAAAGTGTCTTCATTATATTATACATTATATGTACCTAAAGTTTTAAAAAAACTTTCGGTGACGAAAGATATCGTAGTCTAATGGATTTTCCACTCACCTTATGTAATTCTTAAAATTTTAGTTATTGTTTTTTTATGGTTGTCGATAAACATGAAGACTAATAATTATTAAATATGGCCGTTTTTATATTTTTAACCTTAAAGTTATTTTTCCCTTCATTATTAACTGTACCAGCAATGTTAGCCTTTGAGGTTAATCAGAAAGTTATGAAGTAGTTCAATTTTTAACCACAAGAGGTCTATAACTTTGAGAACAATTTATAGGGCAAAATTATCCAAAATATTACTTGTTTCTAAAACTACATTGGTCAGTAAATTATTTGGACATTTTTTAGGCAATAATTAGGTAATGTTCACCTAGCGTAATAGGCAAAAAACTCCTTAATTATGAAAACATATATTAGGTAACAAATAAGTCAATTATGACTTAATCAAATTCCTTATTAGGATTAAATATTTTTAATGCCTCAAAGAGGTAATTTATTTGTAATTTTTAACTAGGTAAATTAAACTAAAAGTAGATTTCCCTATAACAAATTATTTAAGTTGTAGATATCCAAATTTTGACTTAGATTTTAGAGTTCGAATCTTTTGTGACTTTTAAGAAAACATTTAAGGCAAAAATAAGCAAATATTTGCCAAATTAGGATTATTTTCCTTCCGTTCTGGTCTACATTATTTAATATGTTTGTTGGGTAAGCGTGTATTCAGTTAGAGTTAGTTTAGTTTAGTACGAGCTATTGTAAAGATAATTTCGGAAATAAAAGTTTAGTGGTAAAAGTTGTACCAGGTGTTGTTATTGGACGAACCCAGGATAGTTAATTGTAACATTATTTATCAACCTGTAACGTACAAGTGCGCGATTAACGTTAGTGTTATGGCGGCTAAAAAGCAGAAAGTAGACGTTCGGCTCTTGGACAAGTGATTATGGTTTTGTACAGCAAAGAGATCGAACCATATGTGCATTATGTCGGGAAAGCGTAGTATTCCGGACATCTAGTGTTCAACGACATTTTCAAACAAGACATGAATCGGGGTTTAAGGATAATGCTGATAGAACGGAGACAATCCGAAGAGCAGTTGCTCAGTATAAAAAGCAGGCAACATTTTTTACAAAAATTAGTCAAGGGAAAGATCAAGCAACTGAATGCAGTTTTAAAGTTGCACAATCTTTGGCAGAAAAGGGAAGACCTTTCACTGATGGGGAATTTATGAAGCAAACGTTTCTGAGAAGTGCGGATGTATTGTTTGATGATTTTCCTAATAAACAAGCAATACTGGTCAGGATTAAAGATATACCAGCATCAGCGCGGACTATTGAGAGGCGAGTTACTGAAATGGCAGAAAATGTACGGAAATAACAGATTGACGCCATTAAACGGAATATCGTATTTAGTATTTCGTTGGATGAAAGTGTCGACGTTAATGACATTTCCCGGTTGGCAATCGTTGCGCGGTACTTTGACAATAACCGTGTGTATGAAGAACTGATCTGTCTACTACCATTGGAAGGAACGACAAGAGGCGAAGATATACTATCAGGATTCGTTAATCATTTTCAGAAACGGGGACTAGAGTTAACTAAGGTTTTTTGCGTAACTACAGATGGCGCACCCGCTATGATCGGGACACATAAGATTTGTATCTCTTCTTACTGCACGTATTAGTCGACCACTTTTGAATTTTCATTGCATTATTCATCAAGAAAGTTTATGCGCGAAGATCTCGAGCGGAAGCTTAAAATCCGTGATGAATACTGTTGTAAAAGTTGTCAACTACATTGCTGGTCGTTCTTCATTAACTCACAGACAATTCAGGTTAGTTCAGGTTAGTTCATTTTTACAAGAAATGGTAAGTGAATATTCAGATATTCCATTAAACAGCAATATACGCTGGCTTAGCCGAGGTAAAGTGCTTTCTAGATTTGTGGAATGTTTGGGACAAATTAGGTCACTTTTGTTGCAAAAAAAAACAAGCTCAAGTCTTTCCTGAACTAGATAATAAAGAATGGATTTGTAAGTTCATGTTCCTAACTGATATTACAAATCATCTCGGCGAACTAAACCTTAAGTTGCAAGAATCGGGTCAAACTGTTCTTTATGTGTATGATTCCTGGAAGTTTTTTAAAATGAAAATAGATGTATTTATTCGCGATATTACCTTCTATACATATAAATACTTTCTAAATCTAAAAACATACTTACCCAACCTTAATAATTGTGATAATGCTGCATTTAATGAGGAAATGTTAAACTACATGACTTCACTGAATTTGCTGAAAGAGGCCAAGATTTTGATAAACATGGTCACATGTTCACCTACTTGATAAAACCAGACTTAATGGATTTTACTAGCATTCCTTTTTATGATTCTCTTTTCGCATGGATGGAAATTCAAGATTTTGAGCTTCAGCATATTGAATTCAGGAACTCCGACTTATGGAAGACAAAACTTGTGGAACTAAGAAGAGTTTTAGAAAATAATACTGAATTGTTGGGCTAGTTTGCCAGATAAATTTATTTGCCTAAAAAAAGTGGCATTTGCAGTGCTTTCAGCATTCGGATCGTCCTATATGTGTGAGCAAGTTTCTTCCCATATGAAAATCATTTTTAAAATCCATATCGAAGTCGGCTAACAACAGAAAATTCAGAGGCGTGTGTAATATTAAAAGTAACTAGACATGAACCAGAAATAGAAAAGCTTTCGCGAGAAACACAAGGACAGGGATCGCACTGAAAACGTTTCAAATTTTAAACAAAATGTTGCCTTATATAAAAACATATATTTCGTTAAACAGTAAAGTCTGTGCTATGTTTCCTTTTTGATTAAAATTTTTAGAAATATTATTGATCATTTTTTTATGTTATTAGTTACCTTTTTTATTACTTTTAACATTTTTATACATTATTTATTCGTATAAAAATTATACAGTTTTGTATAGTGGCACTTTGGCTTTGTTCAAAATTGCACATGGGCACCTCTTTGTTAAAAGGTTGCCGACCCCTGTATAATATATTAAAACTTATATTCAAATATGCCAGACGAGCTTTCTACTCACTTGGCTACCTATGGGTATCATCCAGATATTTGGAACTTTGACATTTAGGTACATTTAACAATTTCCTTTATAGAGATACCCTGTACATTCGATTCTTTGTTTTATCGCCTTAATTCGTTTTTGAAAAATTAAAAAATATAAATTTCTCAAAATTGACACATTGACAAAAGACCAACATCCCAGACCCACATATTATACACATAAAGGTATATAACACGTGTATGTAATTAGACTACATTTCCTATGGCTATACATGTTAAGCATTTTACAACAAATTTGTTACTCTTTACTTACTATTTAATAGGCACTAATAATTTAAATGCAGGCGAGTCCATTCAACTTGCTTTAAAGGCTGATAATTCGGTTGTTAACATTAGTTTTGTTTAGAACAGTTTTTGTGTGTTTTGGGACTAACGTGAATATTTAAAGATGGCAAGAAAAAGGAAATAGCTTTTTTAATTCAAAAAATTGAAATAATCGAGAAAAGTAAAAAGAAAATGGCTTAAGCACCAGGAAATTGGATGAAAAAATTAAAGTGGGTAAGATCCAAGTGAGTATGTTGCTTCAAAATAAAGCAGAAGTTAGAAATTTGTATCAAGAAGGTGGTAACGGTGAACAAAGAAGAAAATTTCCCAAAACCGAAGGACTGGCAGTGGACCAAGTTATCTTTAACTGGTTTTGTAAGGCGCGAAACAAGCACTTACCAATATTCGGGCCCATAACTTAAGCTCAAGCCTTCGAATCTGCTTAATGCCTAGGACTAGATAACTTCAAGGCATCAAATGGATGGTAGAAAAATTCCGTCGTCGGCACGATATTACCTTGGCGAAAATATGTGACGAATCAGCTGATATCAATATACTGGAAAGAAAACAGCACAAGAACTGTTTACAATTCTGTTCTGTGCAAATATTGAAGATGAGAAGAAAGAACCACTTATAATAGGCAAAATCCTCAATGTTTTAAGGGCGCACGACATATCGATAAGTTAACTCTCCAATGGGTCTTGAGCAAGAAAGCGTGGATGACAACATGGCTTTACAGATTTGATTTCAAGATGAAAAAGAGTGGTATTGTTTCTGGATAATGCAACCTCTCATCCTGAAATTACACTGGATAATGTCAAACTTATTTTTCTTCCACCTAATACTACCTCACATTGCCAGCCTTTGGACCAAGGCATTATTCAGAATTTTAAAATGCTCTACAGAAGCTACCTTATTAAGTGCAGAACTGACTATCATCGAGTGTATTGAAGAGCTCCAAGAAACGGACGAAACTACTTCCATCTCTGAAACAGAGGAAGAGGAACCTGAACTGGCTTCAATGTCGAAGATATCAAGCCTACCTGAAGAATTTCTAAGCAAACATACAGTACCTACATTGTATAATATATATGTTAGTATGTACGTGCAGTATATACATATTGGTAAATTGGCCTGATTTCATTTGATAAATCTTAACAAAAATATTTAAAGATTATTTACATACCGTAAACTGGGGCGACTATAATCCACTTTTTATTTTTAAAGACCTGTAATATCTCTATATTATTAGGTAGTGTTCAAATAATAAGGCAAACCAACAGAAAAAACACATTTTTGCCGAAAATAAAGATTATGACAAATTACGCGCACGCGCACAACGATTTTTACATAAAAATAACATAAAAGTTAAAAGATAACGATCTCTTATTTTATTTCTTATTTTTATGTTATGTTATGTGGTTCTATAAACGTTTTATGGCAGATCTGTAGATTCAACTCTTATTTCATTTTTATGTTGTTATTTTGCTGTATAAACCAACCATTAGTTGTTGTCCCCCTTAAAATATACGTCAATAAAACATTATAGAGAAGTTAATAACTTTGATAAAAAATTAAATAAAGGCAAATTTGCTAATATTATGTACAAAAATTATTAATATTATATTAGATATATTATACTTTTTACGTTTATTGAAATATGGTGAAAATTGAGAAAAACTGTCTTATTTGTAACCTAGGTAGCTATGATTTATAAATACCTGGCTACATTTTTCTAAAAAGGTTTTGTATTCAAAAGTTCAAATTAGGTATTACAAGTATATTTTCTTTGCCTCTTATCTTATTTCTTTAACTCGTTTCATGCGTAACTAAAATATTCAAATATAGTTTCCTACCTTGAAAAGTATCTAACAGATGGGATATACCCCTCGATATACCCCAATCTTCTAAATAATTATTCATATTACGTTTATTTCCCATATCTTGGTTTTAATTTTGCTGGAACCACTAATTTTTGGGCCACTAACCAAGAAGATTTTACTCTCACTCATTCATTTCTACAAGCCAAAATCGAACACCAATAACCAAAAACGCGATGATGATTTATCAGGCCACTTTTGTATAACCAATCAAATTACTCAAAGCCCAAATTAGGCGACAGGAGTTTATTTAAATACTTATTTATTAGTTTGGATGACCAAATTGTTTGAAAAGTTCGGCATTGAATGATTTAAACAGAGTTAAAGGTATTTAGTTCTTAACTTGAAATGAATCACATATTTCAGAAACCCCGTAAGTACACAGAACCTTACTTTTCAGGAAAGACAAAAAGCTAATAAATAGCCAATTTTTGATTCTTATTGCAATTCTAAATACGTGTTAAATATGAAAAAATATTCTTTGATAGTTTGTATCAATTGTTAAGCGAAAACAAAATTATTGCTAATGTTATAAACAAATTTTGATGCTGTAATTACGGGGTTTCTGAATTACATGGTAAATTGCATTAAGATTCCTGATAAAAATTAAATAAAATCAGCTATGTTTTAACATTTTTATTCATGTTATATGCAAGTACAATGTAAACAATTGTTATGTGCACTCCTAGTCGAAAATTTCTTGTGGGTCATCCTTATTCACCACTGGTCATTCAAAGGTTTCATTGTAGAAGCACTGGACATGATTACTGTCTGGCAAATATGGTTTTAACTTCTCAATATCTCGCACTTTTTTAACATTTAGAGGTATACGTCCTTCTGAGTACGCCGCTGCAGTGGGCAGAGAAGGTGGTAAGTTTGTTGATCTTAGGTGAACCTCATAGCTTACTGAGTTAATAAAATAGTGCACTTTAACGTAGCCTGGCTTGTTTAAATCATAAGAAAAATGCATAAACGAAGGAAAAGCAAAGTTCTGCTTCTTTTCTCTAGGGACTGTCCGGCCATTATGAGTCGGTGGGCAAACAGTTTTTCTTATAATACTGCGGCCACCACGACTTGTCATTTATTATCATACCAGTATCTACTATCTGAATTCATTCATTTTTTTATGAAATTTCTCATAAACCTTTTTCTGCTTTTGCTGCAAGTCTAGCAGTTTCATTAAGCGATTTGCTTTTTATCTTAATATCCAAAGCTTCGCACTGACAACATGTGTCCACTTGCGGCCTTCCAAATAATAGAGAAAATTTTTCTTTAAAAATTTTTTAATAAAAATAATAGTTGCATTCCTCGTTTGGATATTTTTCACTGAAAAGTGATTGCATAGATTTTACATCCAATTTTTGGAAAGGTACTTGAATGTATGTCCTGTGTAATGTGCTTCACGTACTGGAAAAGAATGGTCCTCTATAAGCTTTACAACTTCACACTTTATTGCGTTTCCTGATACCCTGCCCACGTTTGTCGATTGGAGACTTTCCAGTAACAAGTAAATCACAAAAACGTCTAACTCGGTCATCGGTCATAGCAAATAGTGCTTATAAAGCCTTTTTACAAACGATTGTAGATCCAGAACTATATGATACTATATACTTGAACGAGTTTTCACGGGTTTGGCCCGTTATAGGATTTTTCTTCGAGCGTTTCACATGCACAACCTGAATTAAACTCTGAAGGAATGCATCTTGTTTGTTTTTACTTTCAAATTGCCGAAATTTACTTAGAAGTTCATCTTGGTCACCTAACCCCACGTTATCGAAACATTTCCTTTTGCGACTGAAAAGAAGAATAAATACCTATTTTACTTCTAACAGGAAAGAAGAGCACAATAAGAAGGTTTTACCTGCAAGGCATGCCTCTCTGCTTTTGGGGAATCATTTTTCCTTTATAGTTTTTGTATGCTCTTTCTTTCACTCTTGCCTTTTTGATGGTTTTCCTTTGATACTTTACTTGTTTAAGACCTTTCTTCCCTTCCTTTGTAGATTGTTCTTCAACTTCACTATTACTAAAACAGTGTCTCGCGTACCGTCAAACGTGTAGAGCAGAAACCCCGTAAACGCTGCACTTACGGGGATTCTGCACTACACGTCATCATAACATAGCTCGAAAATACGATATGACGCCTAGCGATAGCGGGGTTTCTGCATAAAATGGATGGAGCACCATTTAAAATAGAAGTTTCAGTTAAAATCCCAATTTTCCCAAAAATGTCACTTACGGGGTTTCTGAAATATGTGATTCAAATATACTTCGATTAAATAATTAGTTGTTTGTAAATATTTGGTTGTTTTATATTAAGTATTTCTTGGAATACTTTATATGAGAAAATAAATTTAACTGTTTTTTTAAGAATGGTCCTGCATGTTCCATTAGATCTTCTCACTTCTTAACACAGGTGCCTTACACATTCTGTTGGCGTATTTTGCATTATTTTACGAACGTTTGCTACAAGTTCTTGTGTTCTTACAGATGGTCTTCCAGCTTCTTTTGTGTTGCATAGAACCTGTTTCCCTAAACAGAGTCACGGTTTTTCTCAGGCAATGATAAAAAACGCCGATTGTATTGCCACACAACATTTGCTCTAACCCCGTTTGAAAAATACGCTTTAACCATGATTTTTTTTTGCTGTTCCGTAAAACCCATGAATTATTTAAGGAATTGGATACATTAGCGATGAATCAAATTACTTGTAACGACTGTAAGTAAGAAAAGAAGTAATAAAAAAGATGTAAAAAAAAACTAACAAAGACAATTCAGGAAGAATGACTTTGTTAAATGTTTGTGAAAAAAATACTTTATTGTAAAATTATTATTTTATTATGATTTTATCTATTGTTACGGTTTACGGTCAATAGTATTCTAAGTTTGTATTATATTCCCTGTAATGAGCTATAATAGTAGTTGGGAATAAATAATTGAATTGAAAATTGGAAAAAAGTATAGAAACAAAATTACTGTTTTTTGTTTGGACTAATGAAGCTATCATAAAAATCGTCGTATTTTCTACGGTTTTTTTTTACATAAAATATTATCTAATATACCCAAAATCAAGTGTCTAATGATTGGTGATTTTGAAACAGAAACACTGTTGGCAGGGGTGTATATTCTCAGCGTCCTTAATATTTAATTGCCCGATCTAAACAAAGAATTGGAGCGCTTAATTTCAATTTGAATATAAATTTAAAAAAAATTAATAAAACGTCACTGTAATACTCATCCAATCTGCAGTAGGCTTTCTGCAATAAGATGTATTTTGCATTTTTCCGGAACTGGCCGAAGTATACAATTTATTTCAGCTCATTACTTAAATGATGGAAAATCTTTTTACTCTCATAAAAGACCGACTGTTTTAAAAGAGCAGTCTTGGGAATAGGTAGTCGAAAATTTAGTATGCTGGTTTTGGCGCTGTAGTTAAATTCCTCAGTATCTGATCTAGAACATCTTTTATGCAAAAGACAAACAGTTTCCAAAATGAATAAAAACGGTATAGTTAAAATTTTATCAGCTCTAAATAAAGATTGACAGTGTTCACGGTGAAATTTTGTTGAGATTTGGAGGCGTATTACGCTATGGCCCAATCTTAGTTGCAATGGTTATTTTGCTTACTGAAGAAACCATCTAAAAGTATATTTTTTTTTTAAATGAAACGCCTTGTTTCTGACATTTATCAAACGAATGTCGATGCCCGCTTAAGAAGTGGTCGATAACTTCACCTCTATCAGTGCTGAATATTCAGTCCCGTCCAGAACATTGGTACCATAGACAAGGGAGATGCGCTTATGGTAGGGATAGATAGGCAACTTAACATACTAAATTGGTTCCCTAATAGCGCCATTCGTGACTGGTTGAAGAACTAAATGTAGCAATGGGGGAGAGGGGCAGGGGGTCGGCGCCACGCATGAAAATTAATTTATTTTTTACATTTTACAACTTTGAATTCAAATTTTGGCGCTTCTAACTCTGATGAAAAAGTTAGAAGCGCGAACCTTTTGAATTAAAGTCAATATATTTTGGGAGATTGAAAGGAAGTTGTAACAACGTTTTTGATATGGCGACAAGCCTTATTAATATTAGATATTTACATAAATTAATATAATAACAAGGCAAGTTTTACCTAGGGTTGTGCTGTAAAGAAATTAACATGGAAACAGTCTTTAGCTTTAAATACGATCCTCTTTTGCCATGCTCAATATTCTGGTCATATTCAAAATGTGTGTGACAAACTCTATAAGTTTTTTGAATGCCAATCTTGTCTTTGCCACAGAGTAATGGATTTTGAATAGCATTTACCTAAAGTGTATGCGTCTAAAAATACACGGACATCATACTAAGATCGTAAACTGTCATAACTCTAAGAAAATCAGTATATAAGTAATGTTTATGATTATTCAGGATCAGAAGGTGTCCTGCATACATTTGCCTTTTTGGCTCTTCACGATACACCCTTTTTATTACTTCGCTAAAACAACAAAAAACTTACCTGGTCGCTTTTTGGTAACCTGTACATTTTCACACGTTTTCCACTTTGTATTTTACATCCGAAAACGCAACAATAAATCATTATTTTAGCAGAATAAACTTAATATCGCGCCGCTTCGTTTAAAAATTTAATTTTAAAATGTCAATGTCGGTTGGATCCAACTCCGGAAGATATCTTTATTATGGATCAGCGCATAAGTCATATTTTTATCTTTACCGCACCTTACCCGTTACGGTTGAACGCAGAGAGAGAAAGATACAGAACGTTCACCACGCTCATTCTAACTACATGTTTTGTCGCTACCAACGTTAGGATATGAACAACCTTATAAAACAAAATCCCTACAAAAGCGCCATCAGCGTCTGGTTGAAGAACTAAACGAACGGGGAACGATTTTCACCATTTAAGTTATCCTAGCCTGATTGGTACAACGGTTCCATGAAAGAATTGTAACATTTGGATGTATTGTGAGTTTTTGCGAGAAAATACATTGAAACGCACCTGTAACAACAAAAATATTATTTTCATTCGTAAAGCCACAAGAGCTTTTCTTTTAATCGGATAAACTTTTATTTTTTACGAAAACTAGATTGCTTAGAAATTTAACGAGAACAAACGAAATGATTACCGTTTGTTTGAGTTTAAATTGCTAAAAAGTGATCTTATTTTAAGTTTAAAAAATAAAAGTTCATCCGATCTTAAAAAAAAGATCGACTGGTTTTTAGCTAGAGAAATTCACGAATTTTGGCATGAATAGATACTAAAAAAAAAAATACTTCACTAAAAAAATGTTTGACAGCATCAAATTAATTTGTATGTCAGTTTACCATTTAATTTTTAGCTGGAGAGGGTTTTATCATAATATACAGAGTGTTCCTTAATGACATGCTAATATTTAAGGAGGTGATTCCTCGATACTTTAAGAAAAAAATTTTATATGAACGTATGTCCTAAACGTCTTAGCTTTTGAGATACAGGGTGTTAAAGTTTTCAAAAAAATAATCTATTTTTTAATAATAACTGTGATAATATTATTATATCTTTATGAAATTTGGTGGAAAATAGTTTTGGAGAAAATAATGTTACACTGCTTTCTTCTTAAATAAGAATTATTTTTAAAATCTTCAATCATTTCTGAGCAAATTTGATCTCTTGATTTTCTTTCGTCCGACGCATGGTTTTCGCTGAAAAAATATAAAAATCGTTTTACTTCAGGGTCAAATCGCTGAAAATCTGAAGCGGTGACTTTTGTGCTGAAATCTTGTCTAAATAGCCCCCTATCACAATGTCTGTGTTCAATTAAATTTATTTTTTAAGCGAAAACCATGCGTCGGACGAAAGAAAATCAAGAGATCAAATTTACTCAGAAATGAATGAAGATTTTAAAAATAATTTTTATTTAAGAAGGAAGCAGTGGCGTACCATTATTTTCTCCAAAACTATTAAATGCAAAACCCGTACAGACGCCACTGGTAAAAATAATAAAATTGTTTGTACATCAGAAAATGCTCCTTAATGCATAGAAGATGTGTACCAAATTTCATAAAGATATTATTAAAGCATCACAGTTATTATTAAAGAATAGATTATTTTTTTGAAATCCTTAACACCCTGTACCTCAATAGTTAAGACGTTTAGGACATACGTGCATATGAAGTTTTTTTGTTAGAATGTATCGAGGAATCACCTCCTTAAATATTAGCATGTCATTAAGGAACACCCTGTATAATATCACAAGAGAAAAAATTTTGTCGGCAAATTTTTCGAAAGGTATGAAAGTTTGTTGCTTGTCATGAGCGAAATTGCCGAAAAGCAACAAACTTGAATAAAACCTTGAGAACAATAATTTTGCTTACACAATTTTTTTCTCGAGTGGTATTCGACATGACTAGAACAGACAAAGAACAATAAAATTAGAGAGCTTTTATTTAAGAATAAAACAAAAAAATAACTTATTTTTTGATATAAAAGTTACAGTTGTGATAATTAAATGTTTGTGCATTATTTTATTGATTTTGATTTGATGATATTACTTGATCTGGTGCTTTTTTTCTTAAGTTTTCAATTAATTTTAAATGATGTTCAGAGTCTAACTGCAAATAAGACTTCAAAGAATTGGCATGGGAATGTTTCGATCAAATATTAAAATTTGTCACTGTAAAAATCACATGTGAATTTTGTCCAGGTAGGTGCAGGTAGTAATTTTGGCAGTAGAAAACAAGCCGTTGCTATAAAATTTTGCCAGTGTAAAACATTCTAGTGAAATAGTCGCGATAAAGAAGGATGCACCTTTTTTATCGATGTCAAAGTGATAGAAATGCAAATGTCAAATGGACATTTTATTGTAGGAGTGAATTTATCAGATTAAAGGGCTTAGTAGACTAGGATTCTTCTATACTGAGAAATCATTTTTTCAAAGAGATTAATCTAAATGAAACATATTAGAACCTTCTCCAGCATTATATTGCAGCGTAGGAAAATATCGATCCAAATGGCAGGAAAATGTTTCTACAGCTCCTAGTTATATTGCAGATGTCACAAAATATTTAATTGTCACGTTTTCAAGCCAGCTCGGAGCCCCGATATTTATATTTCCGATTACTTTAATAGAGGCTATCTTGAAAGTATTCCATATTGTTAGAGGCAAAATTATCAAGGCTTCGCACTCTATTCCAATCTGACAGCTCCTGAATGTTATAAGGCCTTATACGACTGTCTGGGCCTTTTCTTTGCTCAATTTTGAGGCCATTTTGTACAATTTAGAAAAAGTGCCGCAGACCAAGATTTGGCCAAAATTATCCATATTTGATTAGTATTTCCAGGTCCTATGGGGAAGGAGATTATCCCTGTTACCCCTCCCCCCCTTATCGATGACATTATCCTAAACATCAACTACATATTAGGTTTCCTCAGAATGTTTCCATTTTTTTACCTAGTTTCAATATTGCGCTCATGAAATCGAATGATTAAAAATACATAATTCATTCAAACCTTTTGATGTAGAATTTATCAAATTGCTTATTAAAATAATATTTTTTGTTTTCTATTTGAAGTGTTCCGGTGTCATACCAAAAATTAATAATGTTGGCTGGAGGGTAAGTGTGTATAATTAAAATGAAATATCACGCGGGGGTGTAAAAGGGCGACAGCAAGAAATAAAATATTGAACTTTCGACGCGGCCTGCTTATTACTTTTTGGGGTGAAGCGACAGGAATAGTATTCTCTTGCAAGCTTTGTTACAGTTAAAAATAACGACATTAGAAACTACTTATCCTGCTTATACGAGTATTAGGATATTTATGGGATAAATACAAAGTTTTTCATATAGAGACCCACAATTCCGTAAGTAAAAATAGGTGCAGTACGAGGAGAATAAAACCAATAGAGGATGGTCCAAAACTTGCAGCAACTGGAAAATCTTTATTATTGATTTCTCTGAAAATTTTATTTTTTAGTAAGAATTCTTGCCCTATTCAAAACATATACATCGAAATATTATGTTTATTTACTTTAACTGATTGTCCTACATTATTTACTAGAATATGCACTAAACTAAGATAATCCAGTTTTTAAAGTTTATCATTTACATTTTATATTTTAAACAGTTGTAGTCCCTTTTATAGCTTATCATTTCTTAAGTTTGAAGCATCTTATTTCGGAAACTAACCCAAATAACCAATCATAGTTAATATTGGAACCTCACCAAATCAGATATCGATAACTGGGATCGACTATCTTTGTCTTTTTTCTTCAATCTGCAATTTGAGTATAAAAGACCAGTTTTATTACAATTCCAACACTTAATCACGTGATTACTTGCTGTTTGGTTTTGTGCCGGAACGTTGCGCTCAAAAACACGCGACGAAAAATTTGAGGTATTTGTTCTCTGTTCGTTATTGAAATTTGCGTTACTATTTTCATTATTATTACGATAGATTTAACAAGCTTGCATGGTTTGTCGATTAAACGAACTGCGGTTCTTATTTTTTAAGTAATTTGCCTCCTCTAATGGTTTGACTAAGTTAACTAGTTCCTGCACTGAATCGATTACGCTTAAAGCTAACTGGCTAATATATTCGTAATCGACATGTTTGTTTAAATAGATCATAATAATACTTTTCAGTTTTTGACGTTAGCTTATTTACATACCTTTAGTATTTTATAATGTTAATGGTTTACTAAATCAAGAAAAATCATAATTATTCTACTTATTATATTTGTTTTATAAATGTTGGGTACGCTTTAATTAAATATTGTAGATATTATTTTAGTAAAAGGACATTCAAATCACACCTTCAAAAAGACTGTAGACTTATAGCATCAATACAATTTTCCAAAATATTTCATTATAGAAAGCATGTTTCATTTAGAGTAAAAGTGGCAATAAATAAATATTTGGGAAATGCCTGTTATTTATACACATTCCTATGCGAATTCCCATAAAGATTACGGGAACAAGCGCTGAGAATTTACGCATTTCTTGGTATCTTTTAAAAACGAATTTAAAATTTTAACAAGAATGTGCCTATAGAAGAAATGATATATTATATGAAGGAAGTTAGCAACATTTCTCCAGAAACGAGTTTTTTTGGGGAACTTGCCAATTGCCCCTACATTTCACATCTCTAATCATAAATTTATTCGCGATGTTCTTCATCAAGTTCTCTTCGGTTTACACTGGTTATGCCCTTCATCACAAAAATCTTTAATTGATGAGGGCATGAATGCCTGTTTACTTCTTCTTGACGCTTTGACTTTTGACACTCTTGATTATGGCTTATTATGCAATAAACTTGGGTATTTTGTTGTGAGCCTATTGATTTGCAGAGTACCAATAATTAAAAATTCTAAAGGTTAGTTGCTTCCCCTTGTCGGATTCATCCCCAGATACGTTTCTCTGTATAACGGCTCGTCAGTGAAGCTATAGCTATAAGTCCATAAACCGAATTGACTTTTAATACTGCACACCTTGCGGCGACTCCTGTAATAGTGACCGGCTCGTCTGGTTTTTGCAGGAGTTTGCTTCTCTGTTTCCGACTGATTCTTGTCGGACCGGTCAGGTCATGGATTTGATTGCCAAGATATGTCGCTCGAAAGCTACATCTACCATTGTCCATCGACTTTTTAGGGTCAAGTAGACTGTCCGGTGTTACTTCCTTTCGTCAGATTATATAGCCTTAATGACGAGCCGTTATACGTTATATTTGCTCTGCTGTATTATTTACTTTAGAATGTTAATTCTTTATTTTTTATTTCTTTACTTTTAGTGTATTTTATTATTTTGTTGTATCTCTATGATGGTTAGATATGAGTAAGAATTGGGCTAGATCTTGCCACCTCAGGTCTGTAATGTAGGTATCATCTTGATTCTTTGCGTTATAAATAAAGGCATATTACTAGTATTAATTCTACTAAATTTCGATAGCCCCACGCTTCCCAGCGTCTAGCCAAAATCATGTAATTCTTTTAATCTTCTCCTCCTTTTTTCATAAAAATGAATGACAGAAGAAGGTCCTATGTCTATAATTTAAAATTACTTTTGATAAGACATAAGATAATGTGACCGTATCCCTATTTATTCAGCAGTCGAGCTGTTTCTTGCCAAATCCAGTCCCAGATGAGAAGTTTTTAGTGCTTTTGTCTCATGCAGCACCGTATATAGTAAAAGTAGGCCAAAACTTAACAATCTTTTACCCCAATATGGTACATGTGACTTTTCTTTTACATGGAATAAACCGAGTCGCAGAAACCGTCAGAACTAAATATCCTTTAGTAAATAAATTAATATCAAATGTAAAAAAAGCATTTCTAAAAGCACCTCCAGAAGTGCAGATCTATAAGGAGAGATTACCAGGAGTTAGTTTCCTGTAATTATCCGGTGGGGAACATGGATTAAGGCCGCAGACATTCTACGCAGAACATTTCGAAGCTATTAAAGAACTAAGTTTGGATTTAGGTGACGAATCGCAGTGTGTTTTGCAAAGTAAAGAGATGTTAAAGAATGCAAGTGTAGTTAAAGATTTTATTTTCTTTAAGGTTAATTTTAGTTTTATACCGGACTAATCCTCGTTAGAGAGTAGAAATTTAGGTTTAAGAGACTCAATTAGTTTTGTTGAAACTTTTTCTGCAAAATGTAACAACATTCCCGGTAAAGTAGAAGGTCAAGTAATTGTAAAATTACACACAATAAATTGTAAAAAGTATTGGATGTAGCTGTAAAAAAGAATAAAGGATTTAAATACTTAACTGCAATAAAAAGCATGTGTGAAGGTAAACCATCCAACGAAGTTGTATCTTGGCCTTATACTTCACTACCTAAGTTGCAGTATTGCTCGATTACATCAGTAGATGTTGAAAGAAGCTTCTTTTTGTATAAACATATTTTTACTGATAGGAGACAATCCTTTTAAGTTGAAAATTTTGAAAAATATTTAGTAATAAATGCCTTTATACAATTTCAGGTTAAAAAATTGTTTACTTTTATTTTTATTTGTTTTTTTTTGCATTTTTTTTTAAATAAACATATTTTTTAGAACACAGTGTGTTTCTTTACCCTATTTTACTATAATAAATTAAGAAATATTGCATACCAGTATGCATATTGGGTAAAAATAAATGAATATAACTGCATATTTTAAAGGCAAACAAGGCATATATAGCGCATATTTTGACTGAATTTAAGTGTATATATATTAGCAATCAGTTTTTTATTTTCTAGAATTCGAAGTAACCGGCCCCACAGCATTGCAACCGATGACGGCCGAACTGACCACAATAGTTTTCGGTCCAGCAGCAGTGGCGGAAGCGCCGGCGCGTATACGAAGTTAAAGAGGCACAACGCCACTCGTCAAAAATTTCGACACCCAGCAACGTTCATCGAGAATAGGCCGAGAATAACGGACACCGACGAAAAGGTAAGTGTTTATTGACCTTACTACTACTACTACGGGGTGTCAGTTTTTGTTGAGAATGTCATCTATCGGCCGGATGTCTTACGTCGATGGTAAATGTCTAAGCTTAGCCAGTTAACGTTTAATCTCATCATGGCAGGCAAAAATTTTCCATGTAATATAGTATTTTGCAAAGATAGGTATTTACGGTAATCGGGATTTTGGGATGCAGAGTTTAAAATGTTAATATTTGCGTTTATTGGTCAGTACCCAGTTCCAATCGTAATGTTTTATTGTGCTGGGCGCATGGCCCTAGAAGCTATTCAGCTTTTGAATTGCTTTAATATAATTAACGATTTTTTTTAATGACTTTGTGCTAGGTGGCGCAACCAGGAAAAAAGTTGGGGGGGGGGGGAGGTTTAGATTTTGATTTCAAATACTTATTATAGAAACACATTTAGAACAAACAAGACATGTTTTTATTATTTATGAGACAAACATACAGAAAGTATTTTAATAAAAGAAAATAGCATTGTTAAAAGTGCCCCCATTAGAAAAAAACACCTGGATCCCTATTGTTGAATGCCCTAAAAACATTTCCAGAGATGCGAAACAAATTGGTTCCCTAATATTTAAATAAAACTGCAACATTAATAGTTAGTAGGAGCTTAAAGTCAAGGTCACCATTATATCCATCTAGTCTTCTGCTATAGTTGAGTCATCGATAAGATTTTATAAAAAGCATAATTTGCTGTAGAAATTAGGTACAAATACCCACATAGCAAAAAGATATCCTGTGGATATATGAAATATATTCTCTTTCGGATATGGATATTGAGTGACACATCCTCCGCAGATTCATAGAACATACATATATATACTACGTATATGCATACGACATGCGTTTGGCCACAAGTCGGACATGCTGAGAAAATGCGTTTCCGGACATTTAGCATATCCTCCGCACATTCACAGAAGATTCGTATGTGTATACTAATGACATGCACAGTATATTCGTTTTGCCCAAAACAGGGATAACCCGATTTTTAAATTTTACTTTTAAATTTCTGGTATTTAGACCAAGAATGAAAATGCAGATAAAATAAATAAAAGTAGAAATTTATGAGCCGGACTCGAACCGACGACACTCGGTTGTAGGGTTAGTAGTAAATCTACTTTTCATTCTTCATCCGAATGCCACAAATTTGCGTATCTAAAAGTAAATGATTATTATACAGATTTCTGCTTGTATGATGCCGATTCTTGCTTGGAATTTTCATTGAAAAGATTGTAAATGTAAATAGGCTATACTATATACCATTCCAATGGAAACATCACTCAATAGAGCCTTTGGGAAGCTGGCAAATAATAATTTTTCGTGTCAAGGGTTTTAGTGCGGCTAACTACCCCTACTAAATTTAAGAATCCAGAGTATTTTGCCGACATGGGCACTATAGCCGCCGTATCTCGAAATGTTGGGTCAATCGACGTTTCTAATACCTAATATTGAAGTATCAGTCTCATATTTGTTTAAATCAAATCAAGTAAAGGTATTAAAAACAGGCTTTATTAGAGCACAATGAAACCCTTAAAAAACAATTACAGACATAACTATTAGTTTTTTAAATTAAGGAGTTACTGCATTATAACGTCAGTTTCGTTTTTCCTAAAAAGAAAAACATAAATGAATGGTTGAGAAAATATTTACGTTAAAAATATGTAGAGTAATGTCTGAGCACCTTAAAAACAGGTTTCTATTATATTAGGTATGTTCTTGCAGTTTTTAAAAAATGAGTAAGGAATTCTTACTTGTCAAGGTTGTTTTTCTTTTTATTGTTAGGCATTTCCTTCGCTTTGACAAGCCATTTTTGAATGTGTACTATGACTTCGTCCCCACATGCGTCCATTAATTGTTCTGTCATTTTGACGCACAGCATCTAAAGAATTACAGAACTTATTATTTACAGAATCTTAACATTTCAGGAATTTGTTAATCTATATTTTTTAGTACATTATAAATTATTTTAATAAAGAATACCGAAAATCTGGACGATTTTAAATAGGTACCTCAAAACTTTTTTTTAATTGAATTGTTAGTAAACACCTTTAAACTAAGACATTTTCTGCTAATGAAATATCATCTGCTATTACACCTTCAGGTGAATGCTCTAATACTTCTAATGACAGCAAATCATTATGCTTTTCGGGATATAAACCTACAAAATGACATCTTACTTTTGCTGCTTGAAGACATAATATTAAAGAAAGAGTAAAACTTCGGCTGTTGAAAGCAATATGATTAGGTACGTTATAAAATTATACTTATATATATATTGTTTACTTATTGTTTACAAATTCCCACACAAAAAACACTTTATTAAACAATGAACATACTTACTGAACTGTAAGAAAATGAAAAACAAGCCACCAAAGAAACTTACACGACACGAGCAGAGAAAATGACAAAAACTGAGGTTATGTAATGTCATCCCAAGCGCGAAGTGCGCAGGGCTGCCAAAAGTTGGAGATTTAAATATCAACCTGAGCAATCGCATTGCCCTAAAGATATTTAGATATTATTTTAAAAATACTAAAGTAGGAAAATCTTTTTAGTTTCACTTTTTTGACTTATGATTTTTATACCAATTTCTAGATATGACTTGGATATGCTATGGATATATCCAAACGAACATGATTTTAATCAATTTCTAAATATGACATGGATATGCTATGGATGTACCTAAACGAATGTGAGTTGTGGGCTCTCGATAGCATATTCTCAGGATGTGAATATACCTTTTTTGCTATGTGGGTAGCTTTGGATATCCTTTAATTTTGGATCAAGCAAAGGTTTTCCGTTTGGGTTAGGTTAGTGGTTCTAAAAACTATTAATGCTTACAAAATCCTCTTTTCTCAGTTTATTTATATTGATGGGTCATTTCCTTCTACATGTTCTCATGATGTTAGTGTAATCTTTGGGAAAAAAATCTTATTTTGTTTTTTAATCGCACATACAGCGTCTCCGAAATCACTATCATTAGGCCAGAAACTATGAATAGAGATCAAAAAGCGCAACCTAGTACTTTTCAGATGTAGGGACTCCTGTAAAATACATTTCAGCATGAGCAGCATTTCAATGTTATGGTTCCGGACTCCATAGGAACCATTCCAAAGGGTTTTCTAGACTTTCCGAGATGTTACAAGTTAAATATAATAATTAAACAAAACACATTTCAAATTGGCAATAGGGAACTAGATAACTTTGGATCCAACACGTATTAATAATAGGATGATATGTTTCTGTAAAAGAGATCCAAGTAGCCTTGATTCTTTATAGGACAACTTTATTAACAGGTTCTTAGTTTTGCAACTTGGTTCTATCGTCCTACAGATGGCGCTAGTAATTCAAATCTTTGAATCTTTGTTGCAAGTGGGTGATGCCGAAAGAATGCGGACAAAAAACGTTCAGTGGTTTACGATGTTGCCACATACCGCTACTTAAATATAATTTAATATAGGAAACCCTGGAATAATTAAATGTTGTGGCCCCAGGGCCCCCGCACGTTTAAATCCGGACCTGCGTGAAACATAGTGCTGAAACATCTCTGTCGCAGTCGAATGATTTGTTGCGAACTTTCTCATCCTAATCTGCCCCGAGTATAGAAAGGTTTTGCTGTAGCTTTACTACTAAAGAAGTTCATGACCATATTGCTGTTTTTAAGCGGACTTGTGTCTTGTACTTCATCGCAAAATGCGTTTAACTCTTTGAGGAGCAGAGATTGTGTGAAAAAATATACCCAAGTGGAGCAGCATAATTTTTATTGAAAAAATACAGTTTTATTTTAATACTTAACATTTACTAAGACAATTGAACTAAAGAAAAAGTTGAATTTAATTATCCAACTTTGTTTTTTCAAAATATAGGGAGGTACAAAATTAGTACCACTAAACCACTAACAATTTTGTATCGAAATTTTTTAATTGAGCATAACTAAGAACTATGGTATATTTGAAAACAGGACTTTGTTTTTCCCAAACAAAGGGGAACTTGACACGTGGAGCAAATCCAGTCGGTTCGAATTTGTTTATTTTTGTTGCTGCACATCTTCTTCTGGTACTGCGCTCGGGTTGGTGTTTAGAAGATTGGAGACGAATTTTGAGTGGTACATTATACGGCTTTGACTTTTTTATTTCTATTGGTGGCGTAAGGGCACTTGTTGATGGCCTTTTTTTGGTAACTAAAGTTTCTGCTAATAATCCGTTCATTATACTGCGCCGAAAATCTTTTGCAGTCATTTTGGGCATGTTTAACAATTTGTAAATACAATGAGGGTTTACGACTGATGCATCTAACTAGTAAAAGAAGATTCGGTGCCACCACTTTCTACTTTGCCGATTAATTTTATAGTTAGGCAAAAGTTGGTCAAAAACATCTACACAATTCATATTCAAGTTGTAATCAACTATTGCGTCTGGACATGGAATTCGCACTATATTGCCACTTGTTTCTTTTCGTTTTATTTCGGTAACGCTTTCTGGGTGGTGAAAATTTGAAAGAGAGGCACATCATCTTCTGAGTAATCAGTTTCATAAATTGGCAACTCATTAGCAGTAGTGGCTAATGCTTCTTCGTCATCAATGTCAGAGACGTCAACTTCGGATTCTTCATCCGATGGTATTGGTACCCCAATTTCGTAGCATTCTTTCACCTCTCTCTAAAACTCATCAATATTCATGTCAACCAGCCGAAATGGCAGTTCTTCTTCATTAAGTTTTGGCATATTTCTAAAAACAAAAAGTTATTATTAATTTCTCAAAAGTGGCGGTGGTTCAAAATTTATACCAGCTAAAAAAGCAATATTTGTTATATATAAACAAACTTTTTAAAATTTTTATAACTTATTACTTACCAGCACTTATATTATTGCCGAAATAGTGATTATTTGCACTAAAATACCCAATATTTACACGATTTCTGAAGCAAAAACTCCGTGTGCACTATAGAAAACAAACAGGTGGGCTAAACATGTCGTTATGAAGGTCCGACTGACCATGCGCTGCTCATAAACTATTAAAACACGACCGAGATGTCGCTAAAAGCGATGGTTCATAAACTATACCGACTATACGCTAGCTAAAATACGTTGAATAGGAGGTTTATTTCTTGTACCACAGCCGCTAAACAGTATGCATGAAGGTGGTTTATAATGTATACCAGCGAGACTCAAAGAGTTAAAAACATTAAGTTTGCGTCAACTTGGTAAATATACAAAAACTTCTAGTTTTCACGGATTTCTTAGGTTTCAGACTTTCCTTATCACTCTTCCACCAAATATTAAAATAATATTTTATAAATACATATTGAGGGTCTATTTTATCTGATGGGACCGTTTTATCCGAAGTTCCCCTATCCCATTCTTGCTTAAACTGTATTGTAGAGGTATACATTATATAAAAATATTATGTTAAGCTGTTTTTGACACATTTTTCTTTTTATTTTGTCATAGCCCGGTCTGCTGCCCGCAAAATATACAAAAACATTAAATATTTAAAATTCCAGTACAGTTAGGTGAAATATGTATTGTGAATAACAACCACTAAGAATTAAAAAATGTGAGTAATAAGAATATAAGCATAAATAAGAGAATTTTTTCTCTGTAACCACTTGCTGACGACACCTTATCAATAATGATTACATAAATCATGCTAAAACAGTTATTTTTTGAATTATATACCCAAATGAGCGCTGAATTACAAAGAAAAATTTGCCGTAACACAATTAGTACTAACATATAAACTCAGATTACCGAAACCACCGAAAGGAAAGGAATTTTTGTTTCCCATGGTAGGATGCTAAACTGCTGCTACCTGTAGGCCGGTTTCGAACTCTTTAGTTCTTGTCAGTGCAGGACAATCAAAATACTTTTTTTACAGTTTGGACCGCTATGGTAACGCTGCCGGTAATTTTCATAGTTTTCTGGCGTATTTCTCCTTTTATATTTGTATGAGGCTTTATCACGAAGACTATAAAGGGGCTTACAGACACGCGTATTAATACATGAACGCACGGTGATGTACGCGCGTCGATGTTTGCCAGTGTGCGGAGAAATTTTGCGGTGTTTAACCGCAAAATTTGTGTCTGTAGGCCCCTTGATATTTATAACAAACTTAATAGTTTGATTAATCCAGAGAGGCTATTTTTTAGTTACGTATGCGTTTCTCATATGAGAATGAACATCAAATAAACTAAAGACGTATGCATTAAAGGTTCCGGTTTTTTCTTATTTTTCTCGGATTTTAAATTAAAATCTGATTGAATGGAATATTATTTCATAAAAAATAATAAATTGTGAAAACATTTTCGTTACAACATTTTTTATGAGGCAACTTCTATATAAGCGAGTAACCTTTCTTATAAACCAATATCACTTATTGTTTGGTGGCTAGCGATATAGCCACTTATTTTTTAAGTAGAGAAAACACCAAAATTGTATTAAAGCATATTTATCTAAAAACGATACAGACGAAAAGGTAAATTTTGCAAACTACTATTAGTACAAACGCAATTTAATGACTGTTAAATAAAAATCTACTCATTCTTATCAAATACTGCAAAGCATTCCAAACACAGACCAACAATACACTCACTATATGTTCTTTTTGATTTCTTGACATATGTTTTGGTGGAACAACGTGCGCATCGCCTATATTTCCCATTTACTGGTAAATGAACCCCAACTTTTGTTTTTCTTGTTATATTATTGGTGGAAATAGAGCGTCCTCCAATTTTGCGCATTGTATTTTTGCTTATAGTAGTTGGTGCACCTCTACGTTTTCTACCTAAAAAATCACCAATGAGTTCATTAGCCAGTATTGATCGAAATTGTAAATGGTACATTGGTTTTTTTCTTCTAGCATCCATTGATGTTTTATACACTATATATGCGTTTACAATCGCAGAGTCTAAGAGGTGCATACAAATTTTCATCCACCAATTACTTTTCCATGAGATGGAGTAGGAGGCAAGGTATCGGTCAAAAAGATCAACTCCGCCCATAAATTTGTTGTATTCGGCTACGGATTGTGGACAGGGCACTTTCTCTTTTCTTCCTTCTCTGTTTGTTCGATCAACATCAACTTCTATTGAAGAATCATGAAGAAAACTGATTACAACCACACATTTTTCACCTCTATCATGCCATTTGCAAACTAAAATTTCGGTGTTCTCCTCTCATACAAAATCGAATTCGCCCAATTTCAATTGCTTATCATTAAGCAAATGATCCTTGGGATAATGCTTCATAGTTATTCTAAAAGTACCGCAGGCGAAGATATTCTTTTGCAGCAAATTGGACAGCAACTCAATTGTAGAAAAAAAGTTATCAAAATATAAAACATATCCTTTGGAATGGTAGGGCTCGCTCAAATGTAGTACTGGTCTTTCACCCAGTGTACCCTCAATATGACTAGTTTCCTTTCCTTCATAGACTTTGAATGATAGCATATAACCTGTTCGTGCACATGTCATGACCCAAATTTTGAAGCCCCGTTTGACTGGCTTTATGGGCATATATTGCTTTAAACTTGGGCTCTCTGGACGGTGAAAACAAATCTTTAAATTTTTTATTTAGATGGTCGATAAGCGGCCTCAATTTATATAGCCTATTAAAGTTGTTTCCACCTTTTGTTGGACACTTTTCATTATCATTCAAGTGAATATGACGTAGAATCGCTAAAAAGCGTTTTAAGCTCATAATACCTGCTATTCTTTCCACTCGGAAATTTTGGTCATATGACCAATACATTCTCATCCCAGGAAGTTGATGGAATCCCATGATTACAAGGATTCCAAAAAAAGCTTGGAGTTCGTCTTTTTCAATAGAAAAATTATGCTTATTTTGACTGGCATACAAATTGGTTTCGTCAACAATCTTGTTTAGTAGCTCGTCCGAAAAAAATATTCTTAAATATTGGTAGAGGTGTTGCATCATCTGTGTTAGGAAGCTTTGATCCAAAGTTTTGTGAAAAATTGAAATTTTTGAATTTTTCCTGGAATCTTGGGTTTTTCGTCCATTTCATTGGGAAATCGGTATGAATTAGTGCCAGGTAGAATCTCAACTTCTGCTATATTTTCGGGTACGTCTTCTATTTAAAATTATTCTGAAAATATTTCTTGCATCTGTAAGACCTCTACTTCTGGCACACCAAAATCTTCCTGACTGGCAAATTCCGATCTAGACGAAGATAAAGATAGCCGCCTTTTTGAGGTTTTTTTTTATTGACGTAGTTCTTGTCCACAATTGAGTCGTCATAGTCAAAATCTGATTGTAGCTTTTCAAAATCGAATAAACTTTTATTGCTCACACTCCGCCTGGAAGAACTGGAAGGGCCAGGTGTGGAAGAAGTAGATGGTTCAGGTGTTAACCTAATAAAGGAACAAGATGTACCAGGACTACTAGGTATTGATACCAAAACAGTGTCTTCGGCGTCGCTACCCCCCCCCCCCCCCCCAACGTCGGATTGTTGGGCCATATCATCGGTAACACCATCAATAAAATCATAAACTTTATCAGCAGACAGTCGTTCTATAGTTCCTCAATATTCATTTTGTCTCGATTTGAAGTCATTTTCTGCAAAAAATAAAATTGCATCAAGTCCGGCCTGACAAAACGAATAATAACCTTAAAAAATAGGACAAATACTCTAAGAAAATCGTTGTATTTCCTTAGCGCGTATATTGTTTTATTAAAATGCAGCAGAGACTAAGTATTATATTATTAAGGCAATTAAAATAATACTTACTATTGTTCTAATATAAAACAATTTAACACAGCACAATAAAATGTAAACCGACTACACATGCACTCAAAATTAAACAACGGCTCGTAATGGTTAGTGGCATACACAGAAGCCACTTATATTTTAATAATAATAAACTAAAACCCTTTTCTTTTTGCTTTTTAATGTTTCAATGTTTTTAATAGTTATAATTAAAAAAAAAAAAAAAAACATTATAATATAATTAGGTCAATAAAAGAAGGTATATATAGTTTAAGGATCTTTCTAAAAATTTAGTATTAATCAGATACTCTTGAAAAAGCCCTAATAAGGCGAAACATATGTAGAGTAACTCTCTATTAAAAACCTTGAAACATTAAAAAGCAAAACGTGTTTTAGTTATTATTTTAAAAATATTTCACAAGGAACCGACTGCCAATTCAATCGAATTTACTTATATTTTATTTTGGCGGGGATAGGGAAATGGCATCTATAGGAGCCAGTGAGCGTTGCGCGAGGTGTAACAAGCGATTATGGGTCAAAATCATCCGCATTTTCAGGCGTTAAATGACCCTACTGTAAGTGGCGTCTATGGTTGCCACTATAACTGCTAAAGGGTTAAATAGAGAATATGGTACTAAAAGAGTACTTTCAGAAGATCTTCATAGAATGCTTCCCCATTAAATACTGGAAATCTGTATAAGTAATTAAGCAAGGTTGGGGCAGATATAAGACGCACACATCAGAAAAGTGGTGAGGAACAAAAGTTAATATTTAATATAAGATCAGTGTTGGAGCAATTAACAAGACTTCCATACCGTCATTTCTTACACTAACCTTAATTTTAATTCAAAGAAAAAAGAGCAACGAGCAGATTTGTGCAGTTCAGCTCCACCCAATTGTTAAGAATATGGTGTAATAGAAGCTCTTTAGTGCAGTCTAATAAAACGCTTTTGTGTTTTGAAAATTTGTAAAGCTTCCTTGGATAATCCCTAAAATGATACGCAAAGTCAAAAACGTATACTTCACAAAGCCAACCCTATTGTTTAGTTTTATACAAAAAGGGATTTATTTCCAGAAGTTCGTTGCCTAGAAGAGTTATAAGCCCATGCCTTGTTGGCATACAGTTTAAGAAAATTTCTATTAATTGTTCAGATGTTTGATTGCAGCCTGTTGATATATTAGTAGGTAACCTTAAAAGTTTGGTAGTGATATAAAAATGGAATATATTTTTAATTACTTCAAAGCTTGATCGTAGGAGATCGTAATCCGTAGACATAAATTAATCGCCTCCATCGATAAATCTTTTATGTCTTTCTTAGAACATAAAACCACGGGGAATAAATTAGTCTTTAGCGACATACATGGCTAAATTTAGTTAACCATCAAAATATTCGCCTCAGAAAGGATTTCGTGTTGTCACGCACAGGGTCAATTCTTTATGTTTTCGAGATAAAATTCGAGCTCTCGTGTAACGGCATTAGAAGCAACTTTAATATTTAGCCGAAATATATTTTTTGGTTCAATTCTATTAATTCGACTTTTGGTTCAGTTCTACCCTCATAAACCGAATCTTTACCATACTAAGTATAATGCTTGTATACAATAATATATAGTCGAGGTAACAGTACACGGGGTGTCCAAGATAATAATGGGATAGCAATGGAATCTTGCAAACGGTAACAATGTTGGTTAAATTAGCAAAAAGTTGCATAATTTAAACACCTTTTATATGGTTTCTGCAAAAGTAAACTATATTGAACCGATTTCGATATGTTTTAAAAAAAGAATTTTTTGCGTCATTATTTTTTTATTTTTTTTAAATTATTTTATTAATATTATTACTATTATAAAAAATGCAAAATACTTTTTATTGTCACTTTTTAAGCTGAACACGATAGCCTTAACAGATTTTCAGTACGACTTTTCGTTTTCGAAAAAACATCATCAACTTTTTTTTTTTAATACGGTACTGTTTTTTTTTATTGCGAGCCATTTTGAACTCTAAAATAGTTGATGTGTCACTTGCAATGGGTCAAACATGTTTTCAGTTTTTTAGCTACCATAGATTGTCATTAAACTGTAACAAAAAATCACACTATCATAAAACCATACAATGAACATAGTGGGCTTTAAAAGAAACATTAGTCTTTATTGACAATTTACTGTCACAATGCAAAATCTAATTAAGTACGCGATCTTTTAATTCGTTAAAAATGGTTGTACATTTCTCTTTTGAGGAAAAGTTTAATTTGTTACAGTGTCACAATTTATGCCATAGAAAAACTGGAGAAGCTGAGAAAATGTATTTAAATAGAAGAATGGTTGCCAATTTACTGCAGTTGTTACTAGAAAAAAACCATAAGAAATTCAAAATAATGTGGCATTAACTGTAACTAAAGACCCTATAACATCAGTTAGAAATATTAAAAAAGTAAGTGGAACACCAACATCTACAGCACATTTTATTATGTCAAAATGGGTAGGTACGCATTCAGTCGTTTCTTGGCCTGCACGATCTCCTGATCTTACTCCTTTGGACTTTTATCTCTGGGGGTACATCAAAAACTATGTGCACCAAAGTAATTATCAAACGGAGAAAGAATTACGTCAACTGGTTCTAGAAGCATTTCAAACGATTACACCAGATGTACTTAATAATGTTTTGGGTTCCATAATTAGACGATGTTACCTATGCTTAGAAAATAATGGTCATTTGTTTGTAATTAAGTCTAGTTTGTAATTTGGATTTATGTTAATAAATGTTTTTCGAGCTTTTAGTGCGACCTATGGAGATTTTTCTTGAATAATTTGAAATGATAGCTAAAAAGCTGAAAACATGTTTAAACCATTGCAAGTGATGCATCAACTATTTTAGAGTTCAAAATGGCTTTCAATAAAAAAAAAACCTGGACCTTATTTAAGAAAAGAAAGTTGATGATGTTTTTTTCGAAAACGAGACGTCATACTGAAAATCTGTAAACGCTGTCTTGTTCAGCTTAAAAACTGACAATGAAAAAGTATTTAATTTTGTATATCCATTTTCTGTTTTTATAACATAAGCTACGCAATTTTTCCATATGTCGCTATTCATTTCGTTATTACCTGCCGAAAATTATCAAGGACAACTGCGCTTAAAGTTGGAGATTGATTATCGAGTGATATTCTTTGCTGATAAGAGCAACACATTAGGTACAAAGTCATCTTCACTTCCGGCATGATAACGCGTTTTCCTTTCGAACACGGTGTACCAAAAGTACAATTTGTACTGTCTACCCAACCATACTTAACAACACCATGAGTATGGAACCAAGTTTCGTCTAAATAAATTATACTTTTATCGGATTCATGGTACTTCTTTATTTTACGCAAATAGTCTTGTCGTAGTTCAATGATACACGGAGATTCCAATAAAACCATTGTATTATTTAATTTTTTATGTTTAAAGCCACATTTTTTTTTATTATTAAATCCTATATATAGCTAAAAATGCTAGTTACAAAGTTGAACTAAATTTTACATGGACCATCTAGACAAAGTAATCGAACCTAACTCTAAAAAGCTGTGATTTTTTTTTAACCTTATAAAAGTAATAAATATGTAGACATATAAATTACAAAATATACAAAAAATTCTAACAAGATACCACGCAATGTTTCTAAAAATTGGTACTTATAATCAGGGTATCCTCGCAACTTATCACGAACCAGTTCTAAAGTTGACACTATATTATCCTCGTAAGTTGTAAATAGTTCGAAGAATAAAATCCCTTGTAGTATTGTCAGCCGTTTTGAATTTTTGATTTATTGGTTTGCGCTTTATGGAATAACCAGTTACAGTCCCCAAATTAATTACGTTATAAATTTTTATAAAACCCAAGTTCATATTTAAAATATTAAATTGACATTGAACATATAAATCTTTAAAGAAAGATGTTTGTCCCTTTTCTTTCCGTCAGACCCAATCCTTGGACGCGTTTCGCCGGATTACGGCTCATCGGCAAGGCTATAGAGTCTGACGAAATGTAAAGGGACCTTACAGTGTTTTCAACACATAATGTATAAATACATATGCGAGATGTTACACGTGGCGACATCTCGTAGCAATCGAGCTATCCACCCAACCAGACCAGCGAGGTCTTAGCGAAGACCAAACGCTGGAATGGATCCCGCATAAGCAGGTATCTAATATCAGGTGGCGCTGAAAGCCTATCGTCGGTTTCTGTGAACCGAACACGTGATATTAAAGAAAGATGTTTGTCCCTTTTCTTTCCGTCAGTCCCAATCCTTGGACGCGTTTCGCCGTATTACGGCTCATCGGCAAGGCTATAGAGTCTGACGAAAAGGAAGATCTTCTCTAAGACCTCGCTGGTCTGGTTGGGTGGATAGCTCGATTGCTACGAGATGTCGCCACGTGTAACATCTCGCATATGTATGTAAATCTTTGTTTCTTAATTCCGGACTTATTTCGCTTTTGATGGCCGGCTGTGGCACCGACTCATTATATTCCTGCGATAAATTACCTTGACCTTCTGTTTCCAAAAAGCCATAATGATATGATAAAATATAGATACCAAGTAAAAACATACTTGTCTGAAATCACACAGTTATAGCAGTAAATGAAATATGTAAATTACAGTAAATCGTTTCAACCAGTCACGCCGCTGTCCGATTCCCAATGTCTCATACCTCAGCCATCAACTGATCTTAAAGCTGATAAGAGATCACTTGTCTACAGCATATAAAGTTGTATTTATATGCTGCTCTATTAATTTTCCCACCCGAAAAAAATAGTTCGCACTTTAAATTGCTGGTGGGCCTCGACGGTCTATCGCCAGGGTATTGCCAGTTCTACAAAGTTTTCGTATTTAAAGGAGGAACATAAGGGTTTGTTAGTTGTTTATTTTTCTTTATTTAAGAACAGTAAAATTCCTTTTTAGTGTGATTTAAATTATTCTTCTATAAATAATATTTCTTAAGTATTAAAAAAGTTTATAATATTCATGAATGGCTTGTTCCTTCTTTCTTTGACATTGAAAATTTCTTGGTTCAAAGTACATTTGCAAACTAGCTTTTAAAGAGAGTTACTGGCTATTAATTAAATACTGATATAAAAAAACACTTTTCATATTAAAAGCATTTTAAAAAAAGATCTGACAACCCCGATTATAATGTCGGTTCCTTTGAAGCTCGGTCGAAGCTTTTTTATGACATCAAACTGACTTTGGAAAAAGTATAAAAGGTATTTAATTTGTGCAACTTTTTTCTTGTCTAACCAACATTGTAATTTCTACTGTTTCCAAGATTCCAATGCTATTTCATTCTTATCTGGGACACCCTATATAATTCGAATTATAATGTTGTTATTTTCATCAATAATTAATAATACGAGATGTGCATTTATTCCAATAAACAATTTGATAATTAAAAACTGTGAATTAAACTCCAATTATAACAGTTTTTTTAAAAATAGATTTAGTTTTTCCACATCATTTTACTTAATAGTCTTGCTATTAGAAAATATTTCGAAATTAATTTTTTCCTTTACTGATAAAACCCAACGAGGAAGAAATTAATATGTAGCGACACACGTAACAAAATCAGGCTAATCATCAAAAAACTTTGCCGAAAAAAAAAATTGTTATTAAGATCACGCACACAGGCTCAGTGGTTTTTATTATTTTCTGGATAAAATTGCGTATTCGTGCAGTAAAAATAAAAGAAACATTAATTTATACGTTCAATACGCTACTGCTGACATACAGCGCCGAAAAAAAAAGATATATCGAATTCTAGAAGAGACATGAACTTATTTAAATTAAAATTATTAACGGCCGGTATAATATGATTTCATGTCTATCTTAAACTGTACAAAAAAAAAACAGAAAACAAAGAGAATACGCAGTTCGACTAAACTCTTAGTTTAAACCCAACCTATATTACCGCTCATAGGGAGTTTAACCGAAAAAATCTTAATTATTACAGGGTAATTTACGAACTGATCAAATCTTTGTTTGTTTGTTTTTAAATAAAAGATCCTGTATATTTATTTTTTGGTAAATTGAAAGATATAAAATATTATAGGTGTGCAGTTTGATAATAATAATAATAGTTCATTTCTTTATTTCACAATTACATTGAACAACGTAAAACGAAATAGTGTCAACAATGTGATGAATCACTATTAGCTTTCCAGATAATACCTAGCTATTGGAAAAACATGTGTTAATCTAAATAAAATCCAGACATAAAATTCTATTTTTCTACAAAGTAGAAATATACTGCTGTATTAAATAAAACCTGGCCAATATTTTATACGTAGATAAGCGGCAATTTACAAAGAAATTCGCCTCTGACAAACTATATTTTTCGTTTAAAAATCAACAAAACCAGGCTAATGGTTATAGAAGACCGCTGAAATCGGCATACTTCAAAAAATATATCATCCATACTAAGTTACGTTCTAGAAATTATTCTATTTAGAACTTAGATACCTTTGTTGAATATTATTAAATATATGATAATGAAGTTCCTTGTAAAGTGCCGAATCACCGCAGTAGAAACATATTCTTGTACAAGTTGTCCCATTTTCTGATTGATTGTGTATAAAGATGGCGGCAATGACAGTCACGATGACGAACTACGTGGACCGGTACCCTACATTCTTAATTACTTTTAATTGTTCCCCCACGATAGGGGGTTGGCCACTTCAATGCATCGGTAAAATTCAACAACAACTCGCTAACAACATCTTGACGAGAGACCTTTGCTCCTCGACCTTGTTCCACAGGACCGATTCTATTCCGAAAGCACAAAAAATGTGTTGTTCCTCCGCGCTGTAATCAAAATACTCTTAAGCTGTTTCTCTCCTGCTAAACAGTGGCAAAATTCTCGTAAGACGCGTTATGTTTTTTTAAGGCTTCCTTAAAAAAGTAAAGTATTCTTTTTCCGTTGACATACGACAATTAGTCTTGTATTGTAACGTAAGATGTGTTTCTCTGTTTTTCGCTGTATTAAATAAATAAATCCCATAGATTCTAGTGCAGTGTGTCTATTATAAGATAGTTAGTTATAAGAATCTTACTCATTAAAGGCAATTTAAGGAGTTAAGAGTGTTAGCTAGTAAAACCTTGTTTATTCGCCTGCCTTTAAAGAAATATATTTAAATCATTTCGACTCGTTACCCAGACTAATAAAATTAATTTATTTGTTTAAAGAGTCATGTCTAACTGTAAGAATTGCGTTGGATTTTTTTTGCTCAGCACTTAAAACGGCTTTATAATACATTTTTAAAGTCAGATAAAAATATACTACGTACTAAAATTTATCTTTGCCGACTGCTGACGTCACTATAGTCAGAGTTGTTCGACTCTGCTGACGTCACTAGAGTCGCAGTTGTTCGATTTTCAAACTGTCAAACTTCCAGAACTGTTATCCTTCAAGCAGTTTGTTATCTCTTATTGTCGTACAAAACGTCGCGGGAAACTAAATGTATCCTCTCTTTGCAAGTAAAAATTGTATATTATGTCGATCTCATTTATCTTACAGATATTGTTTCGAGGGTATATCTGAATACATTGACATAAAATAAAACTTACATATTTGTCAATGATCAACTGTTTTACACGCATGATGACGGCGAGTTTCCGCTCGAACAAATCTTCGACTCTAGTGACAATTAAAACTATATTGTGGTGCCGTTTGAAGTGCTAGAGAAAAAAATCAAAGCGTGTTGTGTTTGTGGCAATTATTTATAGTAAAAAAAGTGATATCAGTCATGCTAAATTTAATACCGTCACCAGGTGGTCATGGTACAACGACGCCAAAGTTTCTACACTGTCTTCATCAGGGTATTCTACTATTGAATTATTGTCATCAATACAAATATCATTGATAAACTAAGTCTGGCAACCAACAAGACAATTCTTGCGGCTACACCTAAGACAAAGTTCATTTTTGATTTTCAAAAGATAATTTTTCAATTTCCTGATGTATTCAGGATATCAGTGTATCACTTAAAATATTGTCTTGATGAAGAAACGAAACAGCATTGAAACGTTTTTGTCGATTTGGTAAGTAATATATATTTGCCCAAAAAGCTGATATGCCCTTCGCTATAATAATATCTTACTTCCACTTCAAACAATTTATTTGTTTACTCATTTTTGTGCTTGTAAATCCACCTTTTTCCTAAATAAATTTATCATCATTTTATATCTGTATTTTTGGTAAAAAATATTTAAAAAAATATCTGCGAGGGCCTCAAATAAATTAACATTCCTATTTAAATTAATTTGACACAATGACAAACGGTTTCCTTTAAAACGAAAATGCTATTATTTTAAAGGGGTTTATTTGCTTTTTAAAGTTTGCAACTGCTAGTGTCTCCAGACCTTTAATTACTTAGTAAACAGAAAACATCCGACCGTAAAATAAGTAAAAAGTTCAAATGAAGTAAATTGCAGCTTCAGTTGTATCCGGGCTTTTAAAAGGGTTTCTGCACGTAGGCACATCATTTTTCACTGGATTGGAGTGAAACGTTTTTCAATTTCGTAGATTATTGACGTTTTATTTCCAATGGTCTGGTAAATGTCATATTCGATTTAAAGTACGGAATTTTGAAAAAGTAATGATAGTAAAATTTTATCCAAAACTTTCAACAAGTTTTAGTTTTTCAATATACGGCGTGAACAGTAAGAAATGTAAGGAATGAGAAATTATATTAATGTCCTATTGACTAATTCCCATTAACTAAATAAACTTATTTCCACATAAAAATACTCTATATTTCGTTATGTATTTATAATTATCAGGAGTTCAAGCTAAAAGTGATTTTTTTTTTAATGTTAGTGTACAATAGCGCATCTCTATGTGCACCTATTGCGTGGGGGGGGGGGGGGGTTGGTTAGGGTAAATAAGTATTAACTGTAGTTAGTTGAATACTGTTTTTTAAATTTAGAATTTTCCTATTTATATTTACATATCAACTTGACTTCAAGTTTGCAACTTTACCCGATATATTGCCGGTACCCTGACGTGCTTTCTCAGCAAGGTTGTCGGTGTTTAGTTTAATGTTTCGTGTTATGTATCATTTTAATATGCAAGGATGTATAAATATGTAATAAATTTAGGTAAAATACTAAAAATTAGTAAAAATGAAATAAAAGAGATGTTGGTTAAATGGTTAGCAAAGTCAATGAAAAAAGTAAAAGCATGGCCTACTGTAATACGGTACAAAGACACCCTTTATATTAAAAAAAAAATAAAATCGACTTACTATCCCCTACTTTATACTAAACAATCTTCTCTAAACTATGTCCTGAGAGTACTTTTTCATGAAATGAATATGGCGGTTCTTCAAAATGTTTATTTTGCTTTAATAGAATTTCTTTTGAGATATGGAATTTGTTTCTGGGGAAATTCAAGCCAATATCTTCTAAATTCAATTTTTATTTTACAAAAAAGAGCTATCAGATATTTGTGCAAAGCTAGATCTAGAGATTCTTGTAAAACTCTATTTATCTCACAAAAAATTTTAACACTAACTTCAATTTTTATATTGGAAACATACGTATAATACCAAGAGAAACCTTTAATATATGTTTATTTCATACTGTATCGTAAAACACACCTTTACATATTTGAATTTAGTCCAGAAAATAAGGTTTTACAGCAATAAGTCCGGTAAAATTTTTTTACCGGACTAGTCCTGTAAAATTTCTTTACCGGACTGAAATTTGTAAGTTTTAGTTTAATCAATGTCAAACACACAATGTTTCCACCAGTAAATATAAGCACTTTTCAAATATACGACGCAGAATAAAACTTCATTAGGTATAATTTCAAAACATAATTATAATTTTTAACAGAACAGTATGAAATAAAATATTGTACGTCATTCGTCCGGCAAATTCTTTACAGTATTCGTTTCAAAATTCCAGACTCGGCTCCTTCGTCGCCTCGTCTCGAAACATTTCACTCATACTGTAAAAGTTGATTTACCGGACTTATAACGTAAATATCTATTACCTATTCCTTCTTCAAGTCTTGTAAAAAAATCCATAATTTATGATTCTAAAATTCTAGATGAATATTTTGGTGATACTCTGTCATAATTATTTGCATTTTTTTTTTGTTTATTCCGATATTTTAAGTTTTACTATATTATTATATTTTATTGTTAATTTAATTTTAAAAAAGGCTTTGTCGATTAAAATAATATTTTATGACAATAAAGCATATTTTGATTTGATTTGATTTTGGTTTGCATCATTTAATAATAGTAAAGTAGATTTCAAATCAGCATAAGATCAACTTGCCGATACATACTATTTTTAAAACGTTCGTAAGTTAAATGAACAGAGAATATAGGTCGTTCAATAGAGAAGAATGGGTTTTTTTTATTACGAATTAGTTAGGACAGCGAATCTAAGTGTTTACACTACAATTAAAATTAATATGTTATAATCACACATAAGTACATAACAGAATAACTTGCAAGTACAGATATAAAAGCTAGCCAACATACCTAACTTTTTTAAAAAATAAAATTAGACAGGAAGTCGTACTTTCTCAATTGCTATTCAATAACTGAACTACAGTTGATGCAAAACAAAAACGTCATCAATCAGCTCATAATTGTAAATCCGTAAGAGAACACGAGGAAATTAAATTTGGGCAAAAAGTGTTAAAACTTTATGCGATATTGAATTTACTACAAACTTAAAGTATTCTTCTTTGATATGAACCCACTTATAGCAAATATTTTGTTTATTTAAGCTTGTAAAAATGAATATAATTTGAATTTTATTGGTCGGTAGTTGGCAACACAACTGTAAACGGTACGGTGGCGCCAGCTCGTTCGTTGGCTTAGTTTGACGTTGCATGCAAAACTAGCCTTAATTATTCGTGGTTCCGTGTTGCTGTGCGTCTATTTTTCCAGATCTTTTCATAAATAGCATTAAACAAATGTTCTATTAAGAGAAACAAAAGTGCACATACATATCTCTGTCGATTACGTTATTTACTATTTGTGACAAATGCCGAAGCATTTAAATAGGTGGTGCAAAGAGCTAATAGCTCCTTTAAGAAGCTATTTTCAGGAAGAACTTAACAACTGGCCTATTGTTACCCTTGACAGCAGTACAGAGAAGTACATTTAAAGAGTGTATTAAGGTCTATCTATTTTATAACTACTTTACTCATTTTTAGCGCATAGCAGCTGCCCTACATTTAAACATGTCTACTGTAAGTAATTTAAAGAGTCTGTTAAGGTCTAGATATTTTACTTCTACTTTTCTAATTTTTACCATGTAGCAGCTGCCCTAAATTTCAATATCTCCACTGTAAGCGCAATTTCAACAACAGTTAAGGAAAATAAATTATTAGAATCACCTTAAAACAAACGTTCTAATTCAAAGAAAGTTGTAAATTTGTGGAGATTGAATATAAGTTCTATCCGTGAGACTATTTATGGAATGTACGAAACAACTAAGTTGTATTATTTAAAAATTATAATATTTTACATCGGTTATTCATAAGCTGTAACTTTTTTTAAAACATCATATAACTTTGACAACTTTAAGTTAAAAATTAAAAGACAGAGAACTGTTTGATGGTTGTCTTAACTCTTTAGGAATCCTCTTCAAGAAAACAGGCTTCGGATGGTAAAAAAAACTGAGGCGAGGGCTTATGGAACATTCGTATGTAGCTTTCAAACGACTGGTATTTTTGAAAGAATATATTAAAGAGAAAGAAGCATTCTTGTACCAATTCGTTTTCCTGGATGAAACATGGATTTTTCAGAATGGTACCATTGGTCGATCTTGGCAAGATGAAAATAAAAGAAGTGTTAGATCTACTGAAGTTGATGGTAAAAGGTATTATGCAGTAAACAAATATATAAACTATGAAACATTTTTGTATATTTATCTTGTTTTTACGAAAAAAAAAACTGTGTAATTCCCTCATTCGGATAATTTTGTTACAAGCTGGCAACACTGTCGATAACTGACGTCACTCGAAGGGTATGACGTGCATCGGTTTTTGTTTTGCATCAACTATTATGTATGTTTGCCGTGTTAGATGTTTATCCGCAAAAATAACACAACTTACAAAAAAAATTGCTTTATTAAAGTACTAATGCCTAAGTGGCAGAACAAAAATATATAATATAAAATAATACTAAAATACAATCAAGTTAACTGGTACTCTACGCCAGCTACCAGTTTAATGATAGCCGATGGCATATGTCATTTTTAGTTACGTTCTTTTTACAGACCTTTAATTTGGTCAGGGCCGGAATTAGATATTTACGAATAACAAATTATTTAAAATAATAAATAACGCAGCAGGAGGCGAAATTGTTGACGACAGCATTCGTGAGATTCAAAATATAGTTGACGACTAAAAGTGGTCCTACAGGATATGCATATATGGTAGATTAAAGAGGGAAAAAGACAAAACAACAAAATTAGCACAACCTCTAAAAAAATTAAATTGAAAAGTATTTCTAAAGCTATAAGTTTATCTCGGCACGATAAACTCGCTCAGATTCATAATCTTAGCCCCGAAACATAAATTCCTATAAAATTAATTAATTTTGAGGCAATATTTGTGTAATACATAATGGCTAAACAAAGTATGTTTACTTACTTTTCAAGGAAAAGAAACACTTTCGGATCCACAAAGTCGAATAATATGTTAGTAAAATGTCTAATGAGCACAAAATAAACGATATAATGGAAACAGGCTCAAAGCACAGAAAATACACAAAAATATTCAAAATCGGTGACGGGACGGCTCAGACGGATCTGTAAATCAGCTGTAAATTTCGAATGTGATCAAATAAAAGAGGAATAGATAGACGGAGAGAGATATCAGTGCAAAGGCGTAAGAAAAAGATGCATATCTACACGACACTCTAAGTGAGGTACTACAGCAGATATTAACATTGAAAATGTTTATATTATCGCACGGGCACGTTAGTATGGGTACGAGACTATGGAATTCAACGAAATTGTTGTGTTGCATTTGTCCCATACGTCCCACAATCTAACGACACCGAATTATAATGATCCACAGGCGGAACTACGCGAACCGCCGCCGCCGAGCCGGTGGCCCGATGATGACGGGGAAGGAAGAAGGGACGAAGGACGACGGGATCAGACCAAGTCATGAGTTATTTTACAATTTTTTATATTATGAATCAATAAAACTTATATCAACTACCTAAATATTACATTCAAATCTATGAGTTTTCGCAGATCTCAAATCTCACAAGTCACAAGCGTTGCACTCTGCTTCGGCACTTTCAATGTTCTCCCCGGTTGCATCTTTGTAAAGGACTGTAAATTTTTTACCTGTTGACGCTTTTATATATTATACAGGGTGTTTCATTAAGGTCGAAGAGCGGCCATATCTCGGAAACTATTGGGCATAGAAATTTAGGAAAAAAAAATTTATAACTAAAGTGGCCATGGGAAAATCCTGGAAATAATCTTTAAGTTCCGCATTTTGCCGCAAGGGGGCGCAATTGAAAAGTAAATTTTTAAATTTTAGATATCTCCGAAAATTGCACGTTAAGGTATATTTTTGATAACACCATTAAAAAGCTTGGACAATTTTGCATAATTTTGGTCCCATGCTTATTGGCGTACCGACTTTAGTAAGAGTGGGGGAAGCTGTTGAATGTGTAATCATTTAAATCGCTGTAACTTATCAACGACTTATCCGATTTTAGCAAACTAAAACTTGTTTGGAAGAGAAATATAAGTACTTTTAACAGTTACTATCGCCTTGAGTGGTCCATGATACTTCTCAATAAAAATACAAGAGGGCGCAATTTGCAATAATAACACATTTCTTAACTTTATTCATTTATTTCAAATCATACGGTATAATTATGATACCATAATCGAAAAGTAGATGAAATTTGCTACAAAAAATGTCAAAACCGCAGTTCGATATCTCCATCCGTTTCAGAGTTATTGCCAATAGAATAATTTTTAAAACTTTAAATGAAGAAGCGGTTGTTTTCATAGTTTTGTGATCAAGCATTCCATGACAAAAAATATTTTTAAACTTTATGGTTAGGTAGGTTTGTTTCTCATTATTCCAATGTCAAACTCCGTGCCTTCCTTCACACTTTATCTAGGCTTAGGACTAGTCCAAATCATGTAAAATACAAAATTTGGAGCGGGTTTCAAGGCCAACGGGCCATAAAACAGTATTGAAATAATTATCGGAAACTATTGAAGGAAACAATATTCATGGAAAGCTTCTTAGGAAAACAATTGAGAGACTTTATAAATGTTTAAAATGACCTCCGTTGTGCAAAATACAACGATTAATTCTTTTTCTAGAACTAGAGACAGCTGTTTCAATTTCAGCTCGTGAAATCGAATTTAGTGCATTTTCAATTCGCTCAATCATGTTGTCTCGTGTGGTTGGTCGCGTTTTATATACAATGTCTTTTATTCGCCCCCACAAGTAAAAATCTAACACAGTTAAATCCGGGTATCTAGGTGGCCAAGCAAACAAACTACCCCTTCCAATCCAGCGATTTGGGTATCCAATATCTAAAAAATCACGGACCATATGCGAAAAGTGTGCCGGGCATCCATCATGTTGATACCACATGGATGTTCTTAGGCCAATAGGAACATCTTCTAAAAGGATAGGCAAGTCATTTTGTAAAAAGTTTAAATAAGATTCACCATTTAGATAATCATTAAAAATAAACGGTCCGATAATTCTGTGTCCTAATACTCCGCACCACACGTTAACACTCCATCTGTTTTGGTGACCCACTTCGCGCATCCAGTAAGGATTTGTCTGTGACCAATAGTGCATATTGTGTAAATTAACTTTGCCACAGCTACTGAAAGTGGCTTCATCAGTCCATAACACGTGGGAGAGGAATTGAGGATTCTCGTTACACATCTCTCTTAGCCAATAGCAATAGTCGAGCCGTCTGTCATAATCACTTTCTGATAGCGCCTGATGTAAAACTATATGATAGGGATGCAGCTTAAAATCCCTTAGAATTCGGAACACTGCAGTACAACTTATACCTAGGTCTAAAGAAATTGCTCTTATGCTTAAATGCGGATCGGCCTCTACGTACGCAAGAACGTTTGTAATGTTGACTTCATTTCTTACTGGACGTCTTCTAAAAGCAACTGAAATGCGTCGTACACTTCCCGTTTGCCTTACGCATATTGCCAGTCGCTGAAATACTGCTCTGCCATAGTGCCTTCGTTCAGGATATCTGAGAGCATATTCGCGTTCCGCTATAGGCGCATTTTGAAAACATTCAAAATATACGGCCAGCATATCGTAAGCTTCGGCATTGGTATAAGCCATTTTTGAAAGGTACGTATCACAATTTTCTATCAAGAAGTTTAAGATGAATTACGGATAAACTTTTGTCAACACCTTTCAAAATGAAACTAGTTGACAACTATTTGCATTATTTGTCTTATCTCCATGGAAACTTTCAGATTTTATTTCACAGCTATCTAGATTTATTTTTTAAAACACATCATATTGTTAGAGTTACGCCTAAATGACACGTTTTCCATGATTGCCATTAATTCTAGAGTGGTTTCTGGGCCATTGGAATAATGAGAAACAAACCTACCTAACCATAAAGTTTAAAAATATTTTTTGTCATGGAATGCTTGATCACAAAACTATGAAAACAACCGCTTCTTCATTTAAAGTTTTAAAAATTATTCTATTGGCAATAACTCTGAAACGGATGGAGATATCGAACTGCGGTTTTGACATTTTTTGTAGCAAATTTCATCTACTTTTCGATTATGGTATCATAATTATACCGTATGATTTGAAATAAATGAATAAAGCTAAGAAATGTGTTATTATTGAAAATTGCGCCCTCTTGTATTTTTATTGAGAAGTATCATGGACCACTCAAGACGATAGTTAAAGGTACTTACATTTCTCTTCCAAACAAGTTTTAGTTTGCTAAAATCGGATAAGTCGTTGATAAGTTACAGCGATTTAAATGATTACACATTCAACAGCTTCCCCCACTCTTACTAAAGTCGGTACGCCAATAAGCATGGGGCCAAAATTATGCAAAATTATCCATGCTTTTTAATGGTGTTATCAAAAATATACCTTAACGTGCAATTTTCGGAGATATCTAAAATTTAAAAATTTACTTTTCAATTGCGCCCCCTTGCGGCAAAATGCGGAACTTAAAAATTATTTCCAGGATTTTCCCATGGCCACTTTAGTTATAAATTTTTTTTTCCTGAATTTCTATGCTCAATAGTTTTCGAGATATAGCCGCTCTTCGACCTTAATGAAACACCCTGTATATATATATTTATCCTCGTCGCACACCTGTAAATATATGGTCATTCATATACCCATCTCTCATCAACACAGCGATTGCCAGTATTCGCGAGATGATTTTTGAATTAAGGGACTTTTAAATCACAGGTTGGGAAATACGTTTGAAATATGGCGTCGGCCGCCATTAAACTGGTAGCGGGCGTAGAGTATATTTACTTGTTTTGATGTTTTTGTGCGTAAAAGTTTCAATTCAAATACAAGAGTCTTTATCAAGGCGAAGCCCAACCTGAAACATTTTATAAATTTAGAAAAAAAAACACACACAACATTATTAAAAATAACTAAATGATAGGGATACCAGTATACCTGAAGATGAGTACTTAAGTACTCGAAACATGTGGGTAACTTAGAATTTATATCAATCATTAAACTGTGGAGGAAGACACTGCATTGTTTTATTTACATTTTAGATATAAGTTGGGGTCACTTTTTTAAAATATCAAATGATCCATATTTCAACCAGTGGCGTGGTAAAAAAAAGGGTGGTGGGATATTTAGGTTCATATTTCTTCCCTGAGTATAATTTTGCTATTTTTTAATACATTATGATTCCTGCAACGTTACGTAAAATAGGTCATTTGGATATATGATCGTAAGGACCGTTTTCTAGATAAAAGGGCTTAAAAGGACGATTGCAGTACGTAAATTCAGTAAACAGGCTACATAAGTAATGAAAATAAGAAGGTGCTTTTTTAAAATGTAGATATTTTTTCATATACCCAGAGGACGTTTTTTCTACGTAAGCTGACACCCGAGAGACTTTACAGTAAAAACAAGCTAAGGCGGTAAAAGAAAATAATATCCAAGTATCACATTAGAGAAATATTCTTTATAATGCGTCATTCAAACATATTGAAACAATAATAAAATACCGATAAAAGATGAAGACCCATCGACCCAAAGACATTTTAGTTGTAATGTCTTTACATTGACCCTATCCAACGATCATCCTCATATTGTAGCTTATAGAAAAATTTCAAGTTTTCTTATTTATTTGACAAGTATCAAATTTGATTGGTTGTGAAAAGCCTCGAGGATCATAATATCAGAAAAACGGTGTCAGAGGGACAAAATCTCTTTAGCTTTATTGCTATAAATTGTATAATAACGAATTTGCAATAAATACTTAACAATAAATGAGTTAAAGCTTTTACAACTTTTTTTAAAAATCAAAATCTGGTACGTTCCAGAAAAATTCTAAATAATGTAAAAAAGGTTAGTATTATCAAATAATATAATTCGGAATTAACTTTTTTTTGTATTGTAGAGTAGAGGCTTATCATTGTGAATCCATCATAAAAAGGCGCATAATTCCCGGAGCACATTTTGAGAATTTAATGTTTACTTTGTCGAAAAGGCGAGTTATCTCTACTACAGTTCCGACAATATTTTTCTCAACATTTTTTATTGTATTGTATTGCATACAAGATAGATGTATAATGTTCAATATTTTTGTATTAGCCATTTCCAACTAACTTTGTAGACAAATAATTGTGAGCAATTCAACAATCTAATATTTATTTTACTAACCATAATTTAAACCCTAAGCCGGCCCTGTCAGGCAGCGTTTAAATATTGGGTAATATGCCTGAGTCCAGTCCCGGTTTTTCATGAAACACCCAGGACCAAAGTCACAGCAGACGGCATCTGATCTCTCTTTCTGTTATTTTTCTGTTCGTTCTTTTTCTTGTGCAAGCTCATTTCCCAGAGCAATTTTCAGTTTATGTATGGGCATGAATTATTGGTAATAATCCTATAGGCCCATTTTTTCTGCCAGAACGCCTTAATGGATAAAGTTTCCTTTATCTCTCTAACTTCTCGATCTCTCTTTAAATCATATAATATACAGTGTGTGTATAAAGTCTGGAAACTGCTTAATAACCTCACAATGTATTGGCCGATTTAAACCAAATTTAGTACAGTTGTCTAAGAGGATCATATGCATCAATTGACCATAATGGCGTTGTTGTCAGCTGTTTACTTTGACTGAAAATCAAGCGAATTTCAAGTGTTTATATGTATCACCCTGTATATTTTTCATTTATAGATTATACGTTACATTTCTTACACTTCTGACATGACGTACTTTGTTCCTAATATCAGTAGTTTTTTAAATAACGACGTGTTTTGCAAATTATCAACAAATTGTGTTTTATTTATTAATAAATAAAACTCCAGTTAACTTTTGATGTAAAGTCATTACAGCTGTCATTTTTACATGAAAAAATATCTTTAACTGAAAGTGAAAGAATTATAATTCTTATGATGATTTTAAGAATGAATTTAATGACGGTCCATTTTTTATTGATGGAAATTTGCTTGCAATTTAACCTTGAGCTGTTGGAAATACAAATAGTGCTTACTATACGAAATGTGATGGGTTCAAAGTATGCAAGTACATTCTTTCAACAGAATTGAGCTCCTTCAATTTTGGTCGAGTCGTGCGCGATTTTTGAACAACACTTTTCCGAATAGGTGGAGCGGTAGAGGGGGTACAATTGAGTGGCCACCTAGGTCCCCTAATTTGTCGCCCAAATGATTACTTTTTATGGGGACACTTGAAGAACGAGGGTTATACCACAAAAACTCAACATGTGACTGATTTGCAGCGTCGAATTTTGGACGAATTTCAGTTAATAACACCACAAATGATTTACAATATAATTCAAAAATTTCATTTTCAATTAGTTCACTGTCAAGCTGTACAGGGAAAACGGTTTGAACATTTAATATAATTTTTTAAAATTATACTCGTCATTTCGAAAACTGATATTCGGAACAAAGTATGTTATATCAAAATTGTAACATATGTAACGCAGAATCTATAAACGAAAAGATGTACAGGGTGTTACATATAAAATTAAAAAGTCGCTTGATTTCCGGACAAACTAAACAGCTGGCAACAACGCCAATATCGTCATTCGGTGCGTAAGATCCTCTTACTCAACTGTACCAAATTTTGTTTAAATCGACCTATACATTGTGAGGTTATTAAGCCGTTTCCAGAGTTTATACACGCAGTGTATGTATTAGTACCACAATCATAATATTATTAATGGCTAAAAGACGAAATATATGCACCCAAATTCAGCCAAAATATGCGCATATATATGCCTTGTCTGCCTTTAAAATATGCAGTTATATTCATTTTTTTGACCAAATATGCATACTGATATGCAATGTTTCTTAATTTATTATAGTAAAATAGAGTAAAGAAACACACTGGGTTCTAAGAAAGATGTTTATTTAAAAAAAAAACAAAGAAAAATAAAAGTAAACAATTTTTTAACCTGACATTGTATAAAAGACATTTATTACTAAATGTTTTTTAAAACTTAGGTAGTAAAGTATAAGGCCAATATACAACTTTGTTGGATGGTTTACCTTCATAAATGCTTTTTACTGCAGTTACGTATTTAAATCCTTCATCCTTTTTTACAATTACATCCAACTTGACCTCCTACTTTACCAGGAATGTTGTTACATTTAGCGGAAAAAGTTTCAACAATACTAATTAAGTCTCTTTAACTCAAATTTCCACTCTCTAACAAGGATATTATGTCTGAAATTAACCTTAATAAAAACAAGATTTTTAACTACACTTGCACTTTTTAACAACTCTTTACTTTGCACAACATACTGCGAAACGTCATCTAGATCCAAAATTAGTTCCTTAATGGCGTCGAAATGTTGTGCGTAGAATATTGCGGCCTTAATCCATGTTTCCCACCGGGTAATTAGAGGTTCTGGAGGCAAACTAACTCCTGATAATCTCTCCTTATATATCTGTACTCTTAGAGGTGGTTTTAGAAACACTTTTTTACATTTGAAATTAATTTATTTAATAAAGGATATTCAGTTCTGAAGGTTTCTGCGACTCGGTTTATTTCATGTAAAAGACAAGTCACATCAGACAAAAGCACTAAAAACTTCTCATCTGAGACTGGATTTGGTTAGAAAAAGCTCGATAGGGACTGCTAAATAAATCGGGTTACGATCACATTATTAATTTTGTCTACCTGCTTAGAAGCTATTTAATATAGGTTTGTTGCTTAATTGTCTTGAAATGCTTCAATCATAAGATGTGCGATATATATGCCACAAGCCTCTGTGATTTCATTAAAAATAATATAAAAAATTTTATCACCCACTGAAGCTCTAATTTCTTCTTTCTAAGCGTGAATTCATCAGGAATGGTTTGTTGACAATATTTCTGCAAAAATCCTCTAAATTGCGGATTCTGCAATTTTTTTAAGGGTATCTTTGCTGCGACCAAAGCCTTGCATAAGTCTTCTTGAAAAATTTCCTTTTCAGATTTCGATCTTTCTCCAACATTTTGAAATGCGTTTTTTTACACTCAGCTGAACTGGCTCAGATTTAATTTTTTGTATCTTTGATTTATGCAGCGGTGTTTTCAAATGTTGATCGATTTGGAACTTCTTTTCACAAACAATAATTTTTGCACAAGCTTTACACAAGACTCTCCACTTCTCCACTAAACTCTAACTCTGAGAAATTTTTAATCCACGAAGACATTTTCGCCAATTTAGACATTTTGAACACAAATTTGAAATTACTAGTTTCATACTGAATATACTGAAATCTTTCGACAAACTAAAACATAAGTATGCTCCATTCCACAATAATTCGTTGATTTCTCGACCGCAATAAAATTTAAATGACAACCCTCAGTCGTAATCCCAACCATAAATAAGTTTGAAATTGAAAAAGTAGTCCATACTTACAGTGGAGTTGATACGATAGGAAATAAAATACTTAAAGTCTTCCTCCACAAAATAGATTTATTGCTTTAAAGGTTTATCCCTACATGTTTCGGATGTTTAAACATCCATCATCAGGGGATACAATATCGAGTTCATATAATGAAGTTCGTTACCCCAAATGAATGGGCATAACTACTTGAAGTTTTGAAGCGAAGAAATTTGCACATCAAGGAGGGAAAGAGTGTTGAAACGTCACATTAGAAGGAAAAAAAAAAGTAAACTTTTTCATTTAATTGATGGTATCCATTAATTAATAACTAGATTAAGAAATAACAAAATTACATTTATTATATTTTTTAATTATATTTTTTTTAATTAATTAATTTTGTTAATTCTTAATCTTGTTATTAATTAATGGATACCATCAATTAAATAGAAAATTTTTCTTTTTTTTTCCTCCCAATGTGACGTTTCAACACTCTTTCCCTCCTTGATGTGAAAATTTCTTGGCTTCAAAACTTCAAGTAGTTTTTTATGCCCATTCATTTGGGGTAACGAACTTCATTATATGAACTCGATATTGTATCCCCTGATGATGGATGTTTAAACATCCGAAACATGAAGGGATAAACCTTTAAAGCAATAAATATATTTTGTGGAGGAAGACTTCAAGTATTTTATTTCCCATAAATAAGTTGCCTGACAAATATCTATTGTGTTGGCACAGGACCTTTCGAAAGGGTACAGGTCCTGATTACCTACTAATTTCAATAGTTTAGGTTAACTGTTTTCAACAAAACAACAAATATAAAATAATAGGTAAGTATCTTTATTTTAATCATGTAATTAAATAGCTATTAATATTTATACAAAAATACTAATCTACAATATTATAATAATACAACATTTAACTTAACCTTCTCTATATTTAGCTCTGTTTCACTATCACTATCGTCTTCATCTATGCCTAAACTAATTATTACGTTACTATTAATTATGTTATAGGAATCTTCGACTTGGATCACGTGTCCTCACAGAATTTTCTCAACTTTCTACTGGGATATTATTTACACATTTTTTAATTAATTCTATAACAGAACTAAGTAGTGTAGGGGATGTGTTTTCTCTTCCAATCATCGTCTTTAACTGGCTCCATATATGTTCTATTAAGTTAAAAACACAGTAATACGGAGGGAGGCGTAAAACTGTGTGACCATTAGCACTTGCGAGATTGTCAGAGATATATTCTTTTTCAATATTGAATGTTTTTAAAACATTTAAAAGGTCCTTTTTTGTATAGGTTTTCTCGAAATATTATGTATTATTTTCCATCATATAGTTTTGAATTTCCACTTTTGTATTATTTGAATTCGGCACTTTACTTAGTTGGCGACTGCGGTAACTAGCGTTGTCAATCACAATAACACTATTTTTGGGCACATTCGAAAGCAGACGATTCTGAAACCAATCTTCAAACAATGTAGCATCCGTGTCTTGATGGTAATCCAAAGATGAATTGGCAATTTTCTTCGCAGATAATATTAGAGCGTTCGGAATAAATACATTTTCTGAACCTGCATGTAATATCGTAATTCTTTGTCCTTTGTTTGAGGGAGCTTTAGTTTGACGCTTGATTGTTGAATCGCTCCAACCTTTTTTAGGAGCGTCGTGGGTATTAAACCAAGTTTCGTCCAAGTATATAATTGAACGATTTTCTTTCCTATATTGTCTGATAAGATTCAAATAATCTCTACGCTATACTTGTAAACGCTGCGATTCATTAGTACTTATCGTTTGTCAATGGTACGATATTTAAAACCCATTGCTTTTACTATTCTCCAAAGGCTTGTCCTGCCACATGAAATGTCGGTTTCGTCTGCTGTAAGTACCTTTTTTAGCGTATCTATTGTTGGGATTATTTGTTTACTATACATGTCATAAATTTTCCTCCAAATCAAGTCTTTATCAGCTTCTTCGATGCTTCTCAATTTTCTGCTGTCACACCGTTTTTTCCTTGGCTGGATGGGTTTGGTCACTATATATTTTACTGTCGTTAATGCAACTTTGGTCAAAATACTCGATTCACTAAAACTTGCACTCCGGTCATACCCTTTTTCTAAAAGGGTACAGTAAACGTTCTTTATGATGTTTTTGGCATCAAGTGATAGATGTTTTTTCTTCGTTACACCATAACTTCCGGAAGCAATATTATCTGAAGTTTCACACAGATCTGACATATTTTGGATGCTCGATGACACACACGAAAATACCTTTAACGCATAGCTTGACAAACACCAAACGACTGATAAACTAAGATGAAAAGACTCTGCTGTATATTGAACACCTGCAATTTGCCATTAACCTACCTAATATACCAATATAATAACATAATTAATAGTAACGTAAGGCCCTTAAAAATTAGTTTAGGCATAGATGATATTATAATATTGTATATTAGTATTTTTGTATAAATATTAATAGCTATTTAATTCCATGATTAAAATAAAGATACTTACCTATTATTTTATATTTGTTGTTTTGTTGAAAATAGCTAACCTAAACTATTGAAATTAGTAGGTAATCAGGACCTGTACCCTTTCAAAAGGCGCTCATTTATGGCTGGGTTTAAATTTTATTGCGGTCGGAAAATCAACGAATTATTGTGGAATGAAGTATACGTATTACAACCCAATATAAATACAGTTTGTTAAGCAGGTAATAATAAGGCATTTGTAAAAGACAATAAATATCCCCCAGCAATATGCATGCAAATCCCTGAAACAAGTGCCGGACTGGACATTAAACCTATGAGTATACGAGTTTTCATGACCTGGCGTTTTTAATTTTTTATAATGCCGAAAACATAAAAATATACTCATAAAATAGTAATTTGGGGAAAATGTGCATTTTATTATAAAATTGACAAAATATGCAAAAAATGCATACATAGGTATGCATTTTGCATATATTCTGCCCTTTAATCACAATATTATTAATAGCCAATGTAATTCTATACAAATAACGCATCCAGTTGATAATAAAGTAGGTAACATATTAAATAGGTCGCAACTCAAGCCCTTGTAGTGCCTAGGCGCGACACACATGTTTGTTAACATTTTTATATGTGTATTGATTTTAATAAGCAATTAATATTGTAATAAATTTTCATTTTTGAATTTCCTCCAACAACTACCCGTTTTACTTGAAGATGTACTATACGCATTAAGGAATCAAATATGGTACATGCATGATTGAGCTCCATCATTGCATGCAGTTTATCCTAATCACTGGATAGGAAGCGGAGGACCTTAGCAATATCCAGCAAAGTCCCCTGCTCTCATTGATTTTGATTCTTTTGTGAGATCATCTAATATATAACTCCTACAACTACAACAATGAAACTACAAAAAAAAGGTTGCGAGCTCGAGCAGAATTCTACCCAACCTAATTATTATAATGAGTTTAAAATTTAATTTAACTTAGCACCCTATATAAAAACAGAAACTTAAAAATTACTCTGTATAGGGATACTTCAGTTACTGCTGAATTTAATGATCCTGGATAATTATTTTTGAATTTGCCAAGTCACGTATCCATATCAGGCTAATGCCGTAAAAGTACAAGCTACTTGTAGAGTGTGATGTCACGTTTGGCGCGGTTTAAATCTTCTCTCCTAAGTTTGCGCCCGCACCCCAACGTTTTATACAAATTTAAACTGCATTAGAGTTTAAAATGCGTTTAAATAAATAACGATTTTAGTTCTGACCCCGGTCCCAAGTTGGCTTTAAGATTAAAATGATTTAGAGTAGAAAGTATTTTTATGACAAGCAGAAATGGAAAGTTTTTCAGATATGGGCGTGCTTGATTCTTTAGTAAAAACGTGCTTTTTAAGAAACAAACTCTCTTGAAATTTCAATTAAAACCAAAAACACAAATAGGAATAAATATGTTTAGGTTTCATCAAGACATGAACATAAATTATTAACATTTTGCAGGTTAAACTATCCATCATCTGATGATGTGATGATAACTGTTAACTTAAACTAAAAGATTAAACAGAGAATGAAGCCAGACGGCTCCATCTCGTGGTGCTGGTAAAGAACACCAATTCTTAAGCATACCTGCGCCCTCTGACATGGATTTACAAAGCCACAAATATTAGAGGATCTCCTGCAAAGACAGCACGTCACAATTGCAGGAGTCCTCGCTAGGCAGCGCTATGCCCGAGCTGGGCGTCATGTCAGTTTAGTAACCGAAAAACTTAATAAAATATCAAGGGTTTACTTTTTCCTTCTGCCAGAACCATCCTAACTCTCCTTGTATTAAAAAGTAAAATTCCAAGCGTCGCTCAAAATCACCTGGCTTCAAGGTATGTATAAATTTTGGTTTGTAACGCCGAAATTTGTTTTCATTTAATATTTTTGAAATCGTAGTTTTATTTGCAACCCTTGGTCTACGTTTCTTATTGTAGTTATTTTCCACACTTCCAAAGGTCTTGAATTTAGTCACAATGTTCCCTACTGTTGTAAGAGAAATCATTTTATCATGATATCTGTAGTTAAAAATTTCGGCAGGTTCCCGATACGTTTTGTATATTTCACCAACAATTAAAATTATTTCAATTTTATCTTGCATACTCAATTTCAACGGCATATTTATCTTATTAAATTTTCAAACTGATGTTTCAGACAAATAACATAGCTGACAGTTAAAATTCAAATTCAGGTGAGAAATGGTGGCAAGATAATGAACATGCCATTAAGAATTAAGATTTAAATTTTAAAGTTTATTTTCAATAATAGTCTACTAAGAGTAAAAACAGATATACTTTTTAATGCCAATCAACATTTTCTTATTCCATTTTGTTCTAAAATTAAAATTAAGAGTACTTTTCTCGTAGGTCAATTTTGATTTTTTACTTTTTGATCATCCTGTACATACTATCTCAAGTTTGAATAGTCTAATGTTATTTTTTCAGTAAGCAGAACTTTTCATAAAGAGTAACTTTCTTTCGTAAATTTAATATTAAAAAAGCTTCCCATATGTACGGAACTTAAGCGGACACACTGTATACGTAGTTGCCTATAATCAAGTTTGTTCCAGCTTAATCTGCCAATTATCCTTAACCACTTTTGAATATATTTCTTTATTTGATTTTCTTAAGCCGCTTCAGGTTCAATATTTATAAATTGGCTTCAATTTAATCAACTTAATTCTGGGATTTTCCGGTTATCGAGATATTACTGATTAATATTAAAAGTAATCCTTGAGGTATTTGTGATTTGAATCTCAAATAAAATGAGAAAACTGCGTGGAAACGGGCAATCGATCACGTTGGGTAGACTTAAAGATTTCCTGATTATTTACTTTTTTAGCCGTTTTACTGGGTTTTAGAGCTTTTTTTGGGATTCGGTAGATTGCCACAAGTAGAGAAACGGAATTTTAATTTATACATACTTTATAGTATACATTACAGGACCTTAACATTATTAACCATGTTCAAATCAAAAAGCAATTTACTTTAAATTTCATTTCTTGATATTCAATCGGCTGGTCGTAAGAAAATTGTTTTTTAATCTTTCGTGGCCTTAAAATTTCTGCGGATATAAATTTTGCATCAACTTCTAAACAGGAAGCTAGTTCTTTGGCATTTACTATAATAAGTCACTGGATCCTTTGTCAGATCGATATTGTTTTACAAATTCATTGAGGTTATTTAAACTTTCGCAAGCCTGGGAAATATTAAATGTTTTTGATTGCAGAATCTTAGTAAAAACATTTTCTTTACTTAGAATCTTGTACCACAAGACTACCATACACACAAATTCATAATTTTTAACTCTTTTACCTAGAGAGGTAGCTAGATGTTTTGTAGTATTGTCAAAATTATTTCCGGATAAAATTTCATAAAGAGCATCGTAAATTTCGCCCAACTGAAATCTTAGAGGGGTTATTGCATCAATTCTGCTAGACCATCTAGTTTCTGACAAAGACTTTAATGTCAGGCTTAAAATGTTACTTTTTAAAACAGACCACCAATTGGTTGAGGCAGAAAAAAATATATATAATTCTTGAACAGTTGAAAAAAAATGTATACTAGAAATATTGGATTTCACAGCATCGTTTATGACAAGATTAAAACTGTGGTTACAACAAAGTACAAACACTGCTCGTGGATTAATGTCTAAAATTCTTTTTTGTACACCTTGATGTTTACCCTTCATATTTGAACCATTATCATATCATAACCTTGGCTGCGCATATTATAAAATGTCTAAACCATAATTATTCTCCAAAGTTTTTAGTATGTTGTATCACCTTTAGGACGAAATGTTAAAAAACGTTATTTGACACTAAATTTATTTTTTATTAAATTAACGTATCTTAAGCAAACAGAAATCTGCTCCTTGCGGCTCACATCAGGAGTACAATCAAGTAATATAGAAAAATACGTTGCTTCTTTAACTTCGTTTAAAATATTGTTCCTTATATTGGCACTTATTAATTTAATGGTTTCGTTTTGAATTTTATCTCCAGAGTGGAATATTTTTTGAGGCCTATTATTATGTGCAGACATGAATGGATCAAATTTCGCTATCATTTCTATACATTTTAAAAAGTTTCCATTATTTCTTTCAAATAATTTGTTACTAGGGCCACGAAAAGCCAAGTTTTGTTCAGCCAAAAATTGAATAGTAGTTATTCTTTCAATGACACTGCGCCAATGTTTAGTTTCATTTTTTAATAATTTTTGGATTTCCGAATCAACGGTTCGATTGGTTTTTAATCTTATTAGTAAATTTGACCAGACACGTAAATTTTGAAAATGAGATTTACTTTTTTCGTGGATTTTCAAATGTTCGCTTAAATTATGCCCATCATTGAAACCCTCTTGGTTACTGAATTTAGTGTTTTTAAAAGTCAATGGATTGTTGGGGTTGGGGGTCATAGAATATTTTACAGCAGAAGCAGGAAACTGAAATGACGCTGAACCTTTTCACCATTTAAGAAAATTCAAGTAAAATATATATCGGAAAACTTACGTCCACTTTTGTCTTTAGAATATACAGTTTAATTTTGATAATGCATTGGACCTTTTTCGACAAGTTCTTGCACCTGGATTGGAGACAATATACCTGGCCAAAAACCTGGATCGTTAGAAAGGGGCGCTTCTTCGGGTAATTCGTCTTGCTTACTCGAACATGATGGTACCGACACTGACTGAAACGTATCAGGATCTAATTCTTTTGGATCTTCATCCTCATTAGCTTGCTTTTCTAATTCTGATGGCAAGTTTGATTTTGTTGAATGGTCTTTCGAGAAAAGTTACTAATTTTGAAATTGGTTTTCTCCAAGTCTTCCTCCCGTTTTCGCTTGTTAAGCAAGTGTTGGTAACCAGACAATTTATTTTTTTCTTCTCTGGCCATCTAAATAAAATAAATAAAAAATATTAAACACTAAGCCTTATTTGTTTCATAAACAAAAGTTATTAAAAATGAAAGCAATTATTTGCATCCCTGTTCATTAATTTACTTAATCACTTACTTACCTTATTTGTAATTATTTTTCATAATTGCGGTAGATACGTTATAGCAAATACGTCTTATGCGCTTATCAAGACAATAATGAAAAATTAACCTGCTACATCGATTACGAACACGCAAAATTTTGCAAGTTTAAACCAGTGCGCTGAACGCACGCGGATTTTCGCGCCTTCACAGGAAGAGGAGCAGTAAAGTTTCACCACTGGTTCTGGTCGCCGACCGGCGCGGCGGTCGGTGTTGGTGGATAATGCATTTTCACCACCGATATTCATAGATAATTTTTTTTAGTTTTATGTTAATTTGTGTGGAAGGCCTGGCGCCTCTAAGGACTTCGCGCCGTCGTGCGCCATACGACCTTGCCCATATTGACGGCGCGTCGCTATACAGGCAGTAAGAAGTGTCACATCTCCACAAGGACCTGAAAGAACTCTGTCTTGGAATGACAGAAATTAACTAGAATTTATGCTTAATAACTCATACCGCAGTGTTTCACTGGAAAATGAATTTTATCAAATATAGTCATGGTGGGACTTTTGATTCCCTTGGCTTCATCAATTCATTTATTGCACGTCGAAATGGATAGTCATAAAATGTGGTGGTATAGTCATGTTGCGGCTATAACTACGGCAGCTTCTTGCTTGGAGTACTTTTTCAAACTAAGAACCCCTAAACAGCTTTTGACGCTCTATAAAGCCCAAATCGCTGGAATATTGCTCTCATAGTTGGAACTTTATTCCTATAAATACTCAGTGACTGCGTTCTCGACGACACTATTCAAATATTTCTTCATCGAGAGCACATTATTACTCTGGAACAAGCTTATTGGGGTCGTTGTTTTCTTGCAGTGCCCGGCCCCATCACGAAAAAGAGAAAAACAAATGGAGACACCAAAACAATCACAATCGATTTTTTAGTGGTTTACTGATCCTTACTTGATATTAAAGCAATTGGGCTCACCGTCTATGTTTAACTACACTGACATATTTATTAGCTTTTATCTTACCATTAGTAAATATTTCTATTATTTCCTATTTCTATTAAATTTTGAATTTATAATAAAAGCTTTCTGATTAAAATATACATCCGGACAAAAATATGATATATCCAAAATATTGGCCCTAATTTACAGTTTTCATAAATTGTAGGATCTTCCTTAAAAATTAATATAAAATTCTCATTTAAGAAACTAAACTATTAAGAACATTTAAGACGAACATTTTGTTTAGGTTTTAAATGTTTGTCTCAACTTATACCATATCCATCCATCCATACAGCAACAACTTTTTAAATTAAACCAATTATGGGAATTTTTTTTTGATATTCGATATATTTGTCTGGGAGTGTATATCATTTATAAACCGTAATCCCCAGGAGTGGTTTGGGTTAACCGCCGGGTTATTCTGATTAATATTAAAACGGATCTTGAAATATTCATGGATTTGAATTTCAAATAGTGAGACAAAACATTCCGGAACATGAAAATCATTGCATAAAACATTAAAACCGAGTTAACTGAATAAATATATAAATGACATTTAGGGAACCAACAAAGAACATGGAGCAATAAGATTTATACACGACGCTTATTTTTAAATAGATTATTACTTAAGCAAATACGATACACATTGTTTATAACGTCCTCACAATTTATAAGAGTATGAGATACACATTACTTTTTTAAAACGATTAAATTTAAATAAATTCATGAAAGAATAAGGCGTTTTTAATTTTAATTTCGTTGCTAAAAATATGGATTTGCATACAGTTTATCAATATAAATTGCGGCGTTAAAGTCAGGTGAGCGGGGGCGATAATTTCAAACCACTCGCTGGCGTGAAAATCCTATTTACTGGTCTGATTAGCACAGCTTTAGTATAAATATGTTTTACCAACCCCGCGACAATCGATGCTAAAATAACAACCCCACAACACTTTAATTAAGGGTATTGATTTTTTTTAAGCAATTTCATCCTAGACAGGAACATTGTTCAACATGTCGACGACCTTTTATATTTTCTCAGGGACATTAAAGGATACTTTCTTGACACACAAACATATCTGGTCAAATGTGATAAAAACTAATAGAGTATTTTGTGTACAGACAAACTTATTCTGTGTATCAACCGGTAAGTTTAAATAGAAAGGCACATTCTATTTATTATTCTACAATCCTATTCAAAAAATATATGAAAATAATGTTGGAGAAACATTCAATTATACTGTTTAAGGATGGAGTATAATAAGGAGGGGGCAGTAGCTCTATGAAGTTTATACCTGAGGATAACGAAATTATGGTAATTTAGAATAGTGGTTTTAAAAAAAAACTATGAGGTCATATATACCGGGTGTTGCATCGTCGAGCGGGACATAGGAAATCCTATGTAATTTTAAATGGGGTCAATTATTGGCTTCCCTAATTATTTTAGAGAAAAATTCTATTTAGGTTTATTAAAGAGCACTAAAACCCACATTCAAGAGAATAACTTTAGATATTTTTGATGAGCCCGTTTACGGGTTATCGCCGATTTCTTTTTAACTATTTCTCCTTTTTATGGCCCCGTATTTGCGGGCACCAGTCAAGGTTGTAGTATAAGGTGTAGTGTAAGTAAGGTATAGTATAAGGTAAAATTAAGACAGTTAGTATTTTACAGTATTTTACCTATTTTATTAAATTAGTTTATATTATTAAACATTGGTTTAGATTGACAAGGTTACAACCATGAACGTAAGGTGCCAGCTTTGCTTGTAATTGATAAACATAAACATATAACATATAACAAACCGTACCATAGTTTAAGGTTACCCAAACATATATATATTTTGATGAACTAGATTTAAAAGAATATAAGTTAAGAGATGATGATTTGATAATTTTAACATTTTGCTACTATTGTACTAATACTGTAATGAATATACGTCATTTTCGTTATCCAAAACCTGTGTGCTAATTTCGAACCAGGTAATCATCTTACATGGCGATCCTGCCAGCGGGCTTAAGTTAAGCCCTTGGTAAATATAAAGTGACTACCTAAGTGAAAGCAAACAAGTGAAACAAGTGAAGTGAAACAAGTGCAGATGGGGACAACAAATTCAAAACACGCAGAAATAACAGACTCTGGTGTCGTTAATTCGAATTTCATTGTGGAACAAGAGGCGATCCAGGCACCCTTGGACATTCGCATACTGTTGTATATCCTAACTGGAGCAGTCGTCCTGTTGTTGGTGTTGAAGCTCAAACAGATGTACCGCAGAACACTGAAGAAGGATTTATCAAGGAGTATGTACCTGAGGACAGCACCTAGGGATCCTGAAGCAATCTAAGTTCTTATAAACCCCGCAGATAAGCCTAAAGAAGAAGAAAAGTCACTCCATTTCAGTTTGACCGCATTTGCATATGCGTAGTAGCAGTCCCAAGTCGAGCAACAGCCAAGCAGAACGTACTTGTGAGGCCTTAATGGAAGGTGAGGCAAAAGCCGCTCGTACGCAACGTGGGGTTAGTTCATGGGCATCAAGGAGTTCCAGTACTTGTTAGAAGAGGCAAAGGTACTGTATAGGAATCTGAAAAAGGACTCCATCGAAGGCGCAGCTCTAGGACTGTCACCGTAAGCAACTTAGGAAAACTAGAGACACTTGTAAGTGAGTTTAGCAATTTAAAAAATGAATTTAATAGGGTCCCCGTCCCCACTAAAACCGTATTAATAGCCCAAGTTAAAGATTATGCCACACAGTTAGATAAATATTTTGAAGCTATTAATGAAGTTTTACAGGATAGGCTAAAAACCGCCGATACGAAAGAAACAGAATCTGTAGCAAAAAATCCCGATTCTGATTGTTTTGTTGAAGCTAGAAACATGAGTGAAAAACTTGATTTGAAAACGGCCGCGTCTCTGTTGCCGCGCATGGACGGCACTGAGAAAACGACAAAAGAGTTAATTGACGGCATCGAGTTATATGACGCATTGCTTGACGAGGCAGGGAAAAAGAGTTTAACGAATTATGTCCTTAAGGCAAGATTATCGGGTAAGGCAGAAATAAGGTTGCAGAGCACATACGCAACGAATGAAGCCCTTATTACTGATATTAAAGCTCTTTTTCTCACCAAAAAGTCAGCGGGAGCATTGTCCGCCAGATTGAACGGTGCTAAGCAAGGGGGTAAATCAATCGAGGAGTTCGGTAGAACTATTGAAGATCTACTCCTGGACCTTACTATCGCACAGTCCGACGGGAATGACGAAGCTGTACGGGTGTTAACTTCCGTAAACGAGAAGCTTGCTATAAACGTATTTGCCAATGGGTTGCAGAGTAGCGACATGCGCACTATTGTTAAAGCACGTAATTACGACCGATTAAGTGATGCGATAAGGGCAGCAAAGGATGAGGAGCTTGGAAAAAGTGACACAGGCTCTCATCGGGTTTTTCATATCCAAAATAGGCACGCGAGTAATAGGGTCTTCAGAGGTCGAAATAATCGAGCAAATTTCAGTTCTTTTTCAAATAATAGGTCTCGTGGTCGGAATTTTTCAGGTCCCGCAGGGAATAACAGGTATAACAGTAATAACAACAATTACAGGTTTCAAAATAGGTCACCGAATTTTAGGGGTTTCCCAAATCGCGGAAGAGGTTTTCGTGGTAATAATAATAATAATAGGTCATATTGCATTAGGGACGAAAGTACTAGCGAGTCTAATCAATCAAGCGAAACATTAGAAAATCAGTTTTTTCGAGTCTAATAATGAATTTTTTATTTTTAATTTAAATGATCTCAATTTTATTCAAGTCAAGTACAAAGGTACCAAATTAAATTTATTAATAGGTACAGGTGCTTCAATTAGTGTAATATTTAAAACCTGTGTTGATAAACACGAATATGTAAACACAGCAACTAAAATAAAAATTAATGGAGTTACCGGCTCCACACTGTCTCATGGCGTTGCGAACTTGAAATTTAATATTAATAACAATAACAATAACAATGTAATTAATTTAAATCATAATTTTCACCTAATAGACAGTTTTGAGAATAAAATAAACGGAGTCTTAGGCTCTGATTTTTTCCAAAAATATAATGCCACTATAAATTACGAAAATTTTAATTTTTCATTTTTTCTAAAAAATAAAAATATCTCGGTACCAATGTTTTCAAAAGAAAAATCTTATTTTAAAATACCAGCTAGATGCGAGGTAATTAATATTTGCAAAGTGAATAAAAATGAGGACTGTATTGTATTACCAGAAGAAATCGGAGACGGTATATATATAGCCAGTACTTTAGTACGACCACAAAGCAATATGATTCCAATAAAAATTTTAAATACCCGTGACATGGAAATTTCATTGACAAATTTTTATCCAAAGCTTGTAAATTTTAGCGATTACGAAACATGTTGTTTTTTAGAAACGGAGAATAATTCAGTAGGGCGAGTTGACAAATTGTTGAAATTAATTAATACTAAGCATTTAAATAAGGAAGAAAACTTTTCAATACAAAAAATTTGCGCTAAGTATTCGGATATTTTTCATTTAGATAACGATCCTCTTACTACGACTAACATCTACAAACAGACATTACGACTTAAGCCTGACGCGTCACCGTCATACGTAAAACCATACAGACTTCCTCACGCACAAAAGGCAGAAATACATAAGCAAATCGAAATGATGGAAAAACAAGGAATCATTGAAAAGGCTAAAAGTGAATGGTCCGCACCATTGTTAGTTGTACCTAAAAAAGCCGACCAAACAGGCATTAAACGCTTTAGAGTTGTAATTGATTTTCGTTTGCTCAATAAAAAGTTACGAGACGACGAAAAGTTTCCATTGCCATCTATTACTGAAATTTTAGATTCATTATCTGGAGCTATGTATTTCTCGCATTTAGACCTGTCCCAAGGATACTACCAAGTGCCTTTGGAAGAGTCTAGTCGACCGTATACAGCATTTACGACCGAAAGAGGACAGTACAAAATGACACGACTTCCGATGGGTTTAAAAATTAGTCCAAGTGCTTTTTCTAGAATAATGACTATTGCAATGACAGGGTTAAATTATGACAGTTGTTTCGTTTATCTTGATGATTTAATTGTTTTTGGAAACAGTTTAAGGAATCATAACCAAAATCTAGTGAAAATTTTTCAGAGGCTTAGAGACGTAAATTTGAAATTAAATCCAAACAAGTGTGAATTTTTGAAAAAAGAAATTTTGTATCTTGGGCATGTGATTTCGGAGAAAGGTGTTTTTCCTGATAGGGAGAAAATAAAGGTCCTTCAGAGTTATCCCGTACCCAAGGATGCAAATGAGACTAAACGATTTGTTGCATTTGCAAACTATTATAGAAGATTCATTCCAAATTTTGCAAAAATTTCAATTCCATTAAATAATTTAACCAGAAAAAAAGTAAAATTTTGTTGGACAAATGAGTGTCAAAAATCTTTCGAAAAATTAAAAACCGCACTTATAAGCCCTCCAATCTTACAATATCCTAATTTTGATAAAGATAATATTTTCATTTTAAAAACCGATGCATCAGGGGGTGCAATCGGAGCAGTTTTGTCAAATATGGACGATAAGCCAGTTGCTTATGCCAGTAGGTCTTTAAATAAAGCAGAACGTAATTATTGTACAGTAGAAAAGGAACTTTTAGCAGTAGTATGGGCAGTTAAGCATTTCAGACCTTATTTGTATGGACGAAAATTTTCACTTGAAACCGACTGTAAACCTCTTATTTCACTTTTTGGTATGACTAACCCTTCTAGTAGACTCACTAAATTTCGATTAGTTTTGGAAGAATACGATTTTGATATTAAACATGTTAAAGGGAAAGAAAACGTCATAGCGGACGCGCTTTCGAGAATAGAAATAAATAATGAGGAGCTTAAAAGCTTAAGTAATAAAAATAATAATGAATCTTTATTTGCTACGACTAGAGCAGCCGCGAAGCGACAGACAGACAAAACAGATGACGTAGGTTGTAGTTCGGGTACTTACGAACGGATTGATCACCCGGGAGTAACAGAAGTACTGAAACGGCCTAAAGAATCGTGTGAACTCTGTCCAGTGTCAAACGCGAAGTTTATTGAATTATGTAAAAATGAAAATTACGATTGTAATATAGAAAATTTCGTCTATTTCAAAAATAAAAACGTCATTTATATGGGCCAGGATTTTCGATCGACGTTGACCAGGAAGGCATCGTTGAGAAACCTGAGTTCCGACGAAGCGGAATTTAAATTTCAGAACATCCGATCGGCGTTACCCTTAAGTGGATCGTTGAGGATACTGAAAGCTATATGTGATAAATATAATATCCGCGAATTAATAGTAATTAAAGACGGAAAGAGCGCTCAATTCTTAAGAGAATTATTAAAATATAAAAAGTTGATAAATGAAACCGGTATAAAAATATGTGTTATTAAAGACGTGCAAAAAGTATACGATCGTGAGACAAAGCAAATAGTGCTTAATGATTTTCATTTACTGCCGACAGGAGGTCATGCAGGAATAAATAGGATGTATAATAATGTTAAAAAATATTATTCATGGATAGGTTTAAGACGAGACGTTGAGGACTTTGTTAAAAAATGCGATGATTGTCAGAGGTATAAACATTCAAAACTAAGTATAGAGCCAATGACTATTACGCCTACAGCTGATTCAGCATTCCAGAGAATTTGTTTAGATTTAGTTGGTCCTTTAGAATCAGATGTTGATAACAATAAATATGTTTTAACGTTACAGTGTGATCTCAGTAAATTCGTGGAATGTTATCCTTTAAAAAATAAGGAAGCTGTAACAGTAGCCCAAGCGTTCGTTGAAAATTTTATTTTGAGGTTTGGAATCCCAGATGAGATAGTGTCAGACCAAGGCACTGAATTCTTAGCTGCAACCCTTACGCAAACGTGTAAATTGCTTCAAATTAAAAAACTTAATTCAACGGCCTACCATCATCAGACCATAGGCGCATTAGAAAACTCTCATAAAACATTAGGAGCATACTTACGAATGCAAATAGCGAAAAACCCAACTAATTGGAGTAGTTGGATACCTTTTTGGTGTTTTTCCTATAACACTAGTGTTCATACTGAAACTCGGTATACCCCGTATGAGTTAGTATTTGGCAAAACGGCTAATTTACCTTCGAATTTGTTACGAGAAGTTGACCCTCTGTACAATTTTGATAGTTATCCTTTAGAGTTAAAGTATAGGCTCCAGCAAGCATGTGCTGATGCAAAAAGTAACTTAATGACGTCAAAAGGTAAAAGAAAGACTGTATATGATAGGAAAAGTAGCATAGTTAATTATAAGAGTGGTGATAAAGTGCTTTTGAAAAATAATTCGGGAACAAAAATGGACGCTTTATACAATGGACCCTTTACAGTGATAAGTGAACAGTCTCCAAATATTTTGTTAGATATAGAGAATAAGCAAGTTTTAGTTCATAAGAATAGAGTTAAGAAATATTTTGATTGATATAGATTGGTTGATTATTTCAAAAAAAAATTCAGCATTAGCATTCGATTTTTTTTTTCTGCCGGCCGGAGGTGTAGTATAAGGTGTAGTGTAAGTAAGGTATAGTATAAGGTAAAATTAAGACAGTTAGTATTTTACAGTATTTTACCTATTTTATTAAATTAGTTTATATTATTAAACATTGGTTTAGATTGACAAGGTTACAACCATGAACGTAAGGTGCCAGCTTTGCTTGTAATTGATAAACATAAACATATAACATATAACAAACCGTACCATAGTTTAAGGTTACCCAAACATATATATATTTTGATGAACTAGATTTAAAAGAATATAAGTTAAGAGATGATGATTTGATAATTTTAACATTTTGCTACTATTGTACTAATACTGTAATGAATATACGTCATTTTCGTTATCCAAAACCTGTGTGCTAATTTCGAACCAGGTAATCATCTTACAAGGTAAAAGATGACTGTCAAATAAAGTTGTCATTTTGAAATGTGTGCTTTATTGTTATAAAAACTCGTACATCGAAAATATTAAAGGTGTATTTATGAGTACAAATTAATCTGAAAAAACTAAAATAAAGTATCCAATTACAAGGTTAATTATGAAATTTTGCATGTTTCAATATTTTACTAATTAAATTGTTAGAACTTTAGGATTTAAGAAGATGTCCAAATATTCCTCCATTGACTGCTAGACAATAACCGAGGCGATCATAAAATTCTCTTCTTACATTCGCTAGTTGGTAAACTGAAATTCTATTGCATTCGGCAGAGATAGCATTTTTTAACTCGTCTAGATTTGGGTATTTTTTATCTTTGTATATCCTGTTTTTTAAATGGCCCCAGAGAAAGAAATCATTTGGCGATAAATCAGGAGACCTGGCTGGCCAATTTACTGTATGATTTAAGCCAATAACATTTCCATTAAAAGCACGGTTTAAATATTCCCGGACAGCCAGGGTACTATGTGCCGGGCAGCCATCCATTTGGTACCAAACTTCCTGATTTTCCCTGGCGGCATCATGTAAAGTAGGTAAAATATGATCTTCAAGTAGTTCCAAAAAATATTCTGCATTTAAATTTCGTGTAAGAAATAATGGCCCGATAATATTTTCTCCGAAAACCCCAGCCCATACATTAACTTTTTGTGGATATTGCGTCCTTGTTTCCACAAACCTGTGTTGGTTTTCTTTGCTCCAATATCGATAATTTTGAACATTGGGTTCATTGTTTAAGGTAAATGTGCATTCGTCAGTGAAACAAATGTTTTTTAAAAATTCCCTATCCATGTTTGCTCTTTCCATCATACCAAAACAAAACTCCTGTCGTCGTATTTCGTCCCTATCCCTTAGCTCTTGGTGCTTTTCATATTTGTATGAATAATATTTATGTCGTTTCAAAGCTCGTAACGCTGTGGTGTGATCTAATCCTATGTCATCCTCAAGTTTCCTTGTGCTGATCTTCCCATCATTTTCTTCCACGCACAATAAAATTTGCAAGTCCCTATCATTTCTTGCATCTCTTCTTTGTTCCTGCCTTTCTTCACATCTGCAGTTATTTATTACAGTGCCTTTTGTCTCAAATTTCTTGATAGTCCTTTCGACTGTAGATTTTGCAGGTATCGGTCTTTTCGGATACAGAGCAGCAAACATGTCTGACACATTTTGATAACTATTTCCTTGATAATACCATTTAATCATCAATATTTTTTCTTCAGAAGTGTAATTCATGGCTAATATTTTCGATGTACGAGTTTTTATAACAATAAAGCACACATTTCAAAATGACAACTTCATTTGACAGTCATCTTTTACCTTGACTGGTGCCCGCAAATACGGGGCCATAAAAGGAGAAATAGTTAAAAAGAAATCGGCGATAACCCGTAAACGGGCTCATCAAAAATATCTAAAGTTATTCTTTTGAATGTGGATTTTAGTGCTCTTTAATAAACCTAAATAGAATTTTTCTCTAAAATAATTAGGGAAGCCAATAATTGACCCCATTTAAAATTACATGGGATTTCCTATGTCCCGCTCGACGATGCAACACCCGGTATGTTACCACATACTAAATGATTCAAATGATTTAACAAACTATAGGGCGTTATTTCATTAAAAAGAATGAACTGTCATAAAACGCTATTGAGATAACCTGCAGGCTATTTAGAATACCACTTATGAGATATTCCAAAATAGCAGCACATAATATGGTGGAACTTCCAACAACTCTTTGGCAACGCAAACTATTTATTAATAATATATATTTAAAACCGGGTTAGTTCAACTTGAAGAAAATAAGTAACCAGTTGTTGGCCTACTTCTGTCATGGTTAATCTATGTATTGGATATTCCATGTAAATTTTGCTACCCTCAAATATTGGCTGTCCTATTAAATTGACTTCAAAATTGTATTAGACCTTTTTTGAAGATGGATTCTCACACCAAATTATATAATTTTATAATAAGCCAACTAAAAGTTATTTAAAAAAAATTATTTGTACAATTTTTAAAAATTAAGTACTGCGTTTTATTTTTTATTAGTTTTAACATGTTTTACAGTATTCAAGAAAAAGTAATTTCCTAAATAAATATGGAAACACATTTAAATAACTTGAAGTTAAATAAGTTTAAAGCCGAATCTAACGTACACGCGAACTGCGCAGAGGCAAAGCTTCCGCGAAGCTTCCGCAAAGCGCCACATACTTGGCACATGTCTGTAACACGTAGCATATTGGTTATACAGGGTTTTTCAGAACATGTGGACAATCTCTCAGATTCATATAAATCTGGTGAAAATAACATCGTAAGTTCATATACTTTTTTTCCTAAGAGCCCCTCTCGAGGAGATATATGCCCCTAAAGGCCGGTCCTGAAAACTAGTTTTTAATTGATTGCCTTTAAATCGCCCTGTATATTTTAATTAAAATTTAGTATGATCTACACTAAAGAGAGATTCATTAAATAAGCCTAACAATAAAAGGTATAGTTCATTGTGTGGGCCAGGGATGGACTAGCTCGGGCATAAATAATCTTACATTTTTGACAGGTGTCACGCTATCGGGATTTTGATATTATTTTTGGATAGCTTACGTATTTTAACGCAAAATAGATACTCTTCGTAGATTTTCATAAGTTGAACCGTTCTCGAGAAAAATCCACTTAATCATTAGTCTGCTTTAAAACATTTAATCCTACCCGAACCTGTTTCCTGTTTTTTCGTAACAGAAGGCTTCGTTAAATTGTCACGTCATGATATGATTTTAAGATTAGTTGTCAAATAATTATTTGTCACTCATATTTACTGTAAACTTAATCTGTGAACTTTAAAATACTCGAGGTTAAAATGGAATGCATATTTAATGAGTATGCGGATATGCATTTAATGTACGGGCTTGCTCGCTGTAATGCTTTGGAAGCTAAGAGATTGTATGCGGAAAAGTTTCCAAACCGGAGAGTCCCAGATCGGAAAACTTTTGAGAGGATCGATCAACGTCTCAGAGAGACAGGTAATAATTGCAAACTAACTATGATACTCGTAAACTTAGAACATTGTCCCTATTATTGTAGGCAAAGAAAAAATTCTGCTGACGGTGGCGTCCAAAAAACGGCCCGAACCGTTGGCTTAGAGGAAAATGTTTTAAATTCAATGGCTGAAGATCCTTTAACCAGTATAAGAAAACTTCATGTTCAATTAGGTGGCTCTATAACTACCATATTTAGAATTGTTAAAGAACAATTACTGCATCCTTTTCATTTACAAAAGTACATGCACTTACACCTGAACATCTTCCACGAAGAATGCAATTTGTGACCTGGTTATTAAAACAAAACAGGAATAACCATAATTTCGTTGGAAAAATACTTTTCACAGATGAAGCAGGGTTCACGAAAAACGGCATAATCAATTCGCACAATCTCAATCATTGGGCCGACGAAAATCCCCATTCTACGATAGTGGCGAGACATCAGCATTTATTACATTTATCTCCTGAACAAAGCCCCCAAATGAAAATTATCAATAGGAACTTCGCATTAACCATTAAACTGCATACACAACAGTGTTATCAAAAGACAAAACGGCAGTGGCGTACATATTTTTTGCTTCGCTGAAAAATTGTAACACCCTGTATTTTCGAAGCAAAGCACTCCCGGACATCGGTTTATAGGAATTTTTTTATATTTTTAAGCAAGAAAAATCATACTAAATTTTTTTGCAATATTAATGAAACACCCTGTATGTGCATGACACCCTGTACAAATAATGGCATGGGCTGGCATACATCTAGGATACAAGTCTCATTTTCGTGGAACATTTCATGCAAACTAATACATTAAATTAATAATTCAACCTTTGTTTTGCCATATATCTCAGTATTCGGCCCAAACTTCATGCTAAAGCTTAAATATTATGCTCCGAAGATTCAAAGCTTGAGAGCATTAAGAAAAGCTGTTTATCAATAATAACTTGATAGTTTTACTCTGAATATGAGGACCTTGGAGTAAAAATGTTAGGGGTTGATATATCCGCTATTAATATGATAATGTGTTAATTAATTAGTAAAGTTATAATAAGGAATTATTAAAAAAACATAGTTTAAGTTTATGTATCACGATGTAAACATTTTTATTCTAATTTGGTTTCATAGAAAAGCTGTCTATCTCTATCGTTTTCAGTATCGTAATGAAATTTTTATGAAACAGTCTTCTTTATTTTTCTAAGGTTGGTAATGATGTTCACAAATGTTTATTTTGCTGTCGTGTATGTTTGGTTGCATTAATTCTATAAAATGGAGATGAGTTGAAAAATTTCAAATAATCTTACAAATTTACTACCTATATTATAAAACGTAGAACTATAAAATTTACCGCAATTACCCTTAACTTTGGAGGAGTTAAAGTGAACTCATCTTGCTCCATATTTTAAAACTATGTAGGTATGTTAGAAAAATTAGACAACTTCTTAACAAAATGGCTGACACGGAAATAAAATTATTTGTTGATATCAAGGCTACTATATAGGCTATAAATAATTTTATTTTCAGCCATGTATGTAATATTGACATTCCTGTCTTTTTAGAAATTTGAAAATGTCACATTTCTGTCTTCTTACTTCCGATCCACATTTTCCATCCTAGGACGGAAAATGCGTTTCCATCCTAATACATTTCAATCCTCATTTTCTTGCCCGGTATTTTTGAGTAGGTCTTATCAAAACGGGGTAAAATAAGAACACAGGAAGTATCCGATTCTTTATTTATTCATATTTTTATTTATACGCGTTAATTGTTAAATTGGCATTGTTATTTATTACAGAAATTTTCAAACAGTTTGATTTGAAATTCGTATTTCTTGCGATGCAGCTTCACTTGAAATACTTGGCAAATCAACAATTTTAGAGGAAGATGATAACATTTTAGCAGTCTTTCGTTTGTTCTCTAGTGAGGATTCTACATATCTCTACGCAACTGCACTCGATTTCCATCCGCCGAGTCTTTTTAGCTGCAAAACATCAGCTCCATTATCAACCAATAAAGTAGCGGCTGTTCGTCGAAAAGCATGACCCGTGAAAGACCCTACATTTGGAAGTTTCAAGAAAGTAGCTATCTTTTGAGGAAAACTCGCGATTGAATGATATCCAATAGCCTGATTATGCAATTTCCCATTTCTCCATTGGACGAGAAACCTGTCATTTTGAATGTTGTTTCGCAAAGTCACATATTTCTGAAAGACGTCAATCCAATTTGGGTCACTTATGATGAAGGATCTATTTATATATGTCTTCGTATCAGGGATTTCGATGACGACCTTTTCTTGCAAAACATTAACATGGGAAATTTTCGTATTTACTAGTTCATCACTCCTGCATGCAATAAGTGCAATCTTCATTCACAAAAATTCTTCAGGTGCTTTAACCAAAAAATCTCTGATGTTTTCTCTTGAAAAAACACTTGACTTTTTAGGCCGAAGGCCTATACTTTTTCGCTTCAAAAAAGCCACAAGTTTTGAATGCTTGGAAATGTCGACCTTTTCTCTAAGTTTCAGTATACTTTTTATCACACTGTAGGTAGCCCATAAAGTGAAAGATTTTTTTTCTTTAGAGATCTCACCAAAATAGACCGACAAAACGGTCCTGATGTAACATTGGTTGTTCCTCTGCTGCTGCACCACGCCTGGAATGTATTAAAAGCTTTCTCATAACGTAGCTTACTTTTTGTAGGTAACAGACTTTCTTTAATCTTATCCGCTGCTTCTTTCAAATCAGGCGGAGTACAGCTAATTAACTCATCGCCACTATCGGAGAACATCTCTGGCTTTCAAAAAATTTTAAGCGACAACTGCTGTCAACTGGTGACAACGACTAACAATGGAAATGAAAGGTAATAACCGGTGCGACAAAATTTATTATTTCAAAAAAGTCTATCGTGAAAAATCATGAATATTACTATAAATATTACTTGAATCATAAATTCATGGCTGAAAATAAAATAGTATACAATCCTCGACGGAAAATTTCATTGCGGTCTCGAGATTATACTTTATCTCGACGCTACGCGTCTCGATAAACTATAATCTCTCGACCAGCAATGAAACAGTTTCCGTCTCGTATTGTAATATACTATGATTGTATTACCACATAAAATTTAGGCCTAAGAGTTTTGAAAATTTGTATGTTTTATTTTCCTTTTAAATATGGATTTATTTATTGAAAAAAATGCCAAAATAGAAAAAATAGTATTAAGCACACGTTTTATAAAGCTATTAGCGCACTTCTCCATTGTAAAACTCGCCGCTTCTAACATGGACGCGTGCACTAAAATGAGCTTTTTAAAACTTGTACTTTAATATACTATTGTCATGCTTGTATATCTCTAAGCAACGCAACGCCAGAGTTGACTATTTATTTTTAAATGAGTACATCAGACAAGCAACTATTCGTATTTGTCACTACAGGAAAATTAAACAATGTCTTAAATGTTGCTTGATTTTTTATAAAAATTAGAAATATTTCTAGCTCGTTGAGGTTTATGTAGTTTAACACAGATGCGTTCCAATAAATGCATAATGGAATGATGCAGTAATAAACTGAATACGTGGGTTTCATTAACAATGGTGGGAACAATTGCATGCAATCCAGGTTGCAAACCTATTAAACAGGATATTATAGATTTTATGACAATGGTTATGGCATCCGAGGATTGTAAAATCGCAAAAGTTTTTACTTACACTTAACCTAATTATTTGCGCATGGGGTTAACAGTTTTAAGAATGAAATGGCATAATATTATCAAAATAAAACATCAATAATCAGCTTATACAGTGTGACCTCGCATGGGGTACCGCAATCTGGGAAGTTTTTTATTCTTGATTTTTTGAGAAAAGTGCAACTCGTCTTTCGCTGTTATGTAAAAAGTTATTATTATTTTTTTTTTAGTTAGAAAATTTATTTTAAATTAAATTAAAAGAAATTTTAGTGAAGCCAAAACGAAGCCAAGCTGAGGTGAGAGGCTAAGGGACCGCGTGCAAAAGCCCTAGCTCTATTGCCAGAGAGTAAGGGAGGGTTCTAAATAGGGCGCCACCGTTTTGCAGCCAGGCCAAAACGGAAACCTCCAAGATGGTGCTGGACCTCACTCTCAGCTGGACTTCTCAACTTAGATAGAAAAAAAAAAGAAATAGATAACGCAAACCACAGGGGGAGCTGCATAAATAAAACAACAAAAATAATTAAAATTAATGCTGGCTTTTATTAAATGAAATAAGGAAAAATATATATATGGATATATGGGGGTTAGTACTTAAAAATAAACTTAGCTGTTAAGCAGTACACTGCTGCCGTTCGTGGGCTTCTTCCAAAGGGGAAGGAAGCCGATGGTGCGTCGAGGGACGTCAACAAGACGGCAGAAGGACGAAGACAAGAAATCAGAAAAAAGATAAGAAATGAAGAGTAAAGAAGAAAAGACGGAGAAGAAAGACCCTATAAGGGAGCTGTAGGGTCTTTAAAATTGAAATATGAAGTTTAAACGTTGGTGTGTGCTCCAAATGGTCGGCCTCTTATGGTCTTAGTGACCCGACTTAACTCCAAACAGCTAACAACTTGGACAAAAAAAATCCCACGATGTGGCTTTCTGTGGCCCCGTAAACCAAATTAAACTAAAGCAAATTTAAGCAAACTAAGGGGGCACAGAAAGTGACGCTTCAAGATCCCAAATCCTGGAAAACAGATGGCTTGAATAGCCCTGGATCTAAAAACGGCTGCTGCCTCGTTGAACGCTGGAAGTTAAGTGAAGTCACGGCATGGAGAATTTTAGGTTAAAAGTTGAAAAATGTGCCGAAAGCGAATTTAGGGCGACACCCACCTCCGGGCAGAACCACAGAACAATAGAGGTTAGGGCAGAACTACCTGCTCGCTCCGAAAGAGAGAGACCAGTTCACACACTGGCGGCGACACGGAATGAAGTCTTTAGAGCCGTGCGCATTCAATTGCAGATACTCCAAGCCAAGAGAAATGAAACAGATGCACCCAAATTCAGTTTTACATAAGAAGTCAATTCGAAAATCCTACAATTCACTAAAAATTATTGAAAGAAAACCCAAGTCCCAGAATACCCCTACCATTCTCGGAGCAAACAGCCATTAATGTTATGGCCCACACATGTGCAGAAGAAGAATATTAACCTAGACAATTCATTAGTCGATTTGACAGGTTATCATATCAAAGGAATATATTAATTGGATTACCTAATGAGACTTCGATAGTGTATTCCAGGGAGATATGTGATTTAAAACAGGGGGATAATGTAGCCTGCTTCGTCAAAGACAACGAAAACAGAGGCCGTTGACCTTGGGTACGTACTTACTATTTGTGTGGTATTTATTGGTATTTGTGAAAGCTATGTCAGACCAAACTATTAAACCTGTTAAGGAACTTATTTATGAAGAGTATACAGGGAACCAACATCGTTTTAAAAGGGCAATGTATGTATTTACTTTATACAGGGAAGCAAACATCGTTTTGAAAGGCAAAATTCAATTTTTTTAAACGACACAATACAAGTCAGGCTGGGATATAAGGCATTAGATTCTAAGAGTTTATTTGTGACAAAATCGGATTGTCACAAAAGGTCACTCGCTCCTGATAATAAGTTCCGCTTATCTTCTCAGAAGTTATAAGCAGTGATCAAAGTCACAATGAGGTATACATTATAAGTAAAGGGCGGAATACATGCACTTAAATTTAACCAAAATATGCATGTATATAATATGCCTTATTTGCCTTTAAAATATGCAGTTATATGCACTTTTTTGACCTAATATGTATAATGGTATGCAATAATTCTTAATTTATTATAATAAAATAGAGTAAAGAAACACACTGGGTTCTAAAAAAGATGTTTATTTAAAAAAAATGCGAAAAATAAAAGTAAACAATTTTTTAACCTGAAATTGTATAAAAGGCATTCATTACTAAATATTTTTCAAAACATTCAACTAAAAAGGATTGTCTTCTATGAGTAAAAATATGTTTATACAAAGAGAAGCTTCTTTCAACATCTACTGGTGTAATCGGATAATACTGCAACTTACGTAGCCAAGATACAACTTCGTTGGATGGTTTACCTTCATAAATGCTTTTTATTGCAGTTAAGTATTTAAATATTTCATTCTTTTTTACAGTTACATCCAATTTGTTCCTTACTTGACCTCCTACTTTACCGGGAATGTTGTTACATTTAGTGGAAAAAGTTTCAACAATACTAATTGAGTCTCTTAAACTTAAATTTCTACTCTCTAACGAGGATATTATGTCCGGTATAAGACTGAAATTAACCTTAATAAAAACGAGATCTTTAACTACACTTGCACTTTTTAACAACTTTTTACTTTGCACAACACACTGCGGATCGTCATCTAATCCTAAATTAGTTCTTTATTGACTTCGAAATATTCTGCGTAGAATATTGCGGCCTTAATCCATGTTCCCCACCGGGTAATTACAGGTTCTGGAGGTAAACCAACTCCTGGTAATCTCTCCTTATACATCTGCACTCTTAGAGGTGCTATTAGAAACACTTTTTTTACATTTGAAATTAATTTATTTACTAAAGGATATTCAATATTCAGTTCTGAGAGTTCCTGCGACTCGGTTTATTCCATGTAAAAGACAAGTCACATGTACCATATTGGGGTAAAAGATTCTTAAATTTTGGCCTACTTTTACCATATACGGTGCTGGACTAGACAAAAGCACTAAAAACTTCTCATCTGGGACTGGATTTGGTAAGAAAAAGCTGGACAGCTGAATAAATCGGGTTACGGTCACATTATTAGTTTTGTCTAGCTGATTAGAAGCTCTTAAATATGGGTTTGTTGCTTTGTCTTCTTGAAGTGCTCCGATCATAAGATGTGCGATATATCTGCCACAAGCATCTGTGCCTTCATCAACAATAATGTAAAAAATTTGATCACTCAGTGAAGTTCTAATTTATTCTAAAACGGTTTCGTATACTGAATGGACATTCTTCGTTCTAAGCGTGGATTCGTCAGGAATGATTTGTTGACAATATTTTTGCAAAAATCCTCTTAAATGTGGATTTTGCAACTTTTTTAAGGGTATGTTTGCTGCGACCAAAGCCTTGCATAAGTCTTCTTGAAAATTTTCCTTTTCAGATTTGGACTTTTCTCCAACATTTTGAAATGCGTTTTTTACACTCAGCTGAACTGGCTTAGATTTCATTTTTTGTAACTTTGATTTATGCAGCGGTGTTTTCAAATGTTGATCGATTTGGAACATCTTTTCACAAACAATAATTTTTGCACAAACTTTACAGAAGACTTTTTCCCCACTAAACTCTAACTCTGGGAAATTTTAATCCACGACGACGTTTTCGCCACTTTAGACATTTTGAACACAAATTTTAAATCACTAGTGTCACACTATATAATACTGAAATCTTTTGACAAATTAAAACAGAAGTACGTATTACAACCCGATTTAAATACGTTAATCAGGTAATAATAAGGCATTGTTAAATGACAATAAATAACCCCTAACAGTATACCTGCAAACCCCAGAAACCCTCAATAAACACCTTGTGTATAACCAAAATGTAAATACTAATTATAATATAATTATCTTCAGATTGGAAAGTCCCTGAAACAAGTGCCGGACTGGACATTATACCTATGAGTCTACGAGTTTTCATGACCGGGCGTTTTAAATTTTTTAATAACGCCGAAAACATAAAGATATGCTCATAAAATAATAATTTGGGAAAACTATTCATTTTATTACAAAATTGACAAAATATGCAAAAAATGCATATATGTATGTGCACTTTGCATATATTCCGCCCTTTAACTGTGATATAGAACATTCCCTTATTCTAAATCCTGGAAAGTGTTGTTTGATGGTGTTCGGTCGGAAATCTGATGTCGATCAGGTTAAAAATGAAATTCATGTTAGGATAGATAATTCCCCTTTGCCAGTGAGAGGCAATGTTCGCAATTTGGGCATCATTTTTGACAGTTCCTTACGATTTAGTGCGCATGTGTCAAGATGTATACAACATGTCTTTGTAAGATTGAAACTGTTGTACCATATGCATCATTTTTTGTCACGAAAGGTAAAAACTTTATTATGCGACTCTCTGGTACTGTCACTGTTTAGCCACTGTGATGTTGTTTATGGAAGTTGCCTTAACAGTGTCGATAAGCGTCGGATACAGCTTGTTCAAAACTCTTGTTTAAGACTTATTCACGGTGTCCGAAAATATCACCATATATCCCATAAACTAATCGAGTCCGGATGGCTGGATATGACTGAGAGAAGAGAGTTGCATCAGGCATGCTTCTTTTATAAAATTATTAGTTTAAAGTGTCCTAGATACCTATACAATCGTATTGTTTTTCGAACACATGTTCATACACTTAACATTAGGTTTAGAGGTAAGATAACGCCGCCACATCATCGGACCGCACTTTTTGAGCGCAGTTTCTTATACAACATTGCAAAGTTTTACAACTCCCTTCCGGAGAAATTTAAAAATCTTCCAATACCTGCTTTCAAATTAAAGTATACGAAATACATTAGAGGTCTTCTTCTTCTTTGTATGCCTATCCGGGTCGGATGCTGGCGATTTTGTTGACTGCTTCCCTGAACAGTCCCGTGGTTGACTTTCCGAACCAGACTCTTAGGTTTTTCAACCATGAGATTCTCCTTCTTCCTGGTCCTCTGCTCCCGTAAACTTTTCCTTGTAGGATGCATTGGAGGAGATGGTATCGATTTTCATTGCGCATTATGTGCCCAAGATATTCTAATTTCCTGCATTTAACGGTGTAAAGGACCTCACGTTCTTTCCCCAGGCGTCGTAGGATTTCTTCATTGGTCACCCTCTGCGTCCACGACACTCTCAGCATCCTTCGATACAGCCACATTTCGAAGGCTTCCAGCTTCCTCTCAGTAGCAGCAGTCAGTGTCCAAGCCTCTACTCCGTGGTACAAAACAGAAAAGACGTAGCATCTTAACAACCTGATCTTGAGGTTTATGTTCAAGTCATGGCTCTTGAAGCACTTTGTCATTTGATTGAACACTGCTCTGGCCTTCTCTATCCTGCATCTGATTTCCTGTGAATGGTCCCACTCTTCATTAACACAGGTACCCAGGTATGTGTATTTTTGTACTCTTTCCACACGTTTTCCATTTATAATTAGGTGGTCATCCGGGATATTTCTTTAACTGATGATCATTAATTTGGTTTTGTCAACATTTATATCAAGACCATATTGCTGACTGATCAGTGTGATTTGTGTCATCAGGTTTTGCAGATCGTCTAGGTTATCTGTGAACACGACGGTGTCATCTGCATATCTTATGTTGTTCAGCCTCTGTCCATTCAGGTTCACCCCCGCCTCGCGATTCTCCAGCGCCTCACGAAAGATGTACTCGGAGTATATGTTGAACAACAGTGGAGACAATATGCAACCCTGTCGAACTCCTCTAGCAATTCTGACTGGCTCTGTGTGGCTGTCCTGTACTCGGACGGTGGCCTTCTGATTCCAATACAGGTTCGCGATGATCCTAAGGTCTTTGTCATCCAGTCCGATTTTCTTCAGTATCTCTATTAGCTTTGTGTGCCGGACTCTATCGAATGCCTTTTGATAGTCTATAAAGCAGGCATACACGTCACAGTTCATGTCTCTGCACCTCTGGAACAACACCTGCACACTAAACACTGCCTCACGAGTGCCGAGCGCGCTTCTAAAGCCAAACTGGGTGGGGCTTAATTCGTCTTCACATATCCGATAGATTCTCCTGTGAATGACTTTCAGAAACAATTTCAACAAATGACTCATTAAGCTTATTGTTCTGTATTCTTGGCATTTTTTGGCCCCAGGCTTCTTGGGCAAGGTGATAAATTCCGATTCGAGCCATGCCCGTGGTATATCTCCCGTATCATAAATGTGGTTGAAGATCGTCGTCAACCATTCAATGTGATTGTCGTCCAGTAGTTTGATGAACTCCGCCTGCATACCGTCAGGCCCTGGCGCTTTACCCTCTTTGAGTCCATCAATCGCAGCTTGTACTTCCTTTCTCAATATCACCGGTCCCGTATTACCATCAATTTGTGGTGATGGTGGTCTTTCGTCATGGAAAAGTTCCTTGATGTGGGCTTCCCACGTGTCCTTGATCTTTGCTTTTTCAACAATAAGCTCGCCGTTTCGGTCCATCAAACTGTTCCCTGATTTTGATTTTGTCTTTCCTGTTAGTTCCTTGATTTTGCGGTGTAGATTGAAACTGTCGGACTTTGCGCTTACATTAGAGGTAACCGGTAGAATTGATCTGTTTAATATGTATATATATACCACCAGTTATATAGTTATGTAGCTATGTAAATATATGTTAGGGTTATTTTTTACTTTAGGTTGAGTTGATCAGGGAGGTATTCTAGAATACCTCATCTGAACTTCGCCTTTTTCTGAACATACCATTTTGTTTTTAAATTTCTTTTATATGGAATTAATTATTTGTGTATTCAGAAATAAAGACATTTATTATTATTATTATTATTATTATTATATATCTAAAAAAATATCAATCGTGAAAGTTAAAATGCCACAAGCAATTTAGATTTTCAAAAAATAATTGTTTCTGATTCTTACGACCATATAGTACTATAACATTAACAAACCCATACGATATACAACTCGCTATAGTGTACAGTTCTTGCTGCATTGACCATATTACCCAATCATATCATATTAATTACAGCAATGAATAGCATGATATAGGAGAATTAATTAAATCCGTCTGTTTATTAGTTCAGTTCACTTAGTTTAAAACTCAACAGCATGAAACTGGACGGGTTATAATCTGCGCAATAAACGAAATTTGATTAACGATCCTGGGAAAATTACGGGCAGACTATATTATTCGGTAAGCATAATTACAAATTTGTAACGATCAAATAATAATTCTATTCGCATTTGGTAATGAAGATGAGTTTTAACCTTTGTCAGTTTCCAAATAGGTCGCAAAAAATTTCGCAACAGCCTAAAATTGCACTACTAATGCGGAAGCCATTTTTCTCAAAGGTTGATGACGTTTCTTGTTGCGCACAATTAGGGCAAACTCAAACTCAAACTCAAAACGCTTTATTGTCCAAGAACAAAATTTCTTATTGACAAAGCCATATTATTCTAAATATTACCTTACGGCTACTTAACATATTAAAAAATACATAAAATGTTGTTAAACTATAGTTAATATAATTAAAACAGGACATTGACATACAAATACTACAAAACAATAAAAATTTACCAATTTAAATTTAGGCTGGTAGGTACCCATAGACCAGGTGTCAATAAATAAAATACAAAACATATATAATATTTAAAAAAAAATATAAAAAAATCTATACAAATGCATCTCGAAAAAACTCTTCAATACTGTAATATGCCCTTGAGACCAAAAGCCTCTTAAGATCTCTCCTGAACTTCTCAGCAGATACTGTTTGCCTCAGATGCAGTGGAAGATGGTTAAACATCTTTTTACTTTGATAAATGATTGAATTTTTTGCTTGTGTAGTAGAGGGAATGGGAAGGTCAACAGTGTGTGTCTGTCTGGTTAAATATATAGATGACACCCTAAATATGTTCCCCTTATACTTTTTATGAACGAGACATGAAGTCTCTAATAAAAAAAGACCGGGTAATGTAAGTATCTTATGTTGTAGAAACAATGGTCTACAAGAGTCTCGTAATCTTATCTTAAACATATACCTAATTGCCCTCTTCTGTAGCACAAACAACATATTGAAGAGAGACAGTGAACAAGATCCCCAGAAACATATTCCATAGCGCAATTGGGATTCGATAAGCGCAAAGTACGCGCTTCTTGTCGTTTTAAAATCTAGCTTATTGGAAATTACTCTAATTGCATAACATCCAGATGATACCTTTTTGGACAAACAAATTATATGGGGCTCGAATTTCAATCCATTGTCAATATGTACTCCCAGAAACTTGCTTGATTTTGAACTGGCAACAGTGTCCGATCCCAAGGCAACCCCATCAAAACTACATCTAAATGTTAATACATTGGTTTTTGACACATTAAAAGACAAATAGTTGGCATTCGTCCATGCCTTTACCTTAACCAGATCGTTTTTGACATTCGACTCCAACAAATTTGGATCCTTATTTACCCAGAGGATCGTGGCATCATCTGCAAACAATGTAAAACCCCCAGTTATATCAATACTAGACAGATCGTTGATGTACAGCAAAAATAAAAGTGGTCCCAAAACAGAACCCTGTGGAACCCCTGAACCGATGGCCAACTGCCCCGACTTAACCCCATCAAATGTAACCCTCTGGGTCCGTTCAGAAAGATAAGACTGAAACCATTTCAGAGCTACTCCCCGTACTCCATAGGCTTCCAGTTTCCATAACATTATTCTATGCTTGACACAGTCGAAGGCCTTTGATAAATCGCAAAATACCGCCGCTGCCACATCACCTCTATTCAACCCCAAATACAATTTCTCCAGAAATGCGAAAATGGCATCATTCGTGCTACTTGACTCTCTAAATCCAAATTGTTCACAACAGAGAATGTTATGCTGCTTTAGAAAGTTTAATAGTCGTGTCTTGACTAGCTTTTCTAATATTTTTGACATTGTAGGCAATAAAGAAATTGGTCTAAAATTTGATGGTGTATCGCAGTCACCACCCTTGTATAAAGGTATAACAGTTGCAAGCTTCAGACAAGGAGGGAAAACACCACTTTGAAACGATTGGTTTACAGCATCCGAAAACACTTCGCAACAAGATTACACATTATTACAGATGACGTAATAAAAAAACAGCGTAATCTTCTCTTTTTTTAATTAAATGTAATCTAGTAGAATCGGTAAAATATAAGATTTATATTTAAAAAAAGCCGGAATAATTTTTTTATGCAGGTTACCCGGAGGAGGAAAAAAATTTCCGGACAATTTTTTGGTTGCTATAGTAACGATACAAAAAACAGGCTTTTGATCGGTCGAGAATTGTTGGTGTGAAATTTTTATCAAGAAATATAATGTCATCGCTACTTTTTTTGATCCTAAAACAAGAGTAATAAACAGATATCAAGAGGACGAAGAGCCATCGAATATTATTGCTGATCGATTGTCGATAGAGAGTTCTAAATAACAAAGTTGTTTAATGAAAGGGGACATATTTACCTGAACTAACCCGGCTGTAAAACATGGAAATGGTGTATTTTGTGGAGATGTTTTTCGGCAATTTGTGTAAGTCTTGTCCATATTATAAATGGAAAAAGGAAGACATTTATATAAAGAGATATTATGGAAAAAGTTATGCTTTCATATGCAAAATGTGAGACGCCATTAAGATTCAATTTCCAGCAGAATAATGACCCAAAATACACGTCTCAGTTTGTTAAAATGTGATTCCGGAATAATATAATAATATTAGATTTTTGCACTTTCCTGCTCAGTCCCTAGATAGAAATAGAAAATTGAATACAAGATAGGGGAAGAAGTACAGAGAAAAATAAGGTGTGAAGTATTTCTAGATAGGCAAAAGTTAATAAATAAAATCATTGCAAGTAGTGTACTCAATGTGTGTATGATATTATTATGTCAATGCCAGTGTAATTATTGCTAATAATGACTACGCTTTTGGATACTAAAATTTTAATGTTTATAAGCCAATTTTTTTTATATAGTTACCCTGTGCTCGCCATTGTGAGCTTGTTTGTGTCCTTAATGTAAAGTTTGTGTTTATATTATACAGCTGTTGAAAATTTGTGAAGAAGTTTGGATTTTTCTTTCCTCTTTAATTTAAATATATTTTAACTCAGAGATCCAATTCAAACCCTAAACAAAACTTTACACGCAATTATATGTCTTATTTTACATTATTTCTATCCGTGGTTTGTTTAAAGCGTAAGCGAAGAGACATTCATATAAGTAAATATTTGAATTTTTATTATGTTAATAATTGGTAATTTCTGAATTCTAAATCTACTTTAAACGTCTAATAACAAAAAGTCAATGGTTTTAAAATAAAGCATAATAAACACAATAAATTACCAAATATAATTTAATATTTTATTTGGCCCAATCCGTTTACATTAACCAAACCAGAAACGACCTTTAGCTGACCTTATGTTAATAATTCAACTGGACTGACAGTCCCCCAAGGCAATATCTGCAAGTCTAAGGAGACCCTGTACAAAATAAATAGTACCCAAATGACCCGTGATATCATGCTGATGTCCGATAATAAATAAACGAACTGCTTGCAACTACAACTAATACGAATATTTAAGTTAATTTGATATATGCAAAAATATTTAATCATTTTAAACCTTTCTGATAATTGGAGAAGCGTCGAATCAAATGCAAAAGTTTTGCGGGTCAAAAATCATTATGTTCCTTCTTAAATATATTATTAAAGTAAAGTTGAGGTTCAATAGTATATTATAAACCAAAGAACTAAAGTGACTCATTTTATCTCGCGAATGGAGTTGGTTGTTGGAGGGTTCTACCCCAGAGCAATAACCATTCAAGGGATTAGGGCACTTTAGTCCCTTGGTTTATACACTATTTTTTGTACTTTCGGGAACATAATAATCTTAAATAATGATCTTCGGCAAATGCAATAAGTTCAAGTTTCTTTTCCACTATTCTATTGATGTTTATTGTGGCTATTTGGACAAAGGCGGCTTCCGACTGCAGAGCCATCAATTAGCAGGGAGCGCAAAGGTTGATAGCATATTTGTAACCTGCGTTTGCGTAACTTTAGTAAATTCGCCCAAGAAGCCCTGCATGGTGGCTTGCAGCGCGGCCTCCAATGCTTTTGTCGCTTGTGAACCCTTTGTGACATTGATGTGGTTCATAATTTTTACATTTCAATTCGCATCTTCAGTGTTACTTAGTCTGCTGTTAACCTGAGACCCCCATTTGAAATTACCCTGTGAAGGTAGAAGCCTCGGCTCGTATGCCTCGAACTGCCTTATGCTGAGTGAATGCTTGGGGCACCCCCTGATAGTTAGCGGGGTGCTGACCGTCGCAGTTTGTGCACCTCTGCTTTTTGGGAATTCGTATGAAAAATGTGCTTGCGCACACTTTAGGCACTTTACCGGTGCCGTGCAACAAAATTGCTAATGCCCAAAGAGCTGGCATCTATGGCATTGCGAGATCGTAGGTCGCGCTTTCTGCGCCTCTACTTTAATCGTCATATGATCGGAAAGATCCAAGACTATGAGTCCGAACCGGACTCATAGTCGATATGGTAGGGACTGTTGACTTTTGTGGTTACGTCTACAGACGTGCTGTTTGGGTGGCGCACGAAGGTCTCCGCAGTATCATTGTCAATGCTATTTCTACCAATAAGTTTATCTAAATTATTTTGAAAGTCCTTGTCAATCTGTTCTGCCAAAGTCGATTTTGCGTTAGAGTCTACATTTATGTCTACGTTTTTTTCTAAGTTAGTATTTGAATCTATAGTAATTTTATTGTCCCTGTACCTGGCAATCTCTTCCTGCAGTTTCCTATTGGCTTTTTGTAGGTCTTAAAATTCCAGAGCTCTCCTAATAATGGATCCATTATTAATTTACCTAAAGACGACTGGAGATACTCACCAGTTGTAACGTTGTGATATAAATAAATAATGGCAGTGCAAGTCCAAAACACATCTATCATTCACGATACATCACTGTCTTAAACCTTCAAGCAAAAAAAAATAATTATGTTATTCCTGAGGAGGTTCAGATATTTTTCGCCATTCAAATAACCATCTATGAAAAAAGGTCCCACAATATGTCTACCAACTATGCCCGCCCAAACATTAACTTTTTCAAGCCTCTGAGTATTTCTGGAACCAGTGAGTATTCTCAGCAGAGCAATAACGATAATTGTGTCTATTAACAATGCCATTTAAATGGAAAGTAGCTTCATCCGAGAAAATGATATTTGTTGCGAAGTTATTATCGTTATTGCATCCTTCCAACATCAGCTCACAAGATTCAGCTCTTCTATCAAAATCGTCCTCGTTTAACTCATGCACCAACTTTATCTTGTAGGGATGCAATTTCTCTGGCTTAAACAAATTTTTCACTTACTAACACTGCCTGTTTTTTGAAATATCTTTACCACTCAACACACTTTTGATTGATTTATTGGAGGCCTTTTTGGATATAATTCATTGAAAATTTGACAAACCTGATCTTACGATCTCTGCATATTTCAAAACAGGAACTGAAAATTGACACCTCTTAGGTCGCTGTCATGAAAACGCCTTGACTCAACTGGTGGGTATTAGGTAGGAATAATTATAATTAGGAAGTTTTTTATTTTTGAGCTGTCATTATTTCGGAAACGCTTGCAAATAGGTGAAAATTTGAAATACAAAAAATTAATTTATGCAGACAGAAATGTGGGGAATAATTTACCGAACAACTTTCATAAAGGTCACTTTTCCGTACACGAGGTAATTCAAAAGCTATACAGGCATTATACGCGACTTTTTTGCCACTCTCTATATTAGGGTAATGGATACATTCTGTTTATTCCAACGTGTACTCGTGTACCTATATTGTGTTTAATTTCTACTAAAAATCAATTAATATTATGTATAAAATAAAACATCTGATATACCAATTATATTATCTATTAAAATGAATCTAGAAGACTACTTGCTTTTTCTACTGGTAGAACTTTTACGTTGGTATATGTAGGTGGAGTCGGGCTTTGTGCTTGTTGTTAACATTTAGATCTTTTTCTTCAGTGATGGAATCTCAAGGTCTCGATGAAAATTAGAGTTGGCAGCTTATCCCCGTATTCAATATTTTACCATCACTTTATCCTGGAACGTCTGTATCGAAATATTATTACTGTCGCGGTGTCACAGGCACAGCCCCAAAACTGCATCAAGTCCGTTCTATGTTCTCTCATCGATCTGTTGACTGCAATGAAACTTAATTGCTACCCTTGGCAATAAAAACCCATAAATTTACAAGACCCCAAATTGTATTTCACCTGCCACTAAAAGTTTTCCAAGTGTTAATTTGCCTGCAATAGCCCACTTTTTTCTAAAGTCACGTTAATGTAACCAGCTGTTATTAAACACGCATATTCTAGATTATTAATTTTGAACTTCTGTCCAGAAGCTAATAATGTTGTTTATATGTTAAGTCAAGCTCAGTTCTTTTCTTCTTATATACGGATCTCAAGTATCCGAAAATCGCGCGATCCGAAACCCGCGTAAATCGCCTCATATTGCAGTTATTTTAAACAAGGTTTATTTTGTTGGCCATGTTTGTCACTTGCAAAGGGGAAAAATAAATTTTTGTTATTAGAAGATAGGCACATTAACTTAATTTATAGGAAATACATTTTTTATTAAATTTGCATTGATTTAAATACACGCATGTATTAATTTTTATAATTCAATTTTTGATCTGGCATTCTAAGAATAATTTTTTACACTGGAAGAGTATTGCAAAGGGTGTAGGGTAGAAGGGAATACTTAAATTTCCGTGTTATTTATTAATGCCAAATTTAAAAACAAAAATCCCGGGCGCTTTACTATTTACCAAATTTGTCAACTTTGGGCATGGTCCTAAAAAATATTCGCCTACCAGTAAATGATTAAAATAATACTTTTTGAAAGGAGAAAAGATCTGTACTAGCTAGGGTTAATTTTTTTAAGAAATAATTGATTTGTACATAATAGATAAAAGTATGATATCCAGTTTTCTTCAAATAATTATCTTTCGAAATTGCAAAATACAAATGCAATATGTTAAGTTAAACACACATTGGTATTTTTCTTTATTCTACGCAATCCATATATTACACAAACATGGCGCCACGTCAATTCGAGGGCAATTTATAAACCAACGACGGGCCAGAATGTTCCCTCCATTGTAGTAACAGGAAAAACCGCATCAAGAAAATTGTAGCTTTTATATTATTTCTATTAGAGTCAAGCTCTTTGAAAAATATATTTATTTTTTTTTTATGAATATCAATAGTGATAAAATAACTTAAGATTAAATGATAAATAATTAAATACTAAAACAATTATATCAATTCAAATAAGTAATAATAGCAATGGCACAAATTTTACTTTTTTGAGATTTAGGTGTACTTAAAATCTTTAAAGCTTATTTTGTCTTGCAGCAGATATTCCTTACGTTTGTCCGGAAAGAAGTAAATCCTATTCCAGGAGGAGAGCTTTTCTCGTCAGCTTTAAACATTATCTTGCTTTGCTAGGTAAAAACAAGTTTTTATAGATAAGAAAATAAAGTTTAATAGAATTGGAAACCTTTTAGAAACAACTTTTTTCTAAATCTAATACCTGTATTTTGTTTTCAACTAGTTATCTACTATAAACTGCATTATAAAAATTAAATTAGAGACGCCATTGCTACAGGATCTAATCTTCTAACCATTTTGGAAAATAAAGCAAGAGACAGCGAAAGTTCAATCAAAATAATTTCAGTTTTATATAATTAAGTTATTTTTTCATCATTTCCTCCTGTTAGCGATGAATTTTTTTTTTTTTAATTTTCTTAAAGATTGCGGACTTAAAAATACGTAATAAAAATTTCAGGTGGAAACTCTTCTTGTTAACTATTCATGTCTCAAGTAGAATTTGGGATTGCAGATTAGATGTAAGCATTTATCCAAAAGTTTAAACAGGATTTTTCCCTAAACAAATTTTTACGACTTAGTGAAATTTCTGTACAACGTCCAAATTATGGCATCGATGCATTTTTGATCCTAAAATATTCAAAACTAATTGTTGCGATGATAGCATCCTGATTTGTTTTGATATTTTTTAGTGTTGAATCCTCGTTGAAACCACTTGCTGTTGTCGAATTTATATCAATGTTAACATTATTAGGAATTGGTTCTATAAAATTAGATTGTAAAATTTTTTTACAATATATATCTTATTGGTCATCGATTCCTCAATTTACCCTTTAGCTACACTACTAGATTTCCACCCTCCGTGGCACCTCAAACACGTAATGCTTGCCCCAGCATCTACAAGCAGTGTAGCTGAACAGTACTTATCTTATGAATTCCCATTACCATGCGACAACACCAACCATTCACAAATTTAAATAAAAATTCTTTTGGGTGTCCTGATGGCGTAATGATACATATTTTTTATACAGTGAGAATGTAAAGCTTGGAGCAAATTCATTCAAAATTCATGTGTTTTTTTTTCGAAAAATGCTCGGACTTGTCAATTTTTTATTTTTGTTGGGCATTTTTTGAAGCTTATTTCATGTATACAGGTTGTCTCAAAAACAAGTTATGAGGGTTTACTTTATTTTTCAAAATTGATACCTCTATTTTGTAATATTTTTTTATTTTGCATAAGATTCTAAACATATTTCATGTAATATGTCAAATACATATAAATTCGGCCGTTTTAACTTAAAACCACAACACATTATTTATTAACGAAAAGAAAAGAAAATTCAAAAGAAACTAAAAGTCACTTTATCAAATGTTGGATATAAGCTCCACCAACAGTACCCGACACGATCTTCAAATGCTTGCAGAATGTTATTAACGACGTAAGGTTCTATCAATCTTATTTCGCCCCTTATTCGCTTCTTTAAATCTTCAATATTGTTTGGTCGGTTAACATATACCTTAGACTTAAGATAACCCCATAAAAGAAATTCTGAAGGGGTTAAATCTGTAGATCTGGCCGGCCATTCAATTGGACTTCGTCGGCCAACCCATCGTTCGGGAAAAATCGTATTAAGGTACTCTCACACACGGCGGGTCTAATGGCCGGAGCTTCATTTTAGTGATACCACAAAATTGTTCGGTGCATAAGGATCTTCTGGATTAGGGTATAATGTGGCAAGGCAGGGTACAAGATCATTTTCTAAAAATTCTAAATATGTTTCACCTGTCAAGTTTCCGTCAATAAAAAAGGGTTCCAAAATTCTATTTTCAACAATGCCGGCCCAAACACTAACTTTTTGAGGATATTGCGTGTGACATTCCATAATCCAGCGTGGATTTTCTGTAGCCCAATACCGACAGTTTTGTTTGTTTACACTTCCACTCAAACAAAACGTTGCCTTATCCGAAAATACAATTCGTTTCGAAGGCTTTGGATGATTATTGTACATATTGTCTCGCAAAATTAAACTCTTCTGGCTGGATCATCTTCATTGAGTTCATGAACCAATTGGACTTTGTAAGGACGGAATTTATTTTTGGCTAAATACTTTAGTATGATTGGTTTGCAGATATGATTTTCCAAAGCAATAGTACTACTAGCCTTATGGTGGTCTTCTTGAACCGACAGTAAAACATTTAATTGAGTATCTTCTAATACTGCAGTATAATACCTTTCGTATAATTGTCCCTAACATGACCTAAAGTAATTGCTTTAAACGACGTTTGAAGAAAATTCATGGTATGTTTTATTCGTTGTAAGAGTAATTTCGTATGACTCGTCTGTATTTGCCGAGCTCAATTAATTCGTCCAGCAAACTTGCAGACTCATCCTAAAAGTATCGCTTTTACCCATTTAACACAATATACTATTTTTCGATTTGGGTTTCATAATGATTACTTTATGAAACGCAATAAAGTTGAACAATGCAACTGAGATCTTTTGGTTTTCGGAAACAAATAGCGTTCGAATTTGTAGGCTTACTTCGATTATCTGAGGCAGAATGGATTTGACAGACATATTCTTTTAATTATGGCGGCTTTAACGCACCTTTTTTATGTTCAATTCCTCTTGTCATGGCATATTTGATTGATTATAACATTGTACTAAACTGGGAATGTATTGCCACATTTCATAAAACATTCGGAGCACTTGTCCATTAGAAATGAGCCGCGTAGTCTAAAATGATTACCTATGGAACTTGTATCTTAATATTCTATTTTAAAATCTGTCATCGCAGAAACTTAGAAAGTGGTACTGGGTTTGAATATAATGAAATTTCCTAATAGAGTGAGACCTCGATAATTCGGACTAATTAAAACCGCGGTGATCCGGATTAGTAAATAATTCGGACTACTGAAGTGGGACAGTTTTTTTAATTTATTTAATAAAAACAACAAGAACATAGTACTTAAACAAAAAAATATATAAAATACAAGCATGCTTAGTAAATTTTATATTATTTTGTGAAGTAATTTGTAATTTTTGTTTACTTAACCCTTTTCTGGTTCATTTAACTGTTTCTTTTAATCTTTGAAGTACAAGAACATCATGTATTGGGATAGCATTTTCTTCTGCCCACTTTATGCACAAATTGAAACTTTTAACTGCCTCATCAGTCTGGTTTGTAATATTTATCTCTGGACCTTCATTGTCACTACCATGGTGTTCGTCTATAACATCTATGTCTTCAAGTGGTAATAAATCTTTATCATTTTCAAGCCAGCTACGTATTTCTACATTCCTGAGATTTTGCTCAGTGATACCATTAAGCATATCTGAAACATATGTTATTTCTTCAGCCAAAGAAATACGCCGCAATTGATTCAGGGGAATTAGATCTTCACCATCATATGCAGTATCTGTGTCGTTGGCTACATAAGTCATAATTTTGTGCTAGCACTTCTGCAAGACTTCGAAGGAGACTTAATAAATGAGCAATAAAACCAGTCTAATACAATTTGTGTAGTCATCCATGCATTGGCAGATGATTTATATTCAACAGGTATGTTTACATTTTTAAATGTCCTTGGATTTTTTGCCTCTCCTATTACTAAGAGTTTTAATTTTTGTGAGCCATCAGCATTGCAATATGTTAGAAATGTAACGCGTTCCTTGCTTATTTTTCGACCTGGTGCGGTTTTTTCCTGAGAACGAGCCAGAGTTTTTTCAGGTAACATTTTCCAATACACAGCAGATTCGTCTGCATTGTATATTTGAGTAGGTGCCAGGTTTAACTTCTTTATCTTCTCTGCAAATTCAGTTATGAAGGGATCGACGATACATTGATCATTGGATAGTTTTTCGCCACACACTTTTAAAGCACGCAGACCATGTCTTTTTCTGAAATTAGAAATCCAACCCCTGCTAGCTCTAAAATTATCATTTTCATAGGTTTCGGTATAAAACTGTTTTGCTTCAGCAGATAAAATTTCATAAGAAATTGGAACGTGCCTAGATCGTTGTGCACAAAACCATGCATACAAGCAAGTTTCCTTTTCTGGATATGTGGCTTTTCGTAATGTTTTTCTAGCACCGGGTATCACATTTTACAATAAACCTATAAGGAGAAACACGTATGTATTTAGTCAAAGTAAAATATATCATACCTTTTGATTTTACTTCTGTTCTTTTTTATATCGGAAATTGTTGAGTTCCTACCTTGTAGGCATTCATTTGCCAACAGTTTTCCACTTTTACCACGGTCTAGTCTTTCTATTATATTGGATTTTTGTTTTATTGACAACGTAGTATGTTTTCTTTTAGAAGGCATTTTATTATGTGTACAGGGTCTTCCAACGAGGACTGAACAGGGGCTCATTTTTGAGCTTCCTTGTATTTAAAGAAAAATCCAAAATAGCCAATCGATGTACTTTTTCCTGCAGAATTCAAAAATGAAACCAAAAATTTATTTGAACCAGAAACAAAAGGGTTACGCTATGGATAAGGTGATTTTTAAATGGAACATAGCTTTTTTTATACGATTTTTATAACGAGTGATTTTTTTTTGTCCGTTCTGATTAAAATATTTAATATTGTGACAGCTATTTTTATTAAATTTTAATGTTTTATCCAGTATAATTTAACTTTCACCTGTTTGAAACCTACACTAGGTAATAAAGGTATAATCACCTTTGAATCCTTCAAAGTCAAAAAATTTGACAAATTTACTATAATATCACAAATCACCGAAATAAATTTAGATACGTAAGCTGGGCGTTCCCGCCAAACATTATTATTTTGTTTGGATCGCATTTCGTAGATGGCGACGGTAGTGGCATCGCCCAATTTGGTTTAATTAAGTTCGTATAGAGAGCACCACGTTCATTTGCGATTTGCGATCAAAAAGAAGCACCCTCCCAGATTTCGTTGTTGTCAAAAATTTGAAGTGTATTGTCAATTTTCTATTCTCGATTTTCTTTTAAGTTGTGTTGAATTTTAATGCCGCTTGTGATCGTTCGGTCTCTGTGTGTACTATTAGCGTGTTTCTTGATAGGTGTTTTGACTTTTTGTTTAGTTTTAGTGTGTTTTCGGTTTGTTAGTTAAAGTTCGCGTATTTATTTCGGTTATGGAAGACTACGCACCTCCGTTAAAACCTAAAAAATGTTGTGTTCCAAACTGTTTAAATAGACATGGCATGCGACACCGCTTGCCAAAAAGAGATCCGATAATTTTTGATCATAAAAATAATGTTTTGTTACCTATTTCGCTTTATTTTAGTCAGCTGTATTTTTTTAAATATCTATTGCTTGGTTTAAATAATTCCTTTTTTGCTGCTTTCTATTTGAGCTTTTAGATATATGTTATTTGTTACTTTACCAACAAGGTATTTACTCCAAACTGAAAAACAAGAGTTACAAATAACGTGTGTCCCTGAACTAAAAATAAAAGCAGAAAAAAATGAAAATTTAAACCAAGGAATATTTTAAATTTTAAAGCGGCACCAATACCTACCGATAAAACAGATTTTATCAAAAGTTTGTAAAACAGTTTTCTTTATTTTTACCCATAGTTGCCAAACAGATTTCTTTCTTTCTCGCGTATTTCGGATCGCAAATACTAGGACATCAGCGCCAATTAGATTTTGACAGTTCTAAGAGTCCAGTTGCGTATCTAAATTTATTTCGGTGATTTGTGTATAATATTGCCGAAATGAAATATTCATTAGATGAGAGATTGCAGATTGTTATCTTGTTCTACAAATGCCAAGAAAATGCAAGAGAATATTTCATTTCGGCAATATTATAGTAAATTTGTCAAATTTTTTGACTTTGAAGGATTCAAAGGTGATTATACCTTTATTACCTAGTGTATGTTTCAAACAGGTTAAAGTTAAATTATACTGGATAAAACATTAAAATTTAATAAAAATAGCTGTCACAATATTAAATATTTTAATCAGAACGGACAAAAAAAAATCACTCGTTCCAAAAATCGTATAAAAAAAGCTATGTTCCATTTAAAAAACACCTTATCCATAGCGTAACTCTTTTGTTTCTGGTTGAAATAAATTTTTGGTTTCATTTTTGAATTCTGCAGGAAAAAGTACATCGATTGGCTATTTTGGATTTTTCTTTAAATACAAGGAAGCTCAGAAATGAGCCCCAGTTCAGTCCTCGTTGGAAGACCCTGTACATAAACTATCAGGTATGTACGTAATATGCAACAACAAATAGCTAAGCAATTATTCTACAGTCAAAACGAGAGCGCACACACACTGTTTATGGGAACCCCCGGATATCAGGTCTGGCCGAATTCAAGAGAGGAGAAATCCCTCACGATCGGTTTCATAAAAACGTAGGTCCGGATTACCGAGTACTGTCAAATCAGGATTATAAAGTACACAATGCAATTGAAATTCTTGGCCGAATTACCGATGAATCCGGCTTACTAAAGGTCCGAATTATCGAGGTCTCACTGTACTCTATTTCATTATCTTTCTCTTTGCGCCGGAAATGAATAATTACGATATTAAAATAAATTTCAAAAATGTTCATATTTAGCTATATAAATTTGTGTTATATTTTCTAGGATTTTGGGCTAGCTGATTGAAAAAGTATTTTTTAAAGATGTGGACTGTGATAGTGTTGCATCAAATACTAAATTATCTGTAAACCTGTCGTGCAGAGTTTAGTTCTGCGTGTAAGCATATATATTAATAATTAAATTCACTCACAAATACAGATATTTTAAGTTTAAAGTCAAGATTCCCAATAATAATTATCAACCTGTGTCTAGATTTAAATCTGCCTGCACCCCCCGCAATCTCTTCGCACGGCGAGGGAGGTTGAACGGTCGTCGCGACTGCCGCTCTTTCGACGCCCGGTGAATCAGTCTCGCATCGCAGTCGGCCTGGAAAACGTCACACATTACAAATTCGCACAAGGACAACGAATCCGAATACGCGCGCGCGCCAAAAATTATTTGAAAGTTTTTCCACTTTTTTCAAGTCAGTTAGATCTTAAGCGTCGTCCGTTTTAGTTTTTTAGTATTGATGTTTTAATGTAAGCATTACTTACTTTTAGTTTCTGTTTAGTTTTATTGGGTGGCAATGGTTCGAAAAACGTGTATTTTTATGAAATTTCAATTTTTTTTTTTTTAAATATATGCGATAAATTTTTAAATTTAAGGCGGTTTAAATATTTATAATAACAATGGTAAAATAAATTTAATTCGATGATTTTTCAAGAAGGTAATTTAAATTTTGAGTATCTATAGTTATTATAATCCAGATCAGCGACTCCTTCGTGGACCTTTTGGGGTCGATGTATATGTTTTGACAAGGGTCGACAGAATTTTAGTGGTCTATTGGAGGTCGACGAGAAGTTGTCTGTTTTTAAATTTTTTGATTTTACTGCTTAACAAATTTTTGCTTTTACCTAGCATCTTAAATTAAAGTATTTTTGTTTACTAGTAATGAATGCATCTAACCTAAAAATCAAAATTAAATATCAATCTTAATTTAAGTTTGGAAATAAATACACATTTATATGGAATAAGGATATCTTTGGCGCACTTACTATGCTCGTATAAAACGTTTGTATGTGCAGTTGTCCGCCTCACATGATATAATAGAAGTTGTTAAGGATATTTACGTAATTACGCGGCATAGCTAGTCATATGTTTAGGCACTGTGTGCATATCATTTACACATCAAAACTCTGGATTGACAAACGTCAATACTCTGTTAACTGATATAAGATATAGTTAGGAGCATTCGACAGAGAATAAAAATTCATTAAAATTCATTTAAAAAATTATTTTATAATGTAATGTTAAGAACTAATTCATACTTTTTTTTGGTGTGTTCGTAGTAAGAATACTTTTATTTACGATAGATTTTCCCTGTGGAGCAGTAATGTTCAAATAAATGGATTGGCCAAAGAAAAACATTCCTAAAAAAACGTGTGATTAACAATTCTGACCAAACTATTAGTTTGGACTTTTTCTAGTTCTTACTTGGTTAAGTGAGGGTTCAGGTTAGGTCTATTACAAAAAGAAGAAATCAATTTTATTCCTTTCCTATTTTTAGCAATATTGTCGGAGGCGTCAAAAACCTAGATAAAAATAAGCATTCATAAATAACGACATTTCCTTACAATATAGCCACCTTCATCTTATCTAAATCATTTTAAGCAGATATCAAAAAGTTTTCATAATAACAATTATTATTATCATATTATAATTTTCCTCCAAAAGATAATTAAAATAGAGTCACAATTAATTTTAAAATAACTGTTTTGAACAAATCATTGGCGTCTACGCAACAGCAATATTTGAGCATTACAATATAAAAAATGTAGTGGTCGATTAAAAATTATTTTGAAGGGTTCGAAGCGAAAAAAAATGTTGGGAACCCCTGAATCAAGATATTTAAAATTTAGATTGCCTTTCCACCATTTTGCACTTAAGTGTCTGTCAGTGTGTAAAAACGGTTTGGGAAATAAATTATATTATATGCATTTTTATTCCATTGCCATATAGTCATAAGTTGAAGGTACTTAAATAATGCTAAAGTTTCCAATTGTTTATTTCTAACGTTTACTTGGTGTTAACATGGTTCCCCACGAAGTTTTTTTCTTAACTTTTACCAATATTTGTCTGTAATATAAGTAATTACAAATTGCATTTACCGCAAAGTTATAAATAACAAAAGCAAGGTTAAATTATAATATATAAAATGGACTAAAAGAATTATTAATTATTAAAAGACAATAAAGTATGATAGGCACTTTTTCATATAGGCACAATTTACTTACTTATGACATACGTTTTTTAATAATGGGAATTTTCTTATCAATCAATATAGTTTAATAAAAACGAACGCACTTCAATCGAAACTTACCTAAACGGAACTAACCTAAGGTAAATATGACAATAATAGAATAGCAAGGTAGAAGTCCATTATGGAAGTCCAGTAGAATTGTAAACCCAATAGAAGAAATAAGTAGTCTTCCCCACAATGAAAATACACAGTATTTTTTTTTTAATTTATGATGCATTTCATGCAAAACATATAACATGACACAACTAATAAGCCCAAACGATCATTTTTAATATCGAAAATTTTATTTATTATATTCAATGGAATACAACCATTGAATATTGCTAAAAAATAAGTTTCTGCTAATTTATATTTATAATAGTTTATCTTTTTGTTTAAACATAATATGTTACCCCAGTACGAATCAGTCCAACAATACATTTCAATGCTCAAATTTACTTCAATGTTTAGAATGCTTCAATGATTTACATTTTAAAATCCAATTAGTGCTGCTCGCTGTTTGCTTTTTATGGCTTTACTGATGCATTAGCATGCATTGGTAGATTGTATCGTTACTAATAGAAAATATTTTTTATTCGCTGCGTGTAATGAAATGTACCGGGTGACTTCGTATAAACTAGCACCCCCCGTAACTTTTTTATTTTTTATCGTACGGAAAAAATAAAAAAAGTGGCATGCAGGGGAAATTGTTTCCTTTCCAAATCTGCATTGTAGTTTTCGGTAACTTTGCATATATACGGGGGACGACAAAAAGTATTTTTTTTAATGGAATGCCCTGTGTATTTTCGGCTAAAATGAAAGATCTTTTTTTTTCTGATTTCAAATATACCATACAAGTTGACATTTGGTTCAGCCATTTTTGCGTTATTTAAGTTTACATTTGCATTGAATTCACATTATCTTGATATACGAACCGAGTAAGTTGCACTGACAGTTATTATTTCAATGACAATGTCAATTCAGAAACATTTGTTACTATTGTTTTCATGGCCCACTGTTCAAAAAGTTGTTGTACTCAGTAATCATTGTAGCGTATATCAAGATAATGTAAATTCAATGCAAATGTAAACTTAAATAACGCAAAAATGGCTAAACCAAATGTCAACTTGTATGGTATATTTGAAATCAGAAAAAAAAAGATCTTTCATTTTAGCCGAAAATATACAGGGCATTCCATTAAAAAAAAAACTTTTTGTCGTCCCCCGAATACTTGCAAAGTAACTGAAAACTATAATGCAAATTTGGAAAGGAAAAAATTTCCCCTGTATGTCAGTTTTTTAATTTTTCCCGTACGATAAAAAATAAAAAAGTTACGGGGGTGCTAGTTTATACGAAGTCACCCGGTACAGGGTGATTCGGTAAACCAGGTTTTTCAATTAAAACTCCGACGGCTTATATCTCGAAAACGAATGAATATATTTTGGTTTCGTAAAAAGCCGTCATTATAGGATCACATTGCAATTTTTTAAAGATAACGAAAATGCGATCCCTTAGACGCCCTAGTTGTCGCAATGCCTCAAAAATATACATCGATTGCAAGGACTTCGAAAGTACCTTTGAAAGTACTTTTTTGTCATTTACCCTAATTCGATTGCTTCACCCATGGAGATATCAAGCAATTGCAATTGAATTTAGATATTTATGCTTCTTTTTCAACTGCTCAAAAATCTTATCAGTGAAAACAAATCACTGCAAAATGTTTGCTCAAGTTTAATTATTTTATTTTCCTGGTTTCAAAAATATATAGTTCGTTACCTTTCTGATGAGTCGTATAGGACTGAATTAATTAAACAATTTATAATTTACATACTGAGAATAACATCGACACGATATTAGTAGTTATTATGTAACCGCAATTTTCGTCGACACAATCTATACACAGTGTGTAAAAAGTCCCGGACCGGTCACTTATTTAGAAAATGGCGAACAATATAAAAAAACGTCCGGTATAAAAGTTGTAGGACTTAAAAAAATCTATAAACTAGGACACTTGTAATTATACAGGGTGCATCAAACAGTCATGGTAAACAAAACTTTGATATATTTAAATGGAATGACTCCTTTTTAATCACGTTTCCTGATTCCTCTAAACATTCTAAACAACAATTATGAGACAAGTTATATGGCTAAACCCATTAGTTTAAGAAATAATTTGAGTTAAAGGACATAAATATAACAGGTAAGATATTACCTACATTTTGCATTTTTACAAGCTGGTACCAGAATGTTTTGCGTCACTGTCATATTAATTTCTGAAAATGTCTCTCAACGAAAGGGAACGTATAACTTTACTAATGATCAGAGGTTTTGGAGGCCGACAAAGATCATTTACCGAAACAAATCAATTTTCCAATATAACTTTTCCAACCCAACAGCCTATATCAAAATCTACAGTTGTGAGAACAGTTCAAAGATTCGAGGAAACCGGGTGTTGCAGAGATAAAGTTCGTTCCGGAAGACCAAAATCGGCAACTAGTGATAAAAAAAAATTAGAGACATTACTTCATTTTGTTCAGGATCTACATTTGTCGTTGAGAGAAGCTGCTACCCAAGTTGATGTATGTTTTAAATCAGTTGAAATTATTTTAAAAAAACAGTAATTTTAACCCCTATAAATAACTTTAGTCCAGGAATTATCAGAAAACGATTTCGAACGTAGAATGGAATTTTGCGAAGTAATGATGCAAAAATAGGAAGACAATAACAATTTTTTTAATCAAATAGTTTTTTCGGATGAGGCAACATTCATGTTAAACGGGAATGTCAATCGACATAATTGTCGTTACTGGGCTGATCAGAACCCACATTGGATGAGAGAAACACACACTCAACACCCCCAGAAAGTAAATGTGTGGGCCGGTATTATTGACTAGTGGGACTTTTATTTATAGAGGGGAATTTGAGTGCAAAATATTATCTCCACATGCTGCAAATTCAAATTATTGTGCCAGCAATAACCAATACAGTATGGCCACTATTACGACATACGTGGTTTTAGCAGGACGGAGCTCCTCCTCATTTTGGGCGAGCGGCGAGCTGTAAGAGTTTACTTAAATAATACTTTTCCTAACCGCTGGATAGGGCGAAGGGGCCCCATAGAATGGCCCGCTAGGTCGCCAGACTTAACGCCCCTTGATTATTTTCTCTGAGGACAACTAAAAAATGAAGTGTATGTGACAAAACCTGCAGGTCTGAACGAATTGTGAAGAAGAAATATTGAAGAATGTGAATCTATTAACCAAGAATTATTACAAAACGTCATCGACAAATCTTATTATAACCTAGCCCATTGTCAAACTGTGGGAGGGGGACATTTTCAACATTTAATTAAATAGCGACTTACTTAAATTTATTTTTGGTCTTGTAAATTTGTTATTAATTTTACTGCTTGTATTTAATTTAATTGTTATTAAATTTTTGACAAAACTTGCGTGGGTACGTTCAGTGCAATTTTTGTTGTTTTTTACAGTTTTAACGCAAAACACTCCGATACCATCTTGTAAAAATGCAAAATGTAGTTAATATCTTACCTGTTGTATTTATGTCCTTTAACTCAAATTATTTCTTAAACTAATTGGTTTAGCCATATGACATGTTTTGTTTACCATGACTGTTTGAGGCACCCTGTATAATTACAGGTGTCATGATTTTATAGATTTTTTTAAGGTCTAGAACTTTTATACCGGAAGATTTTTTATACTGTGCGCCATTTTCTAAATAATTGGCCGGTCCGGGACTTTTTACACACTGCGTATAATCATTATTCAATTTGTTTATTTTGTTTATAGGTTTAAAAATGTAAAATGGGTGATTGTTGTTCAACTTTGTTTTTTGTCTTTAATATTGGACATTTATTCTTCTGTCTCGGTATATACAAGGTTTTTCAGATCGCCCCAAAAGAAAGCATCTACTAGTAAGATCAGGGCTGTTGGGTGGCCATCCATCCATTATTAGGCGGGATCATTCAGCACACACGGTCAAAATATTTGACCTGCAGACATCGGTGCCTAAGGCTTATTGCTTAACATGCACACCGCAACAGTTGTAGGATGGACTTTGTTAATTTGAACCTCCTCACACTTTTCTGTATGTATATTCTGATTGCCTGCTTTATACGAGAAAAAACCCACAACTCTACAGGAAACAGGCAGAGGTTTATCACTGTTAAAACTGCGGATTACTCGTGCCCGTATTTCATAGATTACTGAGGCCAATCGCATTTAGATGGAGAATAAAACATTTCTTAATAGGTAAAGCCATCTACTCTTTTAAGGAATACTTATTTATCAGTGCCAATGTTCTCTTTCCTAATGTCTGTCAGATTTTAATTTTTATTAGGTTATAATGTCATTTCATTTTATTGTTAATTCCGTTTTCTTCTTAAATTTGTATGATTTTTAACTTGTGTGAGTGTACTTTCTACATGTCGACATTAACAACTAAAGAACCAAATAGTATTGTTGACTTTGGCAATAAGGCCTAAATATGTCGGTTTTAATTGTAGGAAACAAAACTGAAACTACGCGCTAGTACTTATACAATCATTTAGAATTCTTGAGAAAGTATTATTGACGCACATTACCACCCAAAATTTGTTCGAAAACATTTCAAACTTTGCTGAAAGTTTGGAACTCGTAAAATAAAACTAACATGGGGTGTCCACAAAAGATATTTCTGGGTCAATGTGGGAAAGAGCTGAGCGACCCCATTCTTCGCAGTACAATACAGTGCTATTAATTGCACGGCAGCGTTATATTATTGGAAAGCATTTGGTTTTATTGAAAATATGGCCCATGAATATTATTTATATACCGCGGCGTCTGTATAAAAATGCAATATTTGAAAATAGCCCTGGATTCCGTAAATTCCGATCACGAAATCTGCTTATAGCTTAGATCTAATTACAAACTTTTAAACGATTAACACTATTATAAGATCAATATTCACTAAATTATTATTAGAAATCCCTCCATAGCTATCCAGCACACAGAAACCAATTTGTGGTCGTGTATGAAACAAGATCTGACCTTACAAGTGTGACTTCAGGTCGCATGTAGGGCCTTTTCATTTTAGAATACAATGTTTGTCGGACCCTTCTTGATGACATCAATTACGCAGTAAGCAATACCTTTTCTAAATATCCTTGTCTGCTAAGAACAAGGAACTACACTCATTTTTAAAAATCTTGCACCATTTGAAATTACATCTAGAAGTAAAAAAATTTTCATTCTAAAAATATATCATTACTATTAGGTATTTAATTGCTTTTTTCCAGCATTTTAGAGTATGTTGATACTTACCCAATTAAAGGTTATTAGGGCAAAAAGGAAAAATACCCAAAAATTTCATTGCCAAGTACCTAACTTTATTTGTGAACAAAATTAGATTATTCACACGTCACTATTTTCAGTACCTTGTATTGCCACCCATACTTTGTAACAAGACATAAACACGTCTGTGCATGTCTCGTATGAGGTTATTTAGGTATTCTTCAGGAATGTTATTCCATTCTTTAGAAGCGGCTACAATGAGCTCCTGAGCGTTCATAGGTGGGTTCAAACGATGACGAATCGATCTAGACAAGTAGTTCCAGACATGCTCGATGGGATTCATGTCCGGAGCAAGAGGTGGCCACTCCAATCTATCAATTTCACCCTGCCGAGGAAACTCTTATCGTCCATAAAGATGAAATTGGTACCTGCTTCGTCTCGAATTGGTTGCACAATAGGCCGAAGGATGAGATCCTTATAAATTTGGCCGGTCATAGTGCCAGGAACATGAACCAAAGGGGTTCTTCTTCCATACATGATTCTACCCCAAAACATAACACTCCCGCCTTCAAATAGTACCACTTCTCTGGCAGAAGCAAGTCGGTGTTATGCTCCCCGTTCTCTTCAGATTCGACATCGTCACTAACCAATCCAATCCTTGTTTCACCTGAGAACATAACATTTGACCATTGAGGCAAAAGCCCGTTTTGGTGACCACGAGCCCATTCTAACCGCGACCGTCTATGTCTCGGTAACAACTTTGGATCTCGTAGAGGTCTTCTAGACAGCAAACCCGAGATAATGACGCGTCTTCTGATGGTGGCATTAGAAACGACTTGGTGGTATATATGCTACAATTGCCATCGAAGAGTGCTGACTGTTACAAATCTATTTCTCCAAGTCACTTTGGCTACATATCGGTCTTGTCTTCCATTTGTAATTCTTGGACGCCCACTTCGAGGTCTACTTTCCACAGAACCCGTCTCAATGCGCCTTTGAATGGTCCGAGTAATCGGCTATTTGTCGATGCGGTAGGCCTTCTTCATGAAGGAAGATTATTCGCAAACGAATTTCATTACTAAGCGGATTTCCAGGCATCGTTAAGTCGATTCTTCAACACTGTTTATCTTAAACGACACGTACAAAACTGCATGGTTTGCTATACGATCGTGATAAGGATTAATATGCTCCGCTTTTTGGGATGTTTTTTAATTTTTTGTAACAAAAACATTATAAAGTAAATATCTACACTACTAAAATTCAATGCAAATACATATTTATTGTTTTACAGGACGGTGCACGACTTTTAAAAATGAGTGTATTTGCGTTCTCAGATATTATTCAGAAATATCGGAAGCAAAAAAATTTCCAATTTATTCCAGTAGATATAGAACCCATTCGAAACCATTTGTTAATGTGTTAATTTACTTATTTTGTTTGTCTTCCCTCCAGGAAGGGACATGTTTCTTCTCGTAGAATATATTAGCCAACAACATATCGTCGAAATTGATGAATAATGACAATGCCCAGATAAATTATTTGTTTAATTTTGGTATTCAAAGGGAATTTCAATAGACATGTCAAATCCATCAGCAAAATTTAGCTTTTGTACTCGCGTTAAATTCGTTGCAAAACATTATAAAACTGTTTGTGGGCGACGTAAGCATAATATACCCAATGGGCGTAAGAGGTCATAAATATTATTAAAAGTGAATGTCGATCCATAATATTTTAGCTTCATAAACGGTGTTAATGTGATTATGTTACAAACCTGTAGGGTAGATAATTCACAGAAAAATAAACTTCATATGAAGATGGGTCCGAAAACGCTTCCTCGGGGAGCTAGAGCTCTTTGAAGAGGGCCTTCATAAACTAGTTTTCGTTTTGTAGCTCCGGAATTACTTTAGCTACCGCAATCAATTTTGGGACATAAATTACTTTTAGTAAGTTCATCTATTTGAGCCTATTGGATAATGGTAACTTTTACCAGGGGCGTGCGGACCAGGGGGGGATTAGAGTTAATTTGAATGAACGTTTCTTGAATGAGTTTATTACCAAACATAATTATTGGGTTAATGAAAATCCGCGAGCTTTTCGGGAAGGCTCCAGAAAATCAATCTTTGGGCAGGCATTGTTGTTGACGAAATTATTAGGCCTATATTTCTAGAAGAAAATTTAACCGGTCAACTGTGTGTCAATCTTTTGGAAAATATGATAGATCCTTTTGTTGTACAATCTTTGAAAAATCAAGTAGATAGAAACGGTACCCTCGAACTCAATGATGCAAATTTGAATTTTCAGCAAGATGGAGCTCCTCCCCACTGCGCATTACCAGTTAGATAGTGGCTTAATCAACGGTTCCCTGGCAAATGGATTGGCAGACGAGGTGTAATAGAGTGGCCAGCAAGGTCTCCTCTTGATTTTTTTTCTTTGGGGCCTAGTGGCGGCGCTAGGCGTAGGCGATGTAAGCACCTGCTGACGGCCTTACACCCATAGGGGCCTCGCAATAGCAACTTGAAAAAAGTTAATCGATGAAGACCTTTAAATTTTTTAACACACAGCAAAAAAATAAAGTCTATTACTTGCAAACAATCATTGCGTTTTAAGAATTGATTACTTTGTTCGTTGCAAAGGTTCCTTAGCCTCACACAATCTGGCACTTAGAGGCCATCGAGAATCTCTTAAGTTACATGACAGGGGAAACTGTGGTAATTTTATTGACTTATTTAAATTGTCATCGTAATATGACCTTACGGGAAGACCTGCAATGCAATAATGAAACATTATTTGAGTCATTACATCCAGAATGAATTAATTACATTAATGTCTAAATCTTCAAGAAGTAATACAAAGTGTGAAACAAGCAAAATTCTATGCTTTCATGCTCGACTGCACCATATAGGTATATTTAAGCCACGTCGAACAAATGTTTATCATTTTAAGATTTTGCAGTACCCCAACTGTAGGGGTTATTACTGTCGCAGAAACGACAGAGAAATATTTAACAAATTTAATATTACAGGAACTGGAACATAATGGTTTAGATATTCAAAACTGATAGGGATATGATAATGGCGCCAATATATATACAACAATAATAATCCTTAATATTAATTCAACGCCCTGTAGTTGTCATAGTTAGAATTTGCTTTTGAAAGATCTAGCTAATTTTTCCACGACAGTCACAATATATTTTGAATTTGTCAAAAAAAATCTATTTGCTGTTTTCAACATCTAGAGAGCGTTGAGATCTTGTTAAAGCTAAATTAAAATTGGCATTAAAGGCTTTGTCTGAAACAAGATCCCCCATCTTACTAGAACGGAGCAGTAAGAGCGATATTTTTACAATCTGATGATGTCATGGAATGTATGAATGACCTACAAAATCAAACGCAAGATGCAGAAACTGTTAAGTGACTGTGAAGCTGTTTTAAAACGAATGCTCACTTTTGAATTTATTGTTGTATCCATGGTACGAGATTTTACTACGTGTGAACAATATAAGTAAAATCTGGCAATGGGTTTAAGATAACCTAAGGGTCGCTATTGATTACTTCCGTTCTTTTTAAATTCAAGAATATCGTCATAGATGATTTGATAAAAGCATTGCAAAAGCTCGCTTATTTGTAGAAAAAAGTATTATGATATGCCATCAGAATTTAAAGAAAAAATATTAGCAAATAAGAAACGAATGTTCGGTTATGAACAATAGACTATAGATACTGATGAACCTATATAATTCCTTGAAATGCAATACAGAGCTAACTTCTTTAAAACAATAATAGATAGTTTAAGTTGAGCAAATTCTGAAAAAATTCAGTGAGGAGAAAAGCCGAAAAGTTTGTCTATTTTATATAATCTGTATTTGTCTGTGTCTCTGTGTCATTAATTATCATTTGCAACAATATGTTAAATTTATTATTAATACGCGTTTGCCCTTTGCAACGTATTGTATTGTATTGTATCATTCGGCAGGTATTGAGGTTGGCTGGAGGTCAATAATAGAATTCTATTTAATGTGCAATTGAATTTTCGTTTTTTTGTCAAATTTAATTTCCTCAAAATTAGGAAATATTTAGGGTGCTTCGTCTTATAATGAAAGTCTTGTATATTAATTCTATATTCTATGTAAACTGTTTTAAAGAAAATGTTTCTAGACGTTGTGATAATTCAATTTTGTCACTAATAAGTCATTAGAACTGGCCTAATTATAGTAACTTATATCACATATCTAATTTGAATTTTAGCTTAAAAACTGGTAAAAAGTTCTATGTTTTGTTTTCTGTATAAAAGTACATATCAACTTCATTTTGGTTTCCTACTCGAGGTCAAGCGGGATTACATTTTGCCCACATCTTCAATCACCTTATTTTCCTGGCATCAACCATCCTATAATTTCATATATAACAGTATTTTAAAGTGATGTTACATTGATTATACAACAATAACTAAATTTAGCTACATCCGTTTCATTTTACTTAACTCAAATACCTGCAACCGCGTAGTCAGAACCCACTAGACTTAATTCAATGTCAACCGCCAGTATTTGAACCGGCCTATCTCGTTAGAGCAGTATCTCCGTGCGGGAGTGGTTCGCTGAAATTTGCTTTATCTGCCCCACCTCTATGGCATCGTGGACGGATGACATTTTAACCTTATTGTTCTGTGGTGGTCACTTTACTTTTGGCAGTCGAAATTGCGACATGTCTTTTTAATCGACGACTATTCGAGTCATCTCTCCAGGATTTGGGATTAAAAGACCATATTTCCTGGCGCCCATACTGCAGCTTGGCGATGTAGTGAATATTTCTGCGTTTGCTGTTCCTTGGGAGGCAGGAAAATCACCTGTGTGGATTTTCGTTGTATAATTTGCTGTCAAGAGTCAAGTCCGGTCACCAGGACCTAAAGGGGCCAAATAATTTAGGAGCACCCAACAACCGTGTTGAACCCCCTAAACGAACTTTTAGGACCCTAGAGGCTCTTGTTAGGGTCTTCTCTTCTTTTCTACCGTCTTTCTTCCCCCGTCAAGACCTTGTTTCTGCCGGCACGGTCTGCCTTCGTTGTTCTTCTGCAGAACAAAATATCTAACTACAGCAGTAGTAGGCAGCTAAGTTGAAATTTAAGTGCTACTAACCCACCATTGTTTACTAAAGCCAGAAACATTCGTTTATTATCTAGTTTTATTTATACAGCTCCCTCCTTAGTTTTCTTTGTTTTTTGTTTATTTGTTTTACTTCAGTTAACGTGGTGTCACAACGTTGATAGAAATGGTTCAATTTTGGTACCTACGCTAAAAATTTACACGCCTAATATCACCTAATATCGGGTAAAAGCTCATAAATATGCAGATATTTTCTCCTTTAAGATATATAACAACCAGTAATTTAAAAAGCTTCGGGAATACGCCTCATACTTGCCGCGTTTATTAAAATCATCCAGCAAATATACGAAATTAATTTCCCATTAAAAACTTTTTTCAAATCCATACAAATATTCATTTACCCACCAGAAAAAAATTTACATAAAATTAATTAACGCTCCGATAAATTTTATTATATTTTTTGCGCGGGACAAGCATTGCGATGTTAGTGTATAACAGCCAGTAAGAGGACAATTAAATTCTAATTGCCTTTTTATATGGCGGTAGTGCTTGCGATGCGTTTTTATTGCAAAGTGCTTTTTGGCGTATTTTAAGAGAACTGTATTAGTAGTTATATTTCTTCTTAATAGTTTTAACGGAACAAGAAATCAAGTTTTGTTAAAGTTATATACCGGGTGTCAACGAAATCATTGTACCGGGTGAATCAACGATTGCTAATTTTATGCCTTGAAGATAAGATTTGTCGATATTAAGCTTTCGTATTAAGGTATGGTTAGATATCTGCCACATTTTAAAAATATTACAATTATTTTTCATTAAGTGCATTATAGGTCTACACCTAATACCTTTCGAGATATCGACTCTTGAAAAATGACATTTTTGAACTTTGACAGCGTCTAGCTTTCTAACGATACGCCATAGAACAAAACAGCTTACATGTCCCTATCTTACTTTTTTATTATCTTCCCAAAAATACCAACTTCCGGTTAAACCGGATGTACTATGTTTCCGGATTTTGAGTTACATCCGGTTTAACCGGAAGTTTACAATTTTAGAAAGATAGTTAAAAACTAAGATAGGGACATGTAAGCCGTTTTACTCTAAGACGTACCGTTAGAAAGCTAAAAGCTGTCAAATTTCAAAAATGTCATTTTTCAAAAGTCGATACCTCGGAAACTATTAGGTTTAGACTTATAATGCACTTAATAAAAAATAATTGTAATTTTATGCAAAATCCAAAAATATTCTAATATATAAGGTGTCCTATTTAAAAAAATGTAACTTTATGACACCTTACTTTTTGGGGGCACCCTGTACAATTCAAAATATTTTTAGAATGTGGCAGATATCCAATATTGTGTGATATTTCTAAAGCTTTTGATTGTGTTAACCATGATATATTATTAAAGAAGCTTGAGCTTTATGGCTTTAGATGTATATCATTTAAATGGTTTAAATCATATTTATTTGAAAGATCGCAAGTAGTATTGTTAAATGGTAAGAAATCAAAAAGTAATAAAATTGATTGTGGAGTACCTCTAGGTTCAGTTCTCGGTCCACTACTATTTTTAATATATATAAATTACCTTGCGTCAATTTTTATAAATGGTAAATTTACCATATTTGCTGATGATACAACAATAGTTTGGCATAGTAAATATTGTAATGAATTAATTAAAATAATTAATGAAGATGTAATAAATGTTAAAAAGTTGTGTGACTCTAATCTACTCTCATTTAATATCACTAAAACAAATATATTAACTTTTAAAGGTTCACTTAATAATATAATTTTTGACAATCTCATAATTAATAACCCCAAATTTATAAAATGTTTAGGAATCTATATTACTCAAAATCTTTCTTTTAATGAACATATCAAAAAGTTATGTAGAAAATTAGCTTCAGGATGTTATGCCCTGAGAGTACTTTCTCATGAAATGGATATGGCGGTTCTTCGAAATGTTTATTTTGCTTTAATAGAATCTCTTTTGAGATATGAAATTTGTTTCTGGGGAAATTCAAGCCAATATCTTCTAAATTCTATTTTCATTTTACAAAAAAGAGCTATCAGATATTTGTGCAAAGCTAGATCTGGAGATTCTTGTAAAACTCCATTTATCTCACAAAAAATTTTAACACTAACTTCCATTTTTATATTGGAAACAGTTTGTTTGATTCATAAAAAGCATAGAAATAGTATTAATTCACATATTTATAATACAAGACAAACCTTTATTATATTCAAGAAGTAGTCCATTTTCTGTGGCGAGATTATTAAAGAAAACAAGGTCTGTCTATACCACCAAACTAAAAAACCAAAACAAAACAAACAAACACATAGTTTGGTGGTATAGACAGACCTTGTTTCCTTTATTATATGCTTACCTATTCCTTCTTCAAGTCTTGCAAAAAAATCCATAATTTATGATTCTAAAAAAATTTTTAATTATCTTCCAGATTTTATTAAGAAAATATCAAATCTTAAAATGTTTTAAAAAAATGTTAAAAATTTATTATTGGAAAAAGCTTATTATACTCTAAATGAATATTTTGGTGATACTCTGTCATAATTATTTGCATTTTTTTTTATTCCGATATTTTAAGTTTTACTATATTATTTTATTTTATTGGTAATTTAATTTTAAAAAATTCTTTGTCGATAAAAATAATACTTAATGACAATAAAGCATATTTTGATTTAAGATTACTCCGCGCAATCGTTGACTCGCCCGGTATAAGGCACCACAGCGTCATGTTAATAGTATATTGCGCAACAAGGGGCAAAACTCAACGATTTCACGAGTGTGAAGTTAGTTTATCACACTCGTGAAATCGTTGAGTCGCCCCGAACTGCGCATTCAAATTTTCATATAAAATGTTTTGAAAATATGACTTAAGATGCCTGGCAATTCTGTGTATTTGATGTTAATTACTTTTTGTTGGACTCACACTCGTAGAGATCCAGAATAAAACCCAGGTCCTTTCTATTCACCAATCATTTATTTATATAGTGTGAAAGGTTATTATACAAAAGGCGCCAGAAACAATATGGCAACTATAACAACTCAAGCATAATACAACAGATAATATAACCTGTACCTTTTAATACTTACTAGTAGATATATTATATTAAATTACCTACCTTAAAATAATTCAGGCATTTCCAACACAAGAAACAGATCATAATTTTATTATTCAAACATCTTTTAAAATAACCTAATTTAGAAATTCTTAGTCACGAAAAGTGAAAACTAAATTTGTTTAACATAACTCGAATTTTATTTGTGGTATAGGCCACCCTTACCTTTTTTTTAAATAAGCTATTCATATTAGCAACAATATTTATAAACCATACCCATTAAATTATCTCTTATAATGAAAATTTAATTCAGTGAATAAACAATGTCTCTAAATCAATTTTATTTCTTTCAATTTTTACACTGTACTATTATAGATGGACAGATATAAATTTAACTCATTTCGGGCTTTTACGATTTTATTGCGACGCCCTTAACATTTTATTGTCAAAACTCCATTACAATGGCTTGTATTTCAAATGAACTCCGACAATACGTAACGACCAGCACTATTTTATGTCGTTAAAAAGTTTACGCCAAGATTTATTTGACACTCATAACACCATCATCCGAAATCACTGGTATTAACAATTAAATTCTATAGTTCTTATGTAGAGGATATATTTTGAGTAAAGTGATAAAAACGATAAATAAATTGGTTGTTACCAAATTATTTTTTTCCTTAAGATTAGCTCTCAAAATAAATTTATTATACTATACAGGGTATATGGAGGTTGGGGGACATTTTTGGCATTTACCCCCCCCCCCCCCCTTCCCTCCAGATTTTATCTGACTTGTGACAAATTTAGCATGTCAAATGGAATGGTGTTTATTTTGTTCGATAATTTGATTCTCCGTCAACAAACGGCCATATCGTCATTGGATTTTATTTATCTTCGAACTATAATATACTCTTTTTGAAGGTTTCCGGCACTGCGTCCTCGATCTTCTAATCGCTTAAATACTATTTGAAATTTTTGTAGAAACCTAATAGCCCACAATAGGGAAGCTTCTCTGAAGTTCCTTCTACATTCTCCATGAATTAAGACGGAGACATATTGTGTTACGTTTTTATTTTGTCCAATCAAATTATCTAAAAGTTTTTCCCATTAAACTAATTTCCTTAATTCATTTTATAAACCTAAATATATCATGTAATTTAAAACACATACAATCTTAATTTTATAATACAAGCAAGCGGCTCGTTTTCTAACATTGACCCGTGCGCTAAAATGATCTTTATAAAACTTGTACTTTAATACACTATTTTCTAATCTGGTTTCATAAAAAAGCTGTTTCGATATCGTTTTCAGTATCGTAATGAACTTTTCATGAAACAGTTTTCTATAGTTTTCTAAGGTTGGCAATGATGTTCACACATCTTTTACTTTGCTGTCGTGTATGTTTGGTTGCATTGATTCTATGAAATGAGGATGAGTTAAAGAAATATCAAATAATCTTACAAATTTACTATATTATAAAACATAGAAGTATAAAATTTACCGCAATTTCCCTTAACTTTGGGGGAGCTAAACTAAGCTCATCTTGCTCCATATTTTAAAATTATGTGGGTATGTTAGAAAAGTTAGACAACTTCGTGACAAAATGGTTGACATGGAAATAAAATTATTTGTTTATTTCAAGGCTACTATAACAAATAATTTGATTGTATTACCAACATAAAATTTAGGCCTAAAAGTTTTGAAAATTTGTATGTTTTATTTTCTTTTTAAATATGGATTTATCCATTGAAAAAAATACCAAACTAGAAAAAATAGTATAAAGCACTTGTCCGTTATAAAACTCAACGCAAGCGGCTCGTTTTCCAACATGGACGCGTGTACTTTAATATACCTTTATTTAACTTCATTTTGAATTTCACCCCAAATATTTAGACAGTACTTGGTAGCAGCCTGTTTTATAGCTATTAATATAATGAGATTATTATGCGATTTATAATAGTCGAGGACATTGCTAGGTGACGAGGTGACAGCCGAGTCACCCGCAATGTCCGAGACGGTGTTAAATCGCTAATAATCGAGTTATATTCAAAGCTTTATCGTATCATTGACAACGGCGATGCGAAAATAAAAACAAGGTGTTTTGTCATTTCATTTTGGCATTTCAAAAAGTCATCATTAAAATCATGCAAGATTTTGATATGCCTGACGATATATTAGCTGCAGCCAACATTATAAGGTTGAACTTGCTTCCAGACAAATCTAAAATCCATTATGAAAAAGAATATCGGCAGTTTTGTGAGTGGCGAAACAAAGTACATGTTCAAGGTGCAGAAGAAATGGTATTGCTGGCGTATTTCGCAAAACTCTCTGAGGAATACTCTGCTTCATCCTTATGGCCGAAATATTCCATGTTACGAGCGAATTTAGAACTGAAGGAAAGAGTGGAAATCGACAAATACGGCGCCTTAATACGCAGTGGCGGCTCGTGGGCATTTGAAGTGGGAGGCCATTAAAAAAAAATAGCGCCGCAGGCGAAAATTTTTTGGGTGCCACGCCCTTTTTTAATGATGGTAATTTACCTGCTTTTCAATTATAGGAAAAGTAAAATACACAACACCAATCCTCACGAAATTAACAAAAACAATCAGGTTCATTATATTATAGGTTGGGTTTTTGTCAGAACGACAGAGAGACAGGATATATATATATAGGGATGTATCGTAATATCAATAATATCAAATGGATGATATTTTTCTTTGGACATGTTTTTAAATTTTTTAATTTTTATTCCGATATATCATAGTATCAATAGAAAAAAGTAACTATACAGGTTAGAGGGGTACAACTGGCAACGCCGCATTTTTAAAGGCTAGAATTTTATGTCTTATATGCATTCTCAAAATTTCAAAAATATATTTCTATTAGTTCTCGAGATACTTCTAATGTGCCATCGAGTTTGGGAGACCCTGTATATAGCGATATATTTTTAACGATGAATGTATGTTCGTCAACGGCACCGCTCGCGCAGTGGTAGCGCAGTGACGCATGACGAAAAATCTGTAACGATATAATATTTTTTCGATATCAGAATCAACATCCCTATAAAGAACTACAGACTGCAGAAACCAACGGTCTTCTGTCTTCTTCCAATTTTCCCATTCATTCTAAAAATTGCAACGTGCGTCTAAGCTCAATCAAAAAAAATAACGGCTGACAGCCGACAAAACCTCTTTTCCTTCGAATTTAATACAAGTGCGAGAGTGATAACATGCTATTTATTCCTCTCTTTACCCCCACAGGCTTTGTTGGGTGACGCTATTTTTCGTGGGCAAGCTCGATTTTGACCTGAAATTTTTGCGGGGACGCATAACAAGTAGCGTTACGTCTAGTTTGTTTTGCTGCGTGTGCATTGCATTAATAAATACGAGGGATATTTTAGAGGTAATAGTATCCGAGCAGTAAAGTTTGGTTGATTGAATCAATTTTAATTTTAAAGTTAAATATTAATATTATGTTAGGTGGTTGGTGACTTGGCGTGGGAGGTCATTGCCCAAATGACCTTATGGTAGAGCCGCCACTGTTAATACGTTTCATCAAGAAGAAAAATGTTGGATATAGAGCAAAAACATCAAAAGTATTTACAAGAGAACAAGTCAACGAATTTGTGTGTTCTGCCTCAGACGAGAAGTTTTTAATGATGAAAGTGGCTTTTTTAATTGGAATTGGAGGAGCCTGTCGAACTAATGAATTAGCGAAGATGACCACGGAAGATGTTGACGTTTTAGAGGACAAGCTGATTGTTACTATTCCCGGCTCAAAAACCCACAAGAAACGTATTTTCACTGTGATATTTGACGGCGAAGTCAATCCTGTGCTTTTATTTAAAAAGTACGCAATGTTAAGGCCAGACCATGTCACTCACCAAAGATTGTTTGTATCATATAGAAGAGGGAAATGTACGGTACAGCCCTGCGGCATTCATTTCTTCTCTAAAATACCTCAAAAAATAGCTGAGTATCTCTCACTTGAATATCCTAATTTGTATACTGGTCACTGCGTTAGAAGATCTTCGGCAAATTTTCTTGTTAATGCTGGAGGAGATATATTAGACCTACAAGAACTTGGTGGATGAGAATCGGCGAAGGTTGCTAGAGGGTATTTAGAAGAAAGTGTGACCAAGAAAGTTTCCATTGCTCGCAAAATTCAAATCGGCGATGTTTCCGGCAGTGGATTAGGCACTGGGGAACCGCACGAAATCGAAAGGAGTGCTTTCTCGGTCATTAATCAGTCTTCAGAGGGCATACCTAAGATCGTGGACGTTAAAGACAAAGGTGTATCCATCAAATTTGAAAACTGTCAAAATATTGTTTTACATGTTCATGAAAAATAGTTCTAATATTATTTGGTATCTAACGTATTATGCTTTCGTAACTAACGTATTAAATTATGGTAACTAATGTATTATGAGTAACTAAGGTTTTATGTAGGTTTTAGTACGTTTATGATGTTAATAATTATTAATAAAGATATCATATAAAAATGACTTAATCTTCAATGATACGATAAAATACATAATATATTGAACAAAATATGTCAATGTATTTTTAACGAACAAAGGTGAATAAGCCAGAGACGACCAAAAAGAAGTAAACGGACTCAGTCCTGACTTAAACAATCACAGAAGAACCCAAAGAAAAATAATGTGTCGAGTTGCAGATTTTGCCTAACAGTAGAATTTTGATTGTTGGTGTTCCTGTAATACGACCTTTCTTCGTATTTGCTGATTTAAAAAACATTTTGGTATTATTCCCTTAAAAGTTTTTTCGTATAAAAACTTTTTAATATTAATTTCATCCAATTGTATTTTTGGCAGAATCATGTTGGTTTTATTTGTTAAAATGTGGAAAAACATCCAACTCTTTGTAATAAATTAAAAACGAAATTCATATTTATAACATGTATAATATTAATACTATGTAAAATACATTTTGAATCAAATATTTGCTCGCATTTAAATATTCTATAGTACTGTGCATAATTTATAACACATTTATTATATTTTTGCTGAAGCATATAATTTGAATCTTAACAGGGGCGTTTGTAATTTCTCCCTAGTAAGCAATATTGATGGAAAAACTTTTTTGGATGATAACAAAATAAATTTTATGACAAATTGCCTTTCCAACTTCTGTTCTTTTGATTTATGACGACTTTCCTTAGGTTGAAGAAAAATCAGTAAGTTACGCGTAGAAGAACCTATTATATTTTAAAGTAAGATGGTACTATAGAAATATACCGCGCTTATATTATTTCTGTCCCTTTACATTCACACACATGTTTGCTTCTTGATACATTAATACTTCCTTTTAATAAAATGAAAAATTCCGTTTATTGTTAGTTATACATAATAGGTACTGGAACATTTTTAAAGTATTACTTAAGCACGAAACATGCAGAAACGGCAGCGAAAAGAAAAATAGCTGTAATAAATTTTAATTTCATCCAGCCAAGGTCTAAAATAGTGCCTTATGCTCAGTAAAGTTTATTTTAAAGTATTTATTTTGTTTTATTGTTTTTAATTTAATGGTAATAATTATGTTACAACTACATAATGAATACTTAAAGCAGTAGTGGGCGTCCTACATTTAATGGTGTGAATTATTAGGTGATTTTAAGAAGAAAAGTTCAAATTAACATATATCCTTAACCTATCAACTTTCGAACTACAGGGCGTTAAAAGTTTTAAGAAGAAGATCGTTTTTCTATCATAACTTTAACAACTTTCTAGCTATTTTTATGAATTTTTCACACATGCCCTCTAAGCATCAATAGCCATTTTTTGTTGTAGAAAAATTTTAAAAATTTTTAACCAGTGGCGTCCTGAAAGGGTTTGGACTAGACATTTTGGAAAAATATTATGTACGCCACTGCTTTTTCTCAAGATAAAAATTATTTTTAAAATACTCATTCATTTTAGGCCAAATTTAATATCTTGCCTTTTTATCGTCCGACAAACATTTTCCGACAAAAAAAATAAAAAGCATTAAATGCGCATTCGCTATGTGCCTATGGTTTATTTTTTTAACATTAAATTAAATCAACTAACATTAAATAACGTGTGAACAAAAACGAAAATAATTTAGATTAGCTGTTGAAAGTGGCCACCACCTGCAAGAATGCATGCTTCAGCTCTTCTCCTCATTGAATCTCGTACCCTTTGAAAAATTCCTGGAGTATTCCTGATAGTGTCGAAACAAACTATTATGCGGTTTCTCAACTCCTCTTCAGTATTTATTGGGATGCTGTAAACCAACGTTTTCAGATGTCCCCACAAAAATCTAGACTGTTTAGATCAGGGGATCTAGGTGGCCACGATTGTGTTCCTCTGCGCCCTATCCATCGATTACTACCCCAGTAGCACAACACATTGGCCCAATATTGATTCTAGATTGGTAAAATATGGTATATTGGCCCAATATTGGCAATTTCTAGCCAGTATTGGTAACATATAGGAGATGTACCTTTTTCCCATATTTTTATATAATGTTTGTCCAATATTAATCCAATATTGATAAAACAGATTTGGCAATAAACTTTTATTTATATTTATATATAATTTGTGAAAATATTGGTAACATATAGGAGGTGTAACTTTTTCCCATATTTTTATATAATGTTTGTCCAATATTGATGAAACATATTTGGCAATAAACTTTTATTTATATTTATATGTAATATGTGCCAATTTTGGTAACATATAGAAGGTGTAAATTTTTCCCATATTTTTATATAATGTTTGTCCAATATTGATCCAATATTGATAAAACATATTTGTCAGTAAACTTTTATTTATATTTTTACATGTGATATTTAACCAATATTGGTAATATATATAAGAAATGCACCTTTTTTCTATATCTATATACGATATTTATCCAATATTATCCCAATATTCATAAAGAATACTCCGTCATCCGAAAAGCAGATTTGAAATCAAATTAAAAATTGGTGCTTAATGCATTATTTATTATTGAAATTGTATCCTTAAATGCTATATATAGCTGGAATTTGCATTTGGCGCCACAGTGTCGTATTAATTACTTATATTGCCGCAAGGCGGCAGCGCACCGTCAGCTTGGCAGACATTTTCAATTGCTCGAGCCGCCCGGTCTCATCACGACAAGCGTCTCGCGGTTTTTTTTAAATTATTTTTTGTTGCCTATGAATATTAGTGAAAACAAGTGCAGCTCCAATGTGTGTATACAGAAAAGCAAAAAGAAGTGGTAAGTAACTGTAGTATTTCAGTTGTTTTATTAATTATTGTGTGATATTCATATATATATTCATATTCATGCAGCAGTTTGTTGACGTTAACCTCTAATACATTACCAAATCATTTCTGGTGTTTTCAACCATTTTAATATCTAATTCTTATAATGGGTACATTTAAATAAATATTTCCAAAATTAATCTTAACTTTTTAAACATAAACATATAGTATTTGTTGATAGATCTTGAATTTCGGAATAGACGTATTGGACCAATATTGGTCAAATATGTTTTGCCAATGTTTGATTATAGCTTCGCCGTGGCGTCATCGCAAGTTTATACATTATTCTTTTGTATTTGTGAATTAACATATTTTAGCCCAAAGAATTTGGTAGATGATCAGTCTCATTTTTCGTGACACCCTGTATAATTACCTTATAAATTTCACTACAAACGTGTGCGCGATTTTTAGGAGCTATCCGAAAACGATTCAACAGTACCTCCGATAAGGAAATTGAGAAGTCAATTTCAATATATTTGGCGGGTGCCGGGGACAGAGAAGGCGGACGGAAAAATAGACCGACTCATCCTTAAACCTTTTATTATTTACGAAATATTATATACAGCCTACTTTTGATATTTTTTTTATTTTTATTTTCGTTCATTTGTAGAGTTAAAGTTTTTTAGTTTTATTTTCTGTACAAATTATATTGTAAAATAATTAAAAAAATTCTTACCAAACAATTTTGTCTTTAATTTTTTATACCAATATCTGACCTTAGTAGCAAATCAATATGTTTTCATATCGAATATTGTGCTTACATATTGGTTAAACATTGGAAACGTCAGATTCTCTTATAACGGCCCAATATAGATTTACATTAGTATATATTTATATTTTATATATAATATAATATATGTATGTTAAAAAAGTATATTGGTGCTATATATAAAGTATATATTACGCATTTATTGAATCGTAATATTGGGACAATATTTATCTTCAATATCGGATTCATATTGAAAATATACATTGGGCCATTAAAAAAAAATCTGACGTTTCCATCGTTGGGCCAATATGTTAATATAATATTTTACCAATATTGTTGTGCTACTGGGGTATAATGTTGATTTAAAAACTCTCGTGCTAAGAGACTGAAATGGGCAGGTGCACCATCGTGCATAAACCACATACGATGACGGGTTAAAATAGGGACGTCGTCTAGCAAATTTGGTAAAGAAGTTGGCGATAATTGATTTCGTTCAATCTGGCTGGTAAAAAATAAGGCCCAATTAAATAATCACCAATAATTCCAGCCCAAACATTTACAGAAAATTGCTCTTGGTGGTGGGATTCCGTAATGTCATGTGGGTTTTCTTCTGCCCAGAAGTGATTGTTATGAAAATTTTGTATGGCGTCCCTGGAAAAATTAGCTTCGTCCGTGAACAAAATTCTGGCATCAAATTGGGGATTTTCGGTAACCATTTGAATAAATCATTGGCAGAAATTGATGCATAATGGAAAATCCCTAGGAAGTAGGGCCTAGACCCGTTGAATATGGTACGGATATAACAAATAACTGTGAAGAATTCTACAGACCAGGACATGAGTAATATTTAAAATATTCCCAATTTTTCTGGTTCTTACATTAGGGTTTTGTTCCACTAAATTTAAAACAGCTTCTTCGGTTTCCGGTGTTCGTGTAGTTTGGTGTGCCCCTTTTAAGTAGTTTTTTGTTTCAAAAGATCCCGTTTCACATAACTTTCTGTGAGTTCCAGAAATCGTTCGTGCATCCGGAACTATTCTATTTCGATAACGCTCTTGGTATAATCGTCTGGCTTCGAATGCATTGCCGTCAGCAAGCCCGTACAGGTAATGCATATCCGCAAACTCGACATTTGTAAAATTTACCATGATACATAATTTATACGTTTAAAAAGTATTACGTTTTTAAAATTTAAGTTAAGTGGAAAGCCGTGTACATAAATAAATAGCTGTCAAAACTTTTTGGCATTAAATATTTCGTTATTGTCATGGATCCCTTAACAAAGTTCATAGCCTACTTGTCAGAAACCATAGGCACATAGCGAATGCGCATTTTATGCTTTTTATTTTTTTTGTCGGAAACTGTTTGTCGGACGATAAAAAGGCAAGATATTAAATTTAGCCTAAAATGAATGAGTATTTTAAAAATAATTTTTATCTTGAGAAAAAGCAGTGGCGTACATAATATTTTTCCAAAATGTCTTGTCCAAACCCTTTCAGGACGCCACTGGTTATAAATTTTTAAAATTTTTCTACATCAAAAAATGGCTATTGATGCTTAGAGGGCATGTGTGAAAAATTCATAAAAATAGCTAGAAAGTTGTTAAAGTTATGATAGAAAAACGATTTTTTTCTTAAAACTTTAACGCCCTGTAGTTCGAAAGTTGATAGGTTAAGGATATATGTTAATTTGAACTTTTCTTCTTAAAATCACCTAAGGATTCACACCGTTAAGGATCAGCATTTTATCCTGAAACACCCTGAATACTCTTCAATTTGCGGCTAACATTATACCGATATTACAAAAGTATTATCATCAAAGTGTGGTTTGCATATTAGGCCGTTCTGCTTAGCGGTAGAGCTTAATACCTGTTGAGTGTCAGTAAATACCAGCATTTTCAATCAATAAGTTATTCTGCGCACACACACCGCTCGCAGAGCGCTATAAAGAATTAATCTTGCAGTGCTGTGCCTCATCAGTACAAGTAATTTGATTCATTGCTAATTTATCCAATTTTTTGAATAATTCATGCAGTGGGTTTTACGGAACAGAACAAGAAATTCATGGTTGAAGCGTATTTTCAAAACCGGCTTAGAGTAAATGGTGAGTAGCAACACAATCAGCGCTTGCGCATGGATGATTTTCGCGAAAATTTTCTTAATTTCGCTTTTACTGCTGGGGATTTTTATCATTGCCTGAGAAGAACCGTGGCCCTGTTTAAGTTCTATGTATACAGACTGTCCACGGATAGGGTTTACAATAGCACAAATGGATGAAAAATTTCATTTTTCGGAAAAAAGTCATTCTTGATAAAAAGTTTTGCTTGTAAAAAAAAATGCAATTCACGAAGAGAAAATTTTGATTTTTTATACAGGGTTCGAAAAAAATACCTTTATTTTTCATTTTTGACCAAAATGCCAATTAAAAAACTTATTTAAAATAACGTTTGTAATTTAAATCCGAGATTTAAAATAAATCTTCGATTTTTTTAGTTTTTCAATTTTTAGAGGTAAATGAAAATTTTTTTCTGGATAGCATTAGCGGTCGAAATACATACATTATCAATGACTTTATATCTTACAGAGGGGCATCAAAAAATTCAAAAACTGATTTGTGGTGTTACCCGAAATATGTATTTTGAATTTCACAAATGAAATGACCCCGGAAATATCACAACAAAGTCTTAAAATAACAACAAATAATAATTTTATAATTTGCTATTCAAACACCCCCCCCCCCCTCCATATTCAAGACATTTTTCCAGCTGTAAACGAATGTGGTCAAAACTTCTTCGAATTTCTTCAATGGAAATAGTTTGAACAGCTTTAACAATTCGCTGTTTTAGAAGCTGTACGTCGTTCTCAATTGGACGGGAGTACACTAATTGTTTGAGGCGCCCCCAAAGATAGGCATCTGAAATAGTTAAATCGGGACTCCTTGGGGGCCACAGAACCGGACCATTCCGACCAATCCATCTGTGGCCAAATGTATTATCAAGCCATTCCCTCACTTCAATTGCGAAATGCGCAGGGCATCCATCTTGTTGAAAGTACATTTTGTTCATAAATTGGAGAGGCAATTCTCCTAGGTTGTCAGAAAAGAATGTTTCCAACATTTCAAGGTAACTCCTACGGTTACACGTGTTTTCAAAAAAGTATGGGCCAATAATGCCATAATGTGAAATCGCACACCAGACATTTACTTTTTTGTAATATGCGCAGAAGACACTTTCCCATTTGTTGAAAATGTCGATTCATCGGAGAGCATGATAAATGTATGGAAATTACTGTTTCCACTTACAATTTTGTCTCCGACCCAAAGACAAAAATCCAAACGTTTGGCTTCGTCTCCTTCTTCCAACGTTTGATTAAAAGTTGGCTTAAATGGGAATACTTTGTTTGCCTTTAAAATATTCCGAATGTGAGATTTTTTGACTACTTCAAGTTCTTGAGCTCGGTTTCTTAATGAAAGGGTAGGATTGTCAGCAACAGACTGAAATACGATTAGGGAAGCTGCGTCATTCTGATCATAGCTTTTTTTTTTTTTAATTGGAAACTGAACCAGTTTGCTGAAATTTTCTTAATAATTTATGAAGTCCCATATTTGAGACGCTAACTTTGATTAAATTTCTCTATCACAAAGTTGTAGGAACATTCGCCCGCACCGTAACATTGAACTAAATAAATCCTTTGTTCTAAGGTCAACATTTTCAAAACACATCAAATTCTATTCGACAACTTCAAATTTGCCCCATACGTAAAGCAAAGTAATAAAAAGGTAAAAAAAATCCTTGTTTTTACAAATGATGGAAGGAATGCATTTAAAATTTTAAAATAAGATACACACCACCCATTATGAAAATAGAGTTTAATAAAATTTTATAATAATATTTTTATTGAGCAGCAAAATTTTCATTTAGGAACCTCTAAAAATTGAAAAAACTAAAAAAAAATCGACGATTTATTTTAAGTCTCGGATTTAAATTACAAACGTTATTCTAAATAAGTTTTCTAATTGGCATTTTGGTCAAAAATGAAAAATAAAGGTAGTTTACTCTTGGAGAAAAATCATGTTTTTGAGGTTTTTTTGAACCCTGCATAAAAAATCAAAATTTTCTCTTCGTGAATTGCATTTTTTGTACAAGCAAAACTTTTTATCAAGAATGACTTTTTCCCGAAAAATGAAATTTTTCATCCATTTGTGCTATTGTAAACCCTATCCGTGGACAGTCTGTATACAACATATTTTTACTTTGTTAATTTTGTAAAAACAACAAAAATAAATTTGTATTTGTTTACTTATTTTAATATTCATCAGTTTGACATATCATGTCATAATATGAATTTAACACAATTTTAACCTAGATTTGGTTAGGTATCCCTTAAGGTGCGCTGAGAGTTGCCGTAACGTAAGACGTAAGACGTAATCGATAGTCGATAAGACTTAAGGCGTAAGCCATAACGTCATACCAACTACATATGAATTCTGTTGATAATTCACCTCACTTTTATTGAACCAATCAAAACGCTCATTTTCATAGCAACCACCTTGGTAACGGTCGTCTTACCCGATAAGACTACCGCTAGCTCGAAAAGACGCTTTCGAAAAGACGCTTATAGCTTTTTTACTTAAATAAAAAATTAGTACCACCTCTAACTTGTATATTTACCTTTATCAAACGGCCTTCATTTTTATGTTCAGTAAATTATCCAATAAAATACACCTCTAGAGGCGGTTTCTTATCTTCATACCTTCGTTTTTCACTCGAAAATCGATTTTCCAAGAAAATTTTCACTCAATGTAATTTTTACTTATAATCAAAGATAAGACCCTCGAGCTAAAGCTCTCGGGATCATATCAGATTATAAGTAAAAATTACATTTCGTAAAAATTTGTCAGAAAATCGATTTCTTGTTAAAAACATCGGTATTACCGATAAGACGCCTCCTCTATCGGTGTATTACTGTTGAAAACATAATTATAGATGGAACAAAGTTGTGCTGTTATTTATTAGCAAAAAGTAATTAAATAAAAACTTCCCAAATTTTGCAGATGTAAACATAACGGATTCGTACGAGTAACACTGATTTCGGCCGAAGTCGTAAGACATAACGTAAGAAATGAAATTAAACCATTTCTTACTGCTTACGGCTTACTGTTACGGCTTGTGCTATGAATGGATCCGTTACCTACTAATCAAATGCTTGTATTTCTTGCGGCTTAACGTTACGTCTTAACTCTTACATTACGACAACTATGAATCCAGCTTTATAATTGTGATCTAAACCAAGCCCTACGTTTTTCAGTTCAAGCTCTCTTGGATAAAAATACTTTTTGCCCGCACGGTATGAGCCGGTTTGCTCTAAGACCGTTAGAAAGCTAGAAACTGTCAAAATCGAAAAATGTCATTTTTTAAAAGTCGATCTATTAAGTTTAGACCTACGTACTTATTAAAAAGTAATTATAATTTTATGCAGAATGTAAAAATTATGTAAGATATAGAGTGTTCCTTCTAAAATAAATTATTTTTTATTGTCCTTCTACTTTTCTTGACCACCCTGTATACCATTCCAAAAATATAGCACACTTGGTGTTTTGCTTAAGAGCTTAAGTTTTCTTTGAAACACAGAAGTTTAAAGTTTTTTACACACCTTCTCTCAACCTTTCTTTTCGAATTATCAGTTCAATGGCGTCAATTAGCATTTCTTTTTATTACATCTTCTGAAAGATTTTGTAAATGTAATGCAAACAAATTTAATTTTTTGACGCCTTTGAAATAATTTACGAACATCGACTCGCGGAAACCGCTGTGTGACGTCACTATCTCCTAAAGCAAGTCGGGACGCGCTACTCGCGCTCGTTCTGTTGCTGGGTGACGGAGTTGACATCGATAGGAGCAAAAAAAATAATCTCTTATGGAAAGGCATTTTCTACTTTTTATAGAATATACTATTAAAAGTAGTAATAATAAGCTTTTGCTTTAACTGAACAATGAAACAATAAGCGCAGCTTCCTTGTATATGCATAGAATGACCGATGCACAAGTTCAAAGCGGACGAACTGTGGGAGATAATGACGTCACTGCCTCGCGAGCGTTTTATTTGATTTTGATCTCGTATATTTTGAGAAGTACTTATCGGATTGACTTCAAATTTTCAGGGCTGACCATACCTTATTAATGCTTCATAAAAATTTGGTAAAGAGTGTAAATAAGTAAGCAAATTTTTATTTCAAAAGACCAACGTTTGCATTGGTATAGAAAAGCCAATTTCAGCCACAGACAACTGTGGAAAAACGACTATTTTAATTTATAAGTACAAAATATATATAATAACAAATCACCATCCATATACTCACTAACATTGTAGAAAACACGAGAAATTAATAAATTATTACAATTTTCTTAAAAAGTACTTTGCTCGCTATGTTTTTGATTTTCGTAAGCAACTTATTGTAGAGTTTTGTTCCCATGTAGAATGGGATCCTCTCAAATAATGTCATGTTGTGCGCCGGTACAACAAAGTTCATATTGTTACGCGTATCATAATTATGAACGTTTTACATGGATAATAAACTATTTAGATTATTTTTTACGTACATAAATAGCCTCCAACATGAATGGTGACAAGACACTCCCAGCATACTTCTTTGGATTAAAACACTCCATTTAAATTCGAGGAGAGGACCCCCAAAATAGAATTCCATTTTTCACTCGAGAAACAAATTGAGCATGGCAATAAGACAAGAGAATATTATTCCTGCCGACCACACCACGCAGGCGGTAGCGAAAGCATAACATACCGGAGAAATTTTAGAACTTAGTTCCGTGTAGTGAAAGCTCCATAATAGGGCATTGTCAATATGTATACCTAGTACTTTTGTTTGAACAACCTGTGCAATCGGCCACCATTCGCCCTGACAAGAAGACTCTCGTTAAAAGTTAACCGGCCCGGAGTGAAGCTGATAAACACTGTTTTGGTTGTATTCAAACATAACCCATTGCCGGCAAACCATGTGTTGAATCTTGCAAAGATATCACGCAATAATGTAATCGTACTCTCGGCGTTACTGCTACAACTCAAATAAGAGTTATCGTCAGCGAGCATAACAAGTTCTCTTTCATTATGAGTCAATTCTGGAAGATAATTCGCAAAAATTAGGAATAACAGAGGGCCCAGGATGGATCCCTGCGGAACACCAATGCATACATTTCGTTTATCAGATCTGATACCCTCAAGATCCATAACCTGATCTCAACCAATCAAATACGACTGCAGCCATTCACCAACCATACCTCTTATGCCGTATTCATGCAACTTCGCCGCGAGTAAGGCGTGATCAACAAGGTCAAAGGCCACCAACAAAGCTCAAGATAACCGAAGTTATACTCTTTCCCTTGCGAAAACGGTGTTGACATTCTGTAATAATATTAAAAGTAGATAGGAACATCGAAATTTGGTTAAAAACAATTCGCTCCAAAAGTTTTGATACTGAGCTAAGTAGAGAAATTGGACGATAATTATCTAATCTGTCTTTTTCTCCTTTTTCATAAAGCGAAATAACTCGGGCAGTGTTAAAGATATCAGGAAAAATTGCATTATCCAATGATATATACAAGATAGGTCAATGGACTCAATACATTCACTGAAACATCATCAATGCCAACCGAGTTAGATTTTTTAAATGATTTAAGACGTCATTTACATCACATTCCAAGACAGGTCTAAGAAATATCGTTCCGACGTTTTTTCGATATTTAAAATTGTATTCACTCTTTTGTCGCTTCATAGTATCAGTAATTAAACTTTGTGGGGCCTCCACAAAATACTTATTGAAAGCATTAGCCATTTTATTCAGATTACTTATCCGGTCGCCATTCACGCGGAGACTTTCAATATTATTTCTAGTCTCTCCTCGAGCTAAAGTATTAATTATGATCCATACAGTCTTGCCCTTATTTGCCGAATTGTAATGTGAGGTTTGACTAAATGATCCCATTGGTTAAATATTTGGTTGTGACCAAGTATTGTAACAGTTGAAACAGTTTAAAAGAATAACTTGAATAAATTACTTTACGCTTACATAAGGTTCGTCTGTCCAAACACAATTTAATAGACAATCGCGCACTAAGTTCCAATTTTCCAGAAACCATTGGTAAAAATACATTTGGCGCTCAAAATCTCTGGATTGAAGGTGATGAACTTTTCTGTTCCTATATAGCTCGAATTTGTAACTTTACATTTGCATCCTATACGAACTACTACCAAAGAATACGCTTTAAAGTCAACATCAAAAAAGAAAATAAACCTCGATGTTTCAAAGAAAACTTACGCAAAACAACAAGTGTCCTATATATTTGCAATGATAGTTTGAAGCTCTATTTAAATATTCGAAAATATACAGAGTGTGCCATTTAAAAACTATTTTTTTCTATTGACATTAGACAAAATATTAGTTTGAGAAATTTTTACTTACACCATTGAATTAGACTTAATAAGGTGCTTTAAAAATGTTTACATGAAAACAAAAAAAATGTGAGCTGAAAAAAGTTACAGACTTTCTGAAAATACATTTTCTAATTTCCAAAAAATACCCTGTATCTCCTAAGCAGTGACAGATATCGACATGCGGTTTTCACCATTAAGTTTGTCATTAAAATTAAGCATCAGCATCAGTTTTTATCTATCTCGTTTAAAAATAAGAGTTTCATTCTAAAAGTGGCACATTACTTTAATAAATTAGATATAAAGCTATCATAAGCAATGAAAACAAATGGTTTTATTGAACTGTAACAATTAAATACTTAATTTCGTATAAGAATCATAATTTTAAAACACTTAGATTTTGTCTATTATATTTATGTTTTTTAATTCTCATATGTTTAATTAAGAATTAAAAAAAGATTTTTTTATATGTTTAGCTCATAAATGTCGTGTAGTATTACTATACCTTTAAAAATCAAAATTTTTTTCTACAAAATTAACATGCAGGAACAATATTTTTCACAGGCACGACGCCGAATAAAACTCAATCCTTTATCAATAATTATAGATTTTTAATGGGCCTCGCACGTAGTAACCATGGAAGTAAAAATAGCTTTCCATCATTTCATTAACTATCAATACATTATTGTTTCGCTTATGGTAGAAATAGAATTTGCAATACATTTACAATATTTAACATCTCCTTCATAGTTTAGAATTAGATAAACTGGAAAAGATTTTAGAATAGAACTAACCATATTTCACAGTTATATTTTAGGACAATAAATTTGAAATATGTTACTACTCCGAAAAACAAATTATACTAACAATTCTGTTTGAGACCGCTTCAGTTAAACGAACGGTTATAAATTCCCCATATTTAAAAATGAAAATTCCATTATTTTATATTCTTCTTTACCGACCCATCTGTTAAATGACCGCGGGCACTCATCATAGGAATCTTTAGTAAACATTAGTAATGCTAAAAACATCCTCCATTAGGAACAGTAAAACCCGACCCGACAATTCTTAAGATATATAAGCTGATGAATGGGTTGTTAACATTAGTTTTGTTTTAAACAGTTTTTGTGTGTTTTGGGACTAACGTGAATATTTGAAGATGACGGTAAAAAGGAAATGTCTTTCTTTAAGCGAAAAAATTAAAATAATCGAGGAAGTGAAAGAACTGGTTTAAGTACCAGGAAATTGGCTGAGAAATTTTAAAAAGTGGATAAGGCCCAAATGAGTAGGTAGCTTCAAAATAAAGCCGAAGTTAGAAATTTGTTTCATGAAGGTGACAACGGTAAACAAAAGAGAATATTTCCTGAACCGAAGTACTGGCAGTGGACCAAGTTGTTTTTACCTGGTTTTGTGAGGCGCGAAACAAACACTTAACAATATCCGGGCCCATAATGCAGGCAATATCCCTCAAATCTGCTCAATGTCTAGGACTAGAAAACTTCAAGGCATCAAATGGATGGTTAGAAAAATTCCGTCGTCGGCACGATATTACCTTCAAGAAAATATGTGGAGAATCAACCGATATCAATATCGACTAATTCATTTTCGGGTATGCCTATATTACTTTTACCAACCGCTGGATAGGGCGAAGGGGCCCCATAGAATGGCCCGCTGGGTCGCCAGACTTAACGTCCCTTGATTGTTTTCTCTGGGGAAAACTAAAAAGTAAAGTGTATGTGACAAAACCTGCAGATCTGAACGAATTAATTGTGAAGAAGAATTATTGAAGAATGTGAATCTATAAACCAAGAAATGTTACAAAACGTCATCGACAAATTTTATTATAACCTAGCCCATTGTTGAACTGTGGGAGGGGGACATTTTCAACATTTAATTAAATAACGACTTACTTAAATTTATTTTTGTTCTTGTAAATTTGTTATTAATTTTACTGCTTGTATTTAATTTAATTGTTATTAAATTTCTGACAAAACTTGCGTGGGTACATTTAGTACAATTTTTATGGTTTTTTACAGTTTTAACGCAAAACATCCTGGTATCAACTTGTAAAAATGCAAAATGTAGGTAATATCTTACCTGTTGTACTTATGTCCTTTAACTCAAATTATTTCTTAAACTAATGGGTTAGCCATATGATATGTTTCATAATAATTGTTGTTAGAATGTTTAGAGAAAAAACGTGATTAAAAAGGGGCCATTCCATTTAAATAAACCAAAGTATTGTTTACCATGACTGTTTGAGGAACCCTGTATAACTACAGGTGTCCTAGTTTTATAGATTTTTTTAAGGCCTACAACTTTTATACCGGAAGTTTTCTAAATAATTGACCTGTCCGGGACGTCAATAGTAGAATTTAATAATAATTAAACAAACACTTTTAGAAGCATTATAATTAAATAACTTGCTGTGTGATAGATTCAAAGTTTCGCGAGAAATTAATCCTTTTAAGTTAGGGTAGTTTAGTCGCTACTATGTGTTCTAATGTAAATAACGACAAGGATTTCTAAAACAATATTGTTTTGTGTTAATTAGGATTAGGTCGTATACAAGCAAACGCTAACGAACCTAATTATGATACTGTACAATACTCCCGTATTAAAAAGTTATAAACCGGGGCAATTTGGAAGACTACTTCGAATAATTTACTGGAAATGTACACAAAATATATCTACACCAGTCTACACCACGATAAATGCCACCCTGTAGTTATTAATATGGATATTTTATATTTAGTTGACAGTTTAGAAATGATCAGGGAAATACTCCACCGAACATTCCCCCTGTAGAATCGAGAATGCCCGAGATTGTTTTCCGCCATCGCCATGTTAAACGAATCTTGAGGAGTCTTGGTACTAAATACTTATCCTACAAAAAAGGAATATTTCCTTCTTGCTGGAAAACTGCGAGAGTCCTGCCCATACCCAAAAAAGGCAAGAAGACCTTGCCAAACAACTATCGTCCAGTCGCATTGCTTTCAGTTATATCAAAAGTTATGGAGAAGGCTATTAACAAAACATTATTAAAATACCTGGAAGGCTTCAACATTATTAGTGACCGCCAGTATGGATTCCGTAAGTCTAGGTCAACAGGAGACCTTCTCGCTTATGTTACTCACGTTTGGAATAACGCAATAGAACATCATGGGGAGTCCCGGGCGGTAGCACTGGATATTTCCATGGCTTTTGATCGAGTATGGCATGAGGGGCTCCTAACTAAAGTGAGAGCATACGGAATGCCGGTTCAATTTTATTCATGGCTGTCGAGCTTTCTTAAAGACCGTTCTCTGCGAGTGGCGATGGACGGATTTCTTTCAGACACATTTAACATCAACGCCGGAGGCCCTCAAGGTTCTATATTGTCGCCCACCCTCTTCTTACTATACATTAACGATCTTTTGGAAAAAACTAAAAATCCTGTATATAGCTTCGCTGATGACAGCACACTTGTTTCATCTATTACTTTGAATGCTTGGACATCGGCTGCCAATGCACATCTCTATAGGCAGCAAGAGGTCTCAACAAAGACCTGGAAGAAATTCTGTCTTAGGGTGACAGTAACCAAGTAGAATTTAACGCTGAAAGGGCCCAGGCGGCAGTTTTTTTCTAAAAAAGTTAATGTTGAAGAACCGGATATAGTTATGGCGGGATAGTTAATTTCCTTGACTTCATCAATTAATTTATTGGGCGTTAATTTGGATAGTCTTATGTCTTGGCATAGTCACCTTGCGGCCATTGCTAAGGCACCCTCGCAGAAGCTTGGAGTACTTTTCCGAACTAAGAACCTCTATACACCCCAACAACTTTTAATGCTCTATAAAGCCCAAATTCGACCATCGCTGGAGTACTGTTCGCATATTTGGGGCTCTGCTTCTAAACATACGCTTAGAGTGCTAGATTCCATTCAAAGAAGAGCCATTCGCTGGATCGATGACCATAGTCTGACAGACAACCTGGAAAGCCTCGAACATCGAAGGCGGGTTGGCGACTTGAGCTTATTTTACAAATATTTTCATGGCAAGTGCTCAACTGAGGTTGCCCGCTTGATACCACCCAGAGCGGTGCATGGTAGAAATACACGACGAGCCACTGCAGTCCATCAGTACATGGTTCAGCTTAGTGTCGCTCAAACGACACTGTTTCAAAATTCTTTCATCTGGAGAACGTCATCACTCTGAAACGACCTCCCTGAGATCGTGTTCCCCCAACGAGTATAATCTCCAAAGATTCAAGACCAGCGTGAATCGTTTCCTGCGCACACGTACCGCTCCTAGAGCGCCATAATGGATATATCCTGCAGTGCTATGCCTTGTCTTAAAAAAAATCAATAAAAAGCAATAAAAACAGTAAAATGGGCAAGGGCCTAGCGACACCTAAAGCACCGGTTCCCGTCAGATCACCGAAGTTAAGCGGTGTCGAGCGCGGCTAGTACTTGGATGGGTGACCGCTTGGGAAACACCGCGTGCTGTTGTCTTAGGGAAGAGTGTAAAATGAATCGACATCAAAACCATCCTATTCACGCCGGACAGGCCGGATGAGATCGGATATCTCGTAGGATGAAGGTGCCGTTTCACACTCCCCAGTCGGTAGACCGCACGATTAAAAACCGTACGGTCGATGACCGGTACTAGATGGCCTCAGATACGCCGACGAACCGTAAAAAAGTAAAATAAAAAAAAAAAAACAGTAAAAAATCGTTTTGCACGCCTTCAAGAAATTATTAAAAAAACGCCCTTACATCTGCTTTGTCCGAGTTACGTAGTATGAAATTGAGTATAAGAGGTCTAACGATACTCTGACATTAAATATTTTTATCTTATTTTATACAGGGTGTCCTATATAAAGAATAGAAAAGCTAAAATAGCCTTTAAAACTGACAATACTCTTGGCAGATATATCAAAAATAATAATCAAAATATCAAAAAATCGGGAGTTTATCAGTTAAATTGTGACTCTTGCCCAAAATTCTATTTTGGCCAAACCAGCAGATCATTTTAAAAAAGAATATCTGAACATAAGTTTTGTTTAAATAACTTTAATGATAATTTTAAAATACTACATTTAGAGAACAAAGGAAGAAAATTAAATTTACTAGAAGCTATGGAAATAACCAAATATAAAAACTTTAATTTATTATTAAATGTAATTCCTCATTATTAATATTGGGGAAACATGCATGTGCATTTCAAGTCTAATTAACATTCAAACTCCTAATATTACTTAATAATTAAACGAAAACCATAATCGCATTTCAGTGAAAAGTTAATAATGATCGGCAACGCTGCATTTGGGTCATGTTATATTGTTCTAAAGAAATAAATAAAACTAATCTTTTAACATATTATACAAACTTAACTGCGAATTTGCGTCGCATTTAATAATCCTTTCGGTAAAATAATACAATAGAAAACCCATAATAACACAGCTTGTTTACGTTTTTATACACCCTCAACTTGCGTCTAGCTAGTAAACAGTAAATATAAGTCTACTTGGTTTGCGGTGAACATCAGGGTTCGGCGAGGCTTTTCCAAATATGACAAATGGCGGCTGGCGGGCGTTGGAGACGATGCCTACGTGCTAGACAGGTCAGTTGTTATAGGATGCAGTATGAAGAGTGTTTAAGGGGATGCGGTGTTGCAAATGATTTTTGCGTGGGAAGAGCGATCAACAAAGCGAATGTTTTCATTTTTACAGTCAGTAGGTTTTAGACTTCACTCCGTTACGGAACGTGTTCTCCTCGCGTATTTTCGGGACATCAGCGCCAAGTGTTTTCGAGTAGGTTTTATACTTCACTCCGTGGTGTACGTCTGCCGTGATTTAAATCACCACGTATTCAGGCTATCAGCGCCTACGTAGTAGTGAATTCTCAACCTTTTGCAAAAAGTGTTGAAGTAAAAGTATGATTGTTTGTTGCGGGTTACACGAACCCCCTTAAGTGTGATCAGTCAATGTGGCCATTGATTAGTTAATCGTTGAGAAGTCATGTGAAGTAGTAGTACGATTTCACAATTTCTGTAAACACCTGACATTATCTGTTCAAATGACATAGTTTGATAGAATAAAGAAATGCTTTTGTGAAGAAAAGTGTTTTCTTGAGAGTGAAATTAGAAAAAAAAATCAGTGAATCACCCTATGGAAAAATAGTACTTTTTGTTGCTGAGACTGAGATTTTAAAACCCAGGCTTTGTACAATTAAACTTTTCAAGAAATAATTATTATACGTACTTTTCAGTGTTTGTCGACAATATTATTTTAACAATAGGCTTAAGCTGTTTAACTGTATTACCTATTTTACCTAATCTTCATAAATTTTCACAATTTTTGTAACCTACCACATTCACAACTGAAGAAGCCACGGTGTTGGCGAAGCAACTGTTATGTTATATTATATAAGTGGAAGTTTAAACAATTTTTTTTTAATTATGTTTTATTGCTCTGGTTTACACCAAATGGCCAGCATCTGGGCAAGTTTTCTATATTTATATTTCTATTCGGCAATTAAATAAATTTATTAAATCGACTAAATATTTTTCCAAAAATATCTTACCTGCATTATATTCCACTTGATAAAACATTGCCACAATCAATAAAAAATCAATTAAGCGTTTTAATTTGCACCAGACAACAAAAATAAAAAAGAATTAAGCAAAAATCGAGACAGTATACTTTCCAGTAGTATTTCCTGGTCATTGGTAGGCGGGGATTAATTTTACAGCTTTGTGAATTAATAGTTTAAGATACCAGCTATAAAACAACCATTGGGGATCCATGTTAATTGTCTGCGACGCCAGGTAAATGTTTCCACCCCAATTTGTCATTAATTATCTTTACTTGTTTCAGTTTCAAGTTCCGGAAAAGCATAAGCGCTTATAACTGTAAAATATATCTTCATGTTCGTTATAGTGTATTAAAGTTAAAATTATAAATATAATAATAAAACACGACAAAGAAAGTATTAAATCAAAAACCGTGTTCAATATAGTAAAAATTTTTTCGAACAAACCGGTAAAAATAGCCCGCGAAGGCCTGAATATCGAAGGCGAGCCGAATCCACACCAAGAGGGCCAAGAATGGAGGAAATTCGTAGGTTCCATTAGAAGAAAAGTTCAAAGACATGCCTCGTCTTCCTCCACAAGCGACCAGACCGGTGCCCAACCCAAAGGCGAGCCGGTCTCTAGGAAAAATTCCCTAACGAAAGCCGACATGCTTAAAAAAGAAAAAAGCGAAGACAAAGAGAAACGTAAGAGTGACAAACAACCCCTAGCAAAACAGAAATCAATCGGCCTAGAATGTGCTTCGAAAACTGACTATTTTAGAGCTTTAAGTTTTAGAGACAAAACAAAAAGTGTTTCCGTGAAACATGTCGATAGCTTAGTCGCGCCTAAATCCGGCGATAAAGGTGTTCGAAAGAGTGAAAAGAAAGACATCAGACCTAGTTTAAGTTTTAGTAGATGTAAGAGTAGCACCAGTAGTCCTAAGGGTAAAGAGGGATTAAAGCATCAGGATGACTTCCTCAAGGCGACCATGAGGATATTTTTGGTGGTGTCTCCGCCAGTTGGAAAATTACAGGTAAACTTCATGTTATTATATATCAGTGTTTTTTTTGTAAGTTCCGTTCAAATTATTTCCGTAAGGGGGGCTTAAATACCATGATTAAGTACATTTTATCAATGTTCTGCTAACACCAACTACGAAAAAATTTTCAAGGATACCATTGTTAGACCAATTATTGTTGTCATGAAAGTTATGTGACCGTTATTGCTAACAGGACATTGATAAAGTGGTCCTTAATGTTGTTACAAAGGTCGAATGTATTATTTCCATTACAAGATTTCGTAAGTAAATGGAGCCACCGATAAGTTTCATAGCATTTCCTTACAAAAGTGACAAGTGCTAGTCAGTTTAGTTTTATGGTAGCAATTCATTGCATAAAGAATTTTACAAAAAATTGTTAGGAATGAATGACGAAATAGGCTCAGTACTCCAATTGTTTAGTACTATATCCAATTTTCTCTTCTCTTCTCTGAAGTGAGTCGTATATTCTTTTACACGTTCCGTCTTACCTTGCACAGTCGCTTATGTGTGTTGTGAGTAATTTTTAAATGGGTTAAAAAGATTTTTTCAGTCTCTTTTATCTATTATTATGTCGCTTAACTTCTGGGTAAATGTATCTTATATCATTAAGTATTATTTTTCAACACTTAATGATATTGTGGTGCCTATTTGCGTTTTATAACAACTATAATACAAAATGGTTGATGTGTGCGTTTTTTTTTTATATGTATACTATTGTATACACAATGCCAACAAAGTATTTTTACCAGGCGCTGTTTATTATGACTTTATAATAAAATATGGGTACCAAGTAAAAACTTACTTGTCTAAAACGACACAGTTATAGCAGAAAATGAAATATGTAAATTACAGTAAATCGTTTATTGCAATATTGCATACCTCAAACATCAACTGATTTTAAAGCTGACAAGGGATCACCCAATTGGCAGAACCTTTAACTATTTGCTGTTCTTGTCTACAGCATATAAATTTGTATTTATATGCTTCTCTATTAATTTTCCCACTCGGGAAAAATAGTTCGCACTTTAAATTGCCAGTGGGCCTCGACGGTCTATCGCCAGGGTGTTGCCAGTTCTACAGAGTTTTTGTGTAGGAGGAACATAAGGGTTTGTTCACTGTTTATTTTTGTTTGTTTAACAACAGTGAAATTCCTCTTTAGTTTAATTGAAATTATTTTTGTATAAATAATATTTCTAAAGTACTATAAAAATTATTTTAATACTCATCAATGGCTTGTTTCTTCTTTCTTTGACATTGAAAATTTCTTGGTTTAAAGTACATTTGCAATCTAGCTTTTAAAGAGAGTTACTGACTATCAATTATATACTGATATAAAAGAACACTTTTAATAATAAAAACTTTTTATGTCATCAAACTGACTTTGGAAAAATTATAAAATATTACTCTCGAATGAAAGTAGTTTCTGTACAAATGGTTTAGCCAACAGACGGAATGCAATAATATGGGCGCGAGGGAATCCTTACATAAATCAGGAAACACATACCCAGACAGGTCAGAAAGTAAACGTTTGGGCTGGAGAATAAACCTGAACAACCCTGAATACTGGAAAATATTTAGAACTGCATTTTTTAACTTTACCGTAGATTTTTTATGATACTTACGGAGCCGACTTAATTCAGGAACCCTGAACTTAAAAAGAAAATCGCACTATAGTACAAGAGCATATCCACATTTAACAAAGTCATTCGTTTTTTTTTATGTGATTGCTGATAAAGTTTGATTACGCTTAGAATTTTTCTTCACCGTTAAATATTGAATTTCTTTACTCATTGTGTTGTAATTAAATTATATACAGGGTGTTATGGAAATGACTTATTATTTTTTAACCCGTAAATATATAGGTCGAGACGAATTGGGGAAAAATTGCTATAAATGGCGCTCGAAGCTAGAAATTCGAGAAAAATGCCTTCAAAAATTTAGGTCCAAAACACCTACGCGCCAATGACCCAAACAGCTGATTTGGGTAATTGTTTACTTTAGTGCAAATGTTGAATTTTTCGCTAAAATTTCGTATATAGGCTAATTAAGGGTAGCTGATCACAATTTTCCTTTTGCGTTTAGGCGGCAAATGCACTGGTTTTGAGAAAAAAAATGTTAAAGTTTTTCTAACTCACCGGTATGTTATTTTGCATGTAATCCTAAAATGTTGCTATTTCCAATAAAATATTACTTGTCGGAGTCATAGTATACACTTCTGAGTTGAAATAAACGAAATATGCCACAAGGAAACTCTGAAAAACGGGATAACTTGTAAGCGAACAGAAAACTCTACGTTATCTGGAAAAAGACGGGAGACAGCTCACTGACAGCTGGCCAAAAAAGCAGAAGCAAACTGCACCCATGTTGTCAGATTGTTAGTGTATTATAAATTGCCTATACTTTTCAATTCATTTTTATTAATTGAATGAATCCTATTGGCTCGAGCTAGCATATCATTCTCCTGGATGGAAGCCATTAATAATTACAAGAAAAAGAAGAACAATCTGGCAACGTGAGTGCAATGAATCTGAAAAGAGACGCTTCTACTTTGTCGGCGTATTAACAACTAATTTAATTAAATTTGTGCCTTTTCCATTGTTTTTTTGCTAAAATGTCGTTCTTATTTTATGAACAGATAGTTTGGTGAAAGTTTTATCACATATTTTGAAGGGAAAACCATAAAATCTAGGAAATTGAAGACATCCTTACAAAAGAATACCCTAACCTGTAAGTGAAAAACTTTAACATTTTTTTTTCTCAAGACCAGTGCATTTGCCGTAAAAACGCAAAAGGAAAATTGTGATCAGCTACCCTCAATTAGTCTATATACGAAATTTTAGCACAAAATTGAACATTAATTGCACTAAACTAAACAATTACCATTCCAGCAGTTTGTCTTGTCAAAAACACATGTGTTCAGGGGCATTGAACTATCATGGAAGGCGCACATAGTCCGGTTTTAAGGTATTTTACAAAATTCAAAATACTTCCGATTTTAGAAAAAAAAACTATCAAGTGTAACTCTAGACCACCTCAGGAGTGGCCCCTTAAAATATAATAAGTCATTTCCATAACACCCTGTATATAATATCTAATAACCTTTATATTAAAGGGATCGGCACAATATTTGAACAAATTTCTACTTCAACGAACTTCATCATAATTACAATGTAAAATTTAAATTTGCAATTTCGTTGAAGAACACGCCTGCAGATTAAATGGTCAGAAAAAAAAAACGTCGACGTAAAAGGGAAATGATGTTGATATCCAATTTTACATTTTTTATTAAGCCTCGACCGGGGTAGCTTAGTTTATTGGAATAAGGTCTTTAGGTCCTGGAATACAATATGATTAGGGAATAATATGGTCATTAAAACTACGTAAAAAAATGGTCAATTTAACTTAAATTAAAGAGTGGATTAAGTATTCTGTTTAGTGAGTAAATTTGTAACTGTAGCTAATTTTTTTTACTACATAATCGGCGAAAAGTTTCCATCTGTCATACCTCCATCACAAGATAAGCATCCATAGAATAAATGATGATTTTATTTAATTTTTAAAGCAGGAAAAGTGGGCAAAACAAAATGTCTTTTTTTGTTTGAAAATTTGAATGATTGTTTAGTAATTAACACCTATTTTTAGGCTGCTATAAACGGTTTCTTTAATATTTAATTTCTTGAGTGTTGAAGGACTCGACAGTCCGACTTGTCCTTTTCCTAAAAACAAAATGATAAAGGTACATCAGGTAAAAATATTTAAAAATGTATACCGAACAACTTTGTTAATTTTTTTGATATTAGTGTAGTTGACTTTAGTGACAAAAAAAGAAATAACTGTGTGAAATGTGGCCTTAAAAAGTGTAGATTTCTAATGGTTCGTAATCGAACCGAATAGGCTTTTAGTGGTAAAGTTAGCGCCACAAATATAACATAATAAATTGTTTACATTTCTGTATTCTATAAAAGCTCCAGCAAAAAATGCCGCCTCTACGCGGCAGGCATTGCGACTTAAAATGTAAGATTTCGGCGAGTGTATTACTTGGAACTTAAAAGCCAGATAAAGTCTGTTCAGAGATATAAGAAAGTGACTGACTGATCCCTATTAGAAAAGACCCGGGATAGCTGTAAAATTGAAATATGGCCGAACAGGTCCGTATTTTGCTTAGAATTTAATCATGGTTTGTAATAAAAAGAAGTAAGACATTAAATAATATTTTTTCCACTACTAACCTATAACATCGCCATTATTGACCGATTATTAACGCTAGAAATCGTTTTTCTCTACCTTATAAGTCATTATTGACCATGGTCAATAATAAGCCATTGAAATCCATTATTGACCGATCTTTGACCTTAACCGAATTTTGTTTGAACGCAGGTAAATTGATTTTTTAATTCTACAACATCAATTCATTGTGGTTAGGCAACCAGATAATTATCAATACATATTAGATTACTTGATATTGTAAAATATCGATAAAATCAACATTTTTTCTGCTTCCATCCTTAATTCGGGAGGTGTACACATAATATTATCACTAACATTTCCTTCGCTCATTTAAAAAAAAAACGCAAACCTCGTGAAATCTGATGACACAAATGAACACAAATTGACATTGACAAAGCCACCTGACAAAACAAAAAAATATTTTGCCAATTCCAAAGCGCAGGTAACTTGATTAAAAAATATACTTACACCTACCTATAATTTTTTATAATTATTAATACTATAAAGATAAATGTCATATAAAAGTTTGTAGTAGTGGAAAAAATAATATATTAACCACGGTTTAGACAGCTTATTATAGCCCTCGCGTCTTAAATCCCTCGTCGCTTCGCTCCTCGTGATTTAAACTTGCCGCTCGGGCAATAATGATGGCTGTCTAAACCTTGGTTAATAATATACTATTCATCATCATCATTTCATCAATCAACCATTCTCTCGTGTCCACTGCTGGACATAGGTCTCCCTCATCCTTCTCCAAGTGTCCCGATCCTGCGCCACCTGCATCCAGTTCCCTTGGCAGCGCTTTAAATCATCGGTCCATCTTGTTGGTGGTCGGCCTCTGTTTCGATATGCGTCCTGTCTTGGTCTCCACTCCAGTATTCGCCTTGTCCACCTATTATCCGATAATCTAGCGACGTGACCTGCCCAGTTCCACTTCAGAGTCGTTATTCTCTCTATTGCATCTAGTACCCCTGTTCGTCGGCGTATTTCCTGATTTGTGATTTTATCTCTGAGGGAAATGCCCAACATCACTCGTTCCATTGCCCTTTGTGCCACACAGATTTTATGCACTGTTCTCTTTGTCAGTGTTAATGTTTCCGCTCCGTAGGTCAACACTGGCAATACACACTGGTTAAAAGTCTTTCTTTTAAGGCATACTGGAAGAGATGATTTGAAAACATAATTTAGCTTGCCGAATGCTACCCATGCTAGTCTTAGACGGCGGTCAAGTTCAATAGTTTGGTTGTCTCTTCCTATGCAGATCTCGTGTCCCAGATATTTGTATGAATTTGTCTGGTTGATGGCTTCTCCAGCAATAGGGATGTTCTCACTGGGCACGAGATTAGTCATTATTTGGGTTTTCGACATGTTTATCTTTAGTCCGACTTCCAAGGAGGAAAGATACAGCCTATTCAATAGTTCCCTGGCTTCGTCCAAACGGTCACACACTAGGACAATGTCGTCTGCAAATCGTAAATGTCCAAGCCTCTCTCCATTTACATTTACACCCTTTTCGTTCAGATTTGTCTTCTTGCATATATGTTCTAGGAGAGTAATAAACAATTTGGGCGATATGGTATACTATTATTTATGTTTAAATGTGAAATTACAAGTTATTTTATTATTAAAAATTATTTTTATGATTACAAAAAAATACGAATTATTCGGTACTTATAATGATTATTCATTTAATATATCAATATCACTATCGCTATCATCATCTGTTCTAGTTATTATTTGTCCTATATTGTTTATATGAATATAGGATTTTTCCACTTTTTCAACATGTGTAACAGAATTTGCCCAACTTTGTGAAGGGATGTTAAAAACTTCAGTTTCTATAAGCTCAAGTACACTGGAGTTAATAGTAGGGCAAATATTGTTACGACGAATGGCAGATTTCAGTTGGTGCCAAACATGTTCGATGGGATTAAATATACAATGGTATGGTAGAAGCCTTAAAACTGTATGCCCTAGATTTTTTGCATAATTATCACAGAAGTAATTCTTTTGTAGTTGTAAACTTTGTGAAACCTTAATTAATTGTCTTTTGGTGTAATCTTCTTGAAAATAAATGTCATTATCATACATGTAGTTTTGGATTGTTGCTTTTGTGTCATTTGAGGAGGGAGTCTTGGTCAACTGCCTACTATGGTAGCTTGCATTGTCCATTACAATTACGCTATTCGGAGATATATTTGGAATTAGCTTGTTTTTAAACCAATCTTCAAATAAGTCAGCAGTGGTGTCCTCATGGTAATCGAGAGAAGAATCTTTTACGTTTTTTGCAGAAAGAGAAAGTCCATTTTGAATCCATCCGTAATTAGATCCAGCATGCAAAATCGTAATTCGTTTGCCTCTTTTTGATGGCCCGCTTGTTTTACACTTGCCGCTTGAGTCAACCCAACCCTTTTCCGGTGTATCATAAATGTGTCGAGCCAGGTTTCATCCAAGTAAATAATCGGCCTTTGCTGATCTCATCTCTGTAAATCCTAATTTTTTGTAGATATTTGGATCGCCCTTCCCGAATTCTACTGGATTCCATTAAAACTTGTCTTTTGTTAATTTTTTTAAATCTAAAACCCATGTGCTGGATATACTTCTATAACGTTGTTCTGCCACATTTAACGCCGGTTTAATCTTTTTCAAGCCCCTTAATTAAATTATCTAATGTATACACACTTTGTTCCTCGTATAACTTGTAAATTTCACGCCGTATTATATCTTGATCACTTCCATCTACCTTCGAGAAAATGCCAGTATCGGTTCTTTTTTTCCTCGCTAAATGGGATTATTCATAATTTTCCATACAGCTGATGTTGGAATTTTTGCTAATGTGGCCGTTTCTTTTAACGCTGCTTGCTTGCTGCCCGCACGTTCAATGAGAGTTGGATAAACATTGTTTATAACTTCCTTAGTTTCCACAGAAAAGTGTTTTCTGCTTTTCGACGGGGTTATCTCCTGAGATACATTGGGCTCACACATATTTTCCATGACTCACACACGATTAAACAAACGCTGTATTACACAAGAAGTAAGAATAATTACTAAGCTTAAAACTAACTAGAGTGGCTATATATACACACTAGTACACAGTCTTTAGAACATAATTTGTTTTATGGGATTAACCCTCTCATTCAGGTAAAAATCCGTTTATAATCACCTAACTATTACTTTAATAATGAAATTACGTCTTCCGGATTTGCAGTTTACTTTAAGACATTTCTAAGTACGGACCATAATTTACCTGCATTTATTCATTCATTCATTGTTTGTTTATGGCCACCCTTGGATAATCCCATTCAAAGACAGAGTGTAACTTTCTTATATCTCTGGACAGGCTTTACATTTCGTGCAGAGATGAGCCCTCCCGCATCTATCTATTTTTAACATAGTATAGATAAAAACAGAACGAAGCCGTATCGGCGCTTCGCTACTAGCGATCAAAAATACTGGCAATAGGTCAAGTTTTAGATGGTGGTATCAATTTCTAACTGATTCAGTCAATGAGAAGTGAAAAATGAACTTTGAACGCCAATAGAATATTCATAGGAGGAAATTATATAGAACTTTCTTAGCGTCCACGTTGACTCTTAAAGTTTAACCGGGGTATTGTCGCTTCCTTTGATACAGTTTTTGCCGGAGTTTTTATACAGATATTTAAAGTACTTCCCAACATATATCTTGTTTGGCTTAATGACTGCAATAAAACCCCCTTCATAAACTCGGCTTTTGCTTACGCAGAGACGTATTAACCCACATTTATTTTTAATGCTAGTTTATAATAACAATAGATAGGTAGATTACTTGATTTGTTATCAAAATTAATCTGTCTAATTAAGGTTTTCCAGAAACAACTTAATTATTCGGTAATTCTCAAAACTTTTTAGTTACAGGTAGCTGTTTATATAGCTTATATAAATAGTAAACTAAATATTCGAAATATGAAAATACATGAAAAATGAAATACATCCTCTTATTATAAATGTGGATGATAGTGATAGCGAGCCTGAATTAGGAATAGATTAAAACGTTCTATAATTACAATTAAACTTTCTGTGTATATATGTAAATATATTTTTTTAGAAAAAAAAGGGAAAGTTATTCGTGTTAATCACACAATAATTTATATTTCTGAAAATAGTAATCCTCGAGCCGGGATCGAACCAACAACCTCTGCATATCCTCTTTAAAATCTCTTTATTGCCTATTCCTTTTTATAAATAGAAACTTAATAACTAACTTAGCCTAGCCTAACCTAATATATAATACTAAACCAAACTAGAACTAATTACAGAGTTGGGCGCATACGGACCGTAAGCATACGGCCCGAAATGCGCCGAAAAAACCAGGCCTTAAGCCTGGCGGCCAATATTATGGCCTGTGGTTGCGTATTCTATTTTAAGTTCACATCACCCCAATAGCGTTCCGGCACGGTGCCTTTCCGGGTGCCCACCTCTGGTTGTAATAGTACGGGCAAGTCAATTAATAATTTTAATTAATTTTTAGGATAAACGCTTACCCACTACGAAAAACTTCGTTTTTAAAAACGCCAATACCGACCACCATGTTTATGATTGTTCGCTAAGATAATGCAAGTTAAAACAACTCTTTCTCCCTATTTATATTTTTATGAGCTTTCGATTTTTAAGTAACCGTAAAAATTACTTTTCTCCTAAAAATATCATGAGAAGTCACATCGAAATATTACTAGGACATTAAGGAATACCCTGTATATTTAAAAAAAAATTGAGTATTACTCCGAAGAGTATAATATTAAAATCTGCAGAAATAGTAAAGCGGTCAATTGTATACCAATAGCAGAGCATTCTGGGAAAACTCGAAAAAAACCCAATGAAAAAAACATATCCAGTGCAGCGCACTAACCAATTGCGCCATCAAGGATGTAGGAACTCAAGAGTTTCTTGGGAATCACTTAAATCAGAAATTAAATCGTACTAAGAAGGGTTACTTCAGAGAGGTATAGTTATTTAGTAATTCATTTTTGGACCATTATTATGCTAAAAGGACATTTTAAAAGAAAAGTTCGCAAAGATATCGAAGTGAAATACATCCTCTTATTATAAATGTGGATGATAGTGATAGCGAGACTGAATTAGGAATAAAAAAATAAAACGTTTTATAATTACAATTAAACATTCTGTGTATATATGTAAATAATTTTTTTAAGTAGGTACCTATATTAATTTCTATTATTACTTTTAACTAAATGCGTGCAAAAAGTTGCCCTTTTCCGCACGCAAACTTTTCACACTTGTTTTGTAGTTATAATAAATTATAATATACATTAGTTCATTTGAAACAGTTCTAACATATTCATTTGGATGTTCTTGGATAGCATGTAACACATTTAACTCATGCATTTTCATCTCTTGGAATATGTCTTTGCTTCAGCACGTTAATTGTTTCACGTATTTTTTTCTATTGAAGTAATGTTAAATGAATGTACTTATTTTTATTTATTTATCGATTTAAAACTCAAGACATTAGTTTAGGTTTAGGGCTTGAAGTTTAGGTGGTGTGATTCGTTAAATGCCTGGGAGGGCGGAGGCCCAGAGTCCTCTTTCACGGGCCGCCACTGCTTGCTAAAGAGAGCTCTTAACAGAATGACCAACTGTTTTAATAATAATAAAAACTCCCTGACACTTTATGATTAAATATAATGTAAAAAGTCGATTCATTTTCACTTTTTATTATGCTTTAAATTGCTAACCTAATATTTATCTTCTTAGACTTCAAAGATTTCAGAGTTTAATTTATTCGTGACTAAGCTGTCGACGCGTTTCGTAAAAAAATTGTTGTTTATCCCTAAAAGTCAATGCCTTAAATAATAACTCGAGAAAGCACAATTGATTTTTGTTTAGCTAGGGGAGGCTTATTACCTTATCGCTTTCTTTACCTTTTCACTTTCCTTTTTTAAGGGTATCATTCTACGTCGGGGAGAATTTTTAAGGGGTTTATTTCTTCTCGAAATGGCCAAACTTTGGGCCGACAGCTATAAAGAGTAGAGACTTAAAAATATCTCCAGTGTAAGATGCCAAGTTGTCGCCGTCGTATGGGCGTCGAGTTTTAGATAAAGTAACGCTAGTTCGAGCATCAGTGGCGGGTCTTCAATGTAGGATAACTGTAATATATACTAATGCTTCTATGTTTGGGCCAAAGTCTCGATCTCTTCTTAGTTCTCTCACCATCGTATGGGGTTTCTTATACTATAAGGTTTTGAATCGTATAGGAATAAATTTGTGTCTAAACCACAAGTATATAACACTCACAGGCAAAATAATCTATCGATGCGAATTTTTAATGAAATTTAATCGCAAATAACTTTTTTATTTGATGTCTGATTTAAACGAATTTAAAAGAATATTGTAGATAGCTTAATGGAGAATTGCTCACATTTAAAAAAATTCCTAGAAAATAGACGTACGTTTATAATATACAGGTTTAGGCAAAAATATGTTTTTTACCATAAGTTTAAGACACTCTGTGGCATGGCGAAACAGTCTATTGTTCTATATTAAGTTTTAATGAGCAAGTCACATCTATTTTTAACATTTTTGTTTTTGGTTCACCTCGATATCTTTATAATTGTGGAGAATATGAATTTCTTAAGAAATCATTGCAACTTCCAATAATTTTTCTGTACGAAGAACTAAGGTTGCTATGGAGGAGAATCCCCTAAAAAGCCATAATAAAACTTTAAACACAAAGCAAAAAAATGACAAGCACGAATTAAATATAAACACACTTAAAAAATAACAATAACAATAAACAATAATACTAACAGTGACAAGTAACTCAGTACTGAGTGTTTCCTCCACGTGCTCGAATGACAGCCTCCATACGCATTGATTTTGATCAATTTGCTGCCATTCTTTAATGAGTACTTCACTAAGCTCCTGTAAATTGACTGGACCAGGTACCCAGACCGTACTTTTCTACCCATTTTCGATCGGGTTTTACGTCGGGGCTGCGGGGGGGGGCTAATCTAAATATTCATTAACTACTCTCGCAACATGCGGTCGAGCGTTATCATGTCCATGAAATCGTCTCACACAAATGGAGCAAAGGGTACAACATGTGGTTCTAAAACCTGACGAATATACTTATCCGCTGTTCTGCTGTCGAGCTACACGCCACCCCACACCATAACTGAGACTCCGCCATAGCTTACCCTAGGCAAAAAATGGTTTTGCTCAAAACGTTCTCTTGTTTTTCTATAGATTCTTTGACGACCGTCCGGTGATTTTAAACAAAACCTAGATTCGTCGGTAAATAGGATATTTCGCCCCAATTTTGATGTTCCCTAGCAAATCTAAGGCGTTCAACGCTGTGGATTCTTAGCAACTCCTATCACATTGACCGTCCATCCTGGATTAAATCAATGGCTTTGGCAACATCAGTCGAAAACATATCCATTTTTAAAAGTAAGAAGACACCTCAAAAGTAACACACATTAATTTACAAAAGATAATTTGATAGCTTTTCAAAGCCGTAAATGACATGTCCAAGTATGGGATGATTCAACAAAACTGTCACTGCCTCCATAGCAACCTTAGTTCTTGGTACAGAAAAATTATTGAAAATTGCAATGTTTTTTTTTTTAAAACAATCCATATTTTCCACAAAAATAAAGATATTGAGGTAAACCAAAAGTAAAAATGTTAAGAATAGATGCGGCTTGATAATTAAAACTTAATTTAGAACAATATACTCTCGCGCCACTCCACAGAGTGTCTTAAACATAAAGTAAAAAACATATTTTTGTTTAAACCTGTATATTATAAACGTACGTCTATTTTCTAGCAAATTTTTAAAATGTGAGCGTTTCTCCGTTAAATTATCTACAATATTCTTTGAAATTCGTTTACATCCGACATCAAATAAAAAAGTTATTATATTTATTTATTTATTTTTCCCATTTAAATTAATATTTTTCTTTTGGAGTTGGCAATGCTTTTACCATTTAATGCGATACTACATGTATCATGTTTTATATTTCTGATAGTTATCTAGACAAGTACCTACCTAAAACGGTTATAATTAAAAAGTTTAGGTATTTTAAAATTTTTTCTCAAATCCATACTGCCTCAGAAAATGTCTTTTAAAGAAGCATTGAAATTCGAACACCATTTGTTGCCAACATTGAAAAAGTAAAAGTGGACCATCGTTAAAGTTTTTTGCGTTTCATAATGTAGTCATTATGCCACCCAAAGATAAAAAGATCTGTATTTTACCTATTATTCAATTATAAACATTGTAAAAGAACATCCGTGCAAGAAGTGTACTTATAAAAATGATAAAATACAAAAATACTATTTGAATTTAAAATGTGGTGCCAAAACGCGAATTCGAGGTCAGGAACAGAGCGTGACGCCAACGTACTGAAATAAAACTTGTTATAAAATTTAAGAAGAACAAACTAAAAACTTACCTCTTAATTTATTTATATTAAGTTGTATCTCAAAAAATATGAGTTGTGATCTAAGCTGAAAATAAAAACGAAAACAGAAAAATGAGTCGTAAAATTTTATCAGTACTACAGTACTAGACCACTGGTGAGATGTAACTGGCCATTAAAAGTTTTTAATAGGAATCAGTCAGAAAACGTAAAGGAGACTCCTGCAACTACCAGAGTACTGGTCATAGTAACAGGAGTGCACAGTTTCAATTCATATTTTGTTTTTCCAAGGCCTATTTGACTCTTAAAAAAACCTTTACAATGGCAACTTGAAAATAAAATCATAATGTTCCGTAATTATGATTATTGTTGTTGATATCTCCGGATTGAAAATAGATATTACCTTGCGGTTTTCGCTGACTTCTTAGACTTTTAATCATCCTTGTAATCAGGTGCAATTGAATATACTATTATATTTACAATTATGGAAAAAACGCGGCAATGTTTGTGAAGTTGTAAGACAGCGCCCCCTAGCGCCTAGTGTAAAACACATATTGCCGTAGTTCATAAGATGATAGGCGACTTTTGAGGAAACTTCGTGATTCATATTTACCGTTACTGTTGCGCCCTCTAGCGCCAGTCTGAGTAACTTGAAAATAATTTCCAACAATTTCTCATGACCACTTTACCTAATATATTTTTTTTTCCGCAAGCCATACGACTTGGTTTGAGGTTTTTAGTACAAGAAACGAAATCGACTTTATTATCACAGACAAAAAGCACATAATCACGGATGTGTCTGTGCTGAACAGACTGTCAGTGGGAAGTGACCATAGAATGGTGAGAGCGAAGATAATGCTAAACCTAAGGACGGAACGAAATAAACTTGTGAATGGGAACAAAGGCAAAAAGTGGACAAAGGTGGACGATATTGAGGAATATCAAAAAACGATAAAACAAAATTTGAAAGACGATGAGACAAGTAATCTCGAGGATCTGAATAAAAATATTGTAGAATCAATTAACGCCGCTCAAAAGAAACACTGCTTGAAGCAAACAGAAAACGAGGATAAACTCTCTATGAATACTAAAAATTTGATGAGACAGAGAAGAACACTACTAGGAAAACATCCACTACATAAAGATGAGCTGAGGCAGCTAAATAAGGATATAACGAAAGCTGTAAGGAACGATACCAGAAGCTACAACAATAAATGGGTGACTAGAGTTATAGAAGAGAATAAAAGCATGAGGGTACTTCGAAATAAGTTGAGTAAGGGAAAAACTGAAATAACTAAACTAGAAAATGAGAGAGGACAAATAACAAACAACAGAGAAGAAATTCTGAAGATCGTTGAGGGCTTCTACACCAAACTATATAGAAACCAGAGTCAAGCAGAAGCATCAGAAAGCATACCCCATATACTAAACCAAGGATCGGAAGAGATGCCAGAGATAACGGAAGAAGAGGTCCTAAAGTCATTGTCAGAAATGAAGAACAATAGAGCACCTGGCGAAGACGGGGTTGTTGTAGAAGCCATCAAACTAGGAGGAAGAGAACTACTCAAAGCAATAACCAAACTCTTCAATAAATGTCTAGACGAAGGAAGAACCCCACAAGTATGGAATAATGCTATTATCGTGATTATGCACAAGAAAGGCAGCATCACAGACCTACAAAACTATCGACCGATAAGTCTGTTAACACATCTGTATAAACTATTCACTAAGATTATTACCGCAAGGCTTACTAATAAACTGGACCTGTACCAGCCAAGAGAGCAAGCAGGGTTCCGAGCCGGATATGGAACGAACGACCATCTTCAGGTGATAAAATCGCTAATAGAAAAAAGTATAGAGTACAACAAGCCCGTAGTACTAATATTCGTCGACTATGAAAAGGCATTCGACTCCGTAAACCACCACGAACTGTTTAAGGCTCTCGCGAACTGCCGTATAGATACCGCTACATTTCCATACTACGACACATATATGAACATGCAACGGCAACAGTGAAAATACATGCGGAAACAGATCGGTTCAAGATTGAAAAAGGTGTTCGACAAGGTGACACAATTTCGCCAAAACTTTTCACAACTCTGATAGAATACATGTTTAAAAAGTTGGACTTAGACAAGAAAGGCATAAACATTAATGGAGAAAAGCTCAACCACCTACGTTTTGCTGACGATATCGTGATGATCACAGACCGACTAGACGAAGCAAATGAAATGATCGCAGAACTATCCGTAGTTTCAAAAAAGGTAGGCCTAAAAATCAACATTGCCAAGACTCAATTTATGACAAACTTAGTTCCCAGTCAAAACTTAATGATGGAAGGACAGGAAATTCAATACGTAACATCTTACAAATACCTGGGACATGAGCTCCGAATGGGTAGAGATAATCAGACCTGCGAATTAAACAGAAGGATAGGACTGACCTGGGCTGCCTTTGGCAGACTGAAACACGTGGTAAAGGCAGATATACCGATTTGTCTCAAACGAAAGGTGTTTGACCAATGCGTCCTCCCGGTACTAACATATGGCTCGGAAACACTCACACTAACTCAGAGAACTGTCAATAAAATAAGAATAACTCAACGAGCCATGGAGAGGTCCATGTTAGGAGTTACACTACGAGACAAAATCAGAAATGAAGAACTACGCAGAAGAACAAGAGTTGCGGACGCAATTGAAAGAATCGCATACTTAAAATGGAACTGGGCCGGTCACGTCGGAAGAATGGCAGACAATAGATGGACGAGGAGAATACTGGAATGGCGCCCCAGAGACGAAGCATACAGAAACAGGGGACGACCGCCGACCCGATGGACAGACGACCTAAAGAGGATTTCTCCGAACTGGATCCAAGATGCCAAGGATCGTGCTAAATGGTCTACGTTGAGAGAGGCTTATGTCCAGCAGTGGACGAGACAAGCTGATATATGATGATGATGATACGACTAACACTTTCTGAGATACGACCGACAGCCATTCTTAGTGGGACACCCGGTACAGGGCAGCCAACATTTAGCCACCTTAAAATTTACATAGAATTTCCTATATTCAACTAAGCCATGCATCACCCGGTATGTTCGCTACTTTTTACATAGACTACGATTCCTTGAATATTTTTACGTAAAAAAGGTCCTTCGGGTTTATGATCGTATAGTTAAGCCTTTCTAAGATAAAAATAAATTTAATGCTAGAAAACTTTTTGTGAATAATAATTTTGTTATAAGTACCAACAAATAAATAACAAAATAATTAACAACGCTCTCTCTAAGTTTGTAAATGTTTTTTTTTTGTTATTACAAGTTTCATAATAAGTGTCAAAAATGATATCTGTTCACTTGGATGATACCATCTTTAGTACCTACGTATGGAAGCATTTGCGGGCCTATGTTAACATGATTTTTTATTTCATATTTTTTTTATGTCATCATACCTTAAATTTGTAATATTCTTTTCGGCACAACCTGTATAAAAAAATGTGTTCTTTTATCAAAGTTCCAACTTTCCTACATTGAAATCATTGGCGGGTTCAAGGGGGGGGGGGGGTCCTTGTATTAGTTTGCCGACAATTTACATATAATTTTTTGCAACATTAAAAATCCGAGAAAAAATGTCATGGAAATAAATGATTTATTATACATCTGATGAGGTAGGGCTGTATTAAGGATGAGCTTTGGAACAGAATCTGTTTTTTTTTAAACAGGTTGAAACAGGTATGAATCGATAAGTTTTCCTGTTCCGATGAAACAGTTAACTAAAGTCTGTGCGTTTTAACCCTTTGTGTCCGGATTTATTTTATTTTGCAAATCGTGTTCCAATCATGCATTTTTGCATTTAAGTATATTCAAAAAATACACTTCTTAAAGTTTTACACACACCTACTTGTTTTTAAGGCCCCCAGGGGGAGGTTTCACCATGAAACCAGTAGGAATAAGATAGGCAACTTGTTTTTCAAATTTTATTAAACTTCTTACACATAAATAAGAAATTAAGTTTTGTGGTAGTTCAAAAAACAGTTTTTCTTATCTGTAAGATATAGACCAATGTTGCACCTAAAAACAGCTTTCAGGAAATAAACATAAAAATACATCTATGGGTGTTTCTTTCTCGGTAGGTATATTGGGACCGCTATCGTCATTGAACTGCTTCATATTTTGAAGACAATAATCGCTGTAATTTGTTCAAATGCTTTTTTTTGTTGCTAGCTTGCGTTGTCATATATAGTACATAAGTGATAGTTCATCTTCACTGTCCCACTCAGTCACGTCATCTGCAAAATCTATTGGTAATTCATTCATATCAAATAAATCCTCATTATTCAAAACTCCTTGTTCTTCAGTACCCTGATCTTTACTAACATCCTCAATGTCTGACTGATAGTCACTTGGAATTTCATCCAACAAAGTAAAAATTTCTTCTGATTGCAATTTTTCGAGGTCCCAAAAATATAAAATATTTTTCCTACCTAAAATAAAAATAAAAAATAAAAATTCTTTATTGCCCACCGGTTACACCATGGAACCAGTTACTTTTTGCAGTAGAAAACATACTAAAAATATAATATTTTGTTCCAAAAATTTTCTAAAAGTTTTAAGCCACTCTCTTTTGAATAAGAAAACAATATTTTACTTACCTGACATTATCAAAAACACCTTTTACTTCACAAATTTTACAGATAAACAACCGTTAGCAGCTGACCACATGTAAATAAACCAACAAGTGGAAAATAAATAGATTATGGCGCCAAACCACTGGTCCGCCGCATGGAGAGCTATTGTGATTTATGGACACGCCCACTGGTAACGCAGCGAAACCGGTAGGAGTGAAGATAAAAATTAGATTGTTTGCGGTTTTACTGTGAAACCGGTGGGCAACAAAGGGTTTAAGAAGTCCGATATCGGATTAAATCACCAAGGGATGTTATCGCTTTTAAAACAGTAAGTCGGTTAAGTTACAATATCTTCGCACCTTCGCTATACTTGATCACACCGAACATCCCACTGGTTTACTGTATTCTATTACTGGGCGAAATAAGAGGTTTCAAAACAAAATTATCTTAGAATTACGCGTTGAGCATAAATAATAATTAAATAGATAATTAAATTATTTTGCTATTATTATTGTTAAATCTATATAATAATCGCTATTTTCCAAGAACCAATTAAAATTTGCTCAAGTGCGGGATGGTTAAATATGTTAAAGATTTTGTTAGGTATATACTTTTCCGATAATGACATTATTTTGGGATTATTATAATTAAATCTTCATAATAATTACTTATTTATAAAAAAGAATTCGTAAAACTAATTTGTCGGAATACTACAAAAGCTAAAAAATTATTATTTTTCTTTACCTAAACTATTTTTTTATTTACTTTAAATTATTTTATTTAGAAAATGTAATTCATCAACATCCAAAATTACCTTCAATATAATTTATTGTTTGAGAGCCACCGACATAATGCTCAAGAGGTTTTATGGCTTAGCGGATTTCTTAAAACGCACAGACTTTAACTGCGATCGCAGTTCGCCGTCGTCTCGTTTACTTGTTGCCGTTCCAGCTGTACTGTTCTGTTGCAGCAGTCGGATAACATCTTATCTGTTTCTGTTTTGCGAGTCGGATCTTTTACCTCGTCTGCTGCGGCGCTCGGTACATAAACGAGAACTTGTGGCTTGTCCCGCGCGGTGTTGTCGATGTTCATTATTTTTTAGAAAATACAAAAAAATAGAGACATATTTATTACTTTTCATAACAAAAATATTAAATAAATATAATATAAAACTCTTTGGATAAAGTTCATAGTATCAGTTCACATTAGTACCTACACAATAGAAATATTAATAAAAAGAACATTGAAATAAAAAAAATCATCCCTGTAACAATAAAACTATTAAGTAGATTAGGTTGTACCGTAATGATAAAAACACATATTTAAAACTAAGTGGAGTAAACAACGAAAAGTAGCAAGTGTAGAAACTTAAATTTCTCAAAATTAAATAAATAACTAAATACAGTATACCCAATTACCCAAAAATCAAATCGAATCAAATCAAATCAAAAAACATTTATTTGTCAAATAATAACTTTTATGATCAAATTGGACTGTACCGCGATTATGTAAAAACAGGTAGTTCTGCGCTCATATAATATAAGCGCAAAATGGTACAGCCCATTTAAATAGTACGTTCTTCAAAGTGCTTTCGATTTCCTAACACTCTAACCCATACAAAAAATAAGAAGAATGGGCTGATGGGAGCAGGGGAGTGGATGCGTGCCATTTGAAGGCATTTGTTGGCCGAAAAACCCAGAAGAATGGTGTTGTTTTAAGATTGTTATCGAAGATTTAGAAGATATTTGCAATTTGCACATGTTACACTGTGCATTTGTCTTATCGATGACTGTAAAAAAATTTCACACTGGAATACTTTTATTGTTAAACTTTTTATTAAACTTAATATAAATTTTATTTCAGAAAAGAAACTGTTGTACTTACTTAGTTACTTAAATCGGCAACATTAATATAGACAGTCGACACAACACGATTTACTACGTACGACGTACAAAACATAAATAGTAATTACAACAACATGAAAACAAATAGAAAACAGCGGAGTCCCTAAAAGCGAATATTTTAATTCTACTCTAAACGCTTCTCTTCTAATAACGCGACAACCAGCAACCTTGTCTGGAACCACGAACACCGCGTGATCGCAATGCAACAGGATTAGAACAGCGTCAGCCGCCAGTGCGAAACAAGTAGGTATAATTACGTTTTGGAACAGCTCGAACTGAAGCAGGTTTCTTAAAACAGGTATTTTTGAAAACTGGAACAGGTTATACCTGTTATTAAAAATTCCTTGTTTCAACCATCCCTAGGCTGTATACACTTTTTTGAATTGAGAGGGAACAACAGTCATTTTCTGTATTAAGTATATAATCTTGAAAATTAATTTAAAAAGAGCAGAGCGCTTTCGGCCTTAGGCCATCTTTAGTGCTTCCTAAAAAGCGAGGAAAATCCAATTTGTAGAAAATTAATTTGAAAATGTCGTTGTTAGAATATTAATATAAATTTGTGTGAAATCAGTCTAGTTTTACCTATTTTATTTGTCGAAAATTTGTTTCGAGAAATAATTTTTTGGTTTTTACTCACTTTGTCAGGAAACAGGAAACTTCAATGACAAAATAACTGTTTTCTCGAGTGGGCCATCAACAGCACAATGTAAAAAACTTATTATGTGAAAACAATTAACACGTAAATTTGTAAAAGACGAACAACTGGGACGAACCACTTTCTAAATTTCGGTTAATTAACCATTGTTTTCCTTTTCTTTTTCCATATTTTTTCTTTCCACCACAAAGAACGTGGTCTTGAGTCGAAATTTGATGGTTATTTAAATTAAAAGATTAAATTTGTCTTGTCATTGAAATGACATTATTGACGTTGTTGATAGGATCATGTTCGTTTCTTGAATCGGTCCTTGACCTTTATTCCAATTTTTAAACAGAGTTGCTTTTGTGCGGATCTTGAACAGAGGGGTTGATTTAAAATTTTTAAATTCACACTTTATTGAGGTAGAGGAGGAGAGCGGGGCAGCGAGGAAGAGGCTACTTTTAAATCGTTAGTCTGGCCATTGCTGGATCAAAACTATGGGGGCGAAGGCCGGAGCTGGGGCGGAGTGAGCCAGTCTCTCGGTATTCTATATGGTTTGAGTGGGTTTGAGTGAACGTGTGATCGTGTGATAAGGGGATTCTGGGAAGCGTCCGCCCGTTTGTAGTAGTCAATAATTAGTTTGTCAATATGTTCAGTGATTGTCGGTATTTGTAGGTCATTATGTAAAGTATAAATCATCGTAATGTGTGGAGCATTTGTCATAATTCGGAGCACTTTATTTTGAAATGTCTGAATTTTTTTAAACGTTGACGTTTACGGTGCACCAAGTGGCAACACCGTAAGTAAGTACGGGCCGAATAATTGTCTTGTACATCAAAGTCCTTGTTCGTAAATTTAGTCTACTTCTACTGTTGATAAGTGAGTAGATGGCACCTAGTTGACCGTTCGCTTTTTTTAAGCGTTGGTCTACGTTATCTGTCCAAGCCAGCCGCTTATCAAACGACAGACCCAGATATTTAACATTATTACACCAGTCTAGTCTGGTATTTCTGACTTGCAATCTGGTTTGGGGTAATTTGCTTCTGGCTCTCGAAAAGCAGATGGCTTGGGTTTTGGCGTCATTGAGGCGAATTTTCCACTTATCTAGCCACGCCTCGATAAGCTTTATGTGGCGTTGTAGCTTTGAGACTACCAACCTTGGCTGTTTGGCGGTGGCGGTGATCGCGGTATCGTCAGCAAACAGATATAGTTCCGTTTGAGTGAATTTGGGAATATCGCTGGTATAGATATTGTACAAAACCGGCGCAAGGGGGGATCCCTGCGGTACTCCGGCTCTGACGAGTCGCACAGTCGATATCGCATTCTCTGAGACGTTGTTGAGAGTAAAAAGCGAGCAATTTAAAAATTGTTAAGGTTGAAGAATATTATATATATACCGGGTGTTGCATCGTCGAGCGGGACATAGGAAATCCCATGTAATTTTAAATGGGGTCAATTATTGGCTTCCCTAATTATTTTAGAGAAAAATTCTATATAGGTTTATTAAAGAGCACTAAAACCCACATTCAAAAGAATAACTTTAGATATTTTTGATGAGCCCGTTTACGGGTTATCGCCGATTTCTTTTTAACTATTTCTCCTTTTTATGGCCCCGTATTTGCGGGCACCAGTCAAGGTAAAAGATGACTGTCAAATAAAGTTGTCATTTTGAAATGTGTGCTTTATTGTTATAAAAACTCGTACATCGAAAACATTAGCCATGAATTACACTTCTGAAGAAAAAATATTGATGATTAAATGGTATTATCAAGGAAATAGTTATCAAAATGTGTCAGACATGTTTGCTGCTCTGTATCCGAATAGACCGATACCTGCAAAATCTACAGTCGAAAGAACTATTAAGAAATTTGAGACCAAAGGCACTGTAATAAATGACTGCAGATGTGAAGAAAGGCAGGAACAAAGAAGAGATGCAAGAAATGATAGGGACCTGCAAGTTTTATTGTGCGTGGAAGAAAATGATGGGAAGATCAGCACAAGGAAACTTGAGGATGTCATAGGATTAGATCACACCACAGCGTTACGAGCTTTGAAACGACATAAATATTATTCATACAAATATGAAAAGCACCAAGAGCCAAGAGATAGGGACGAAATACGACGACAGGAGTCTTGTTTTGGTATGATGGAAAGAGCAAACATGGATAGGGAATTTTTAAAAAACATTTGTTTCACTGACGAATGCACATTTACCTTAAACAATGAACCCAATGTTCAAAATTATCGATATTGGAGCAAAGAAAACCAACACAGGTTTGTGGAAACAAGGACGCAATATCCACAAAAAGTTAATGTATGGGCTGGGATTTTCGGAGAAAATATTATCGGGCCATTATCTCTTACACGAAATTTAAATGCAGAATATTTTTTGGAACTACTTGAAGATCATATTTTACCTACTTTACATGATGCCGCCAGGGAAAATCAGGAAGTTTGGTACCAAATGGATGGCTGCCCGGCACATAGTACCCTGGCTGTCCGGGAATATTTAAACCGTGCTTTTAATAGAAATGTTATTGGCTTAAATCATACAGTAAATTGGCCAGCCAGGTCTCCTGATTTATCGCCAAATGATTTCTTTCTCTGGGGCCATTAAAAAAACAGGATATACAAAGATAAAAAATACCCAAATCTAGACGAGTTTAAAAATGCTATTTCTGCCGAATGCAATAGAATTTCAGTTTACCAACTAGCGAATGTAAGAAGAGAATTTTATGATCGCCTCGGTTATTGTCTAGCAGTCAATGGAGGAATATTTGAACATCTTCTTAAATCCTAAAGTTCTAACAATTTAATAGTACCTACCTATTAATTAGTAAAATATTGAAACATGTAAAATGTCATAATTAACCTTGTAATTGGATACTTTATTTTCGTTTTATTCAGATTAATTTGTACTCATAAATACACCTTTAATATTTTCTATGTACGAGTTTTTATAACAATAAAGCACACATTTCAAAATGACAACTTTATTTGACAGTCATCTTTTACCTTGACTGGTGCCCGCAAATACGGGGCCATAAAAAGGAGAAATAGTTAAAAAGATATCGGCGATAACCCGTAAACGGGCTAATCAAAAATATCTAAACTTATTCTTTTGAATGTGGGTTTTAGTGCTCTTTAATAAACCTAAATAGAATTTTTCTCTAAAATAATTAGGGAAGCCAATAATTGACCCCATTTAAAATTACATGGGATTTCCTATGTCCCGCTCGACGATGCAACACCCGGTATATGTGCTGTTGATGGCCCACTCGAGAATACAGTTGATTTTGTCAATGAAGTTCCTGTTTCCTGACAAAGTGAGTAAAAACCAAAAAGTACATTTTATATTATTTCTCAAAACAAATTTTCGACAAATAAAATAGGTAAAACTCAACTGATTTCACACAAATTTATGTTAAATTTCTAACAACGACATTTTCAAATAAATTTTCTACAAATGGGATTTTCCTCGTTTTTTAGAAAGCACTAAAGATGGCCTAAGACCGAAAGCTCTCTGAGTCTGCTTCTTTTAAATTAATTTTCAAGATTATACACTTAATACAAAAAACGACTGTTGTTCCCTCTTATTATACACCTGTTCAGTGCAAATACAATAGTAGACAAACATTAAATCTATCCTATGGTTATGATGTGGCACTAAACAGTGTCCTATCCCTATCCCCATCTATCCCCATTTCGTTATCGTCTTCCTTTGTAATTAAATTAAAGTTATGATACAAGACAATACTTTATTTGGAAATGTTTTTACAAAGTGAAGTAAGCACTTGCTTAGTTTTTTTTTTTTTTTATGATAAGGCACAGCACTACAGGATAAATCCTTTATGGCGCTCTAGGAGCGGTGCGTGTACGCAGGAAACGATTCACGTTGGTCTTGAATCTTTGGAGATTATACTCGTTGGGGAACACGATCTCAGGGAGGTTGTTCCAGAGTGATGACGTTCTCCAGATGAAAGAATTTTGAAACAGTGTCGTTCGAGGGACACTAAGCTGAACCATGTACTGGTGGGCTGCAGTGGCTCATCGTGTATTTCTACCATGCACCGCTCTGGGTGGTATCAAGCGGGCAACCTCAGTTGAACACTTGCCATGAAAATATTTGTAAAATAGACTCAAGTCGTCAACCTGCCTTCGATGTTCAAGGCTTTCCAGGTTGTTTGTCAGACTATGGTCACCGATCAAGCAAATGGCTCTTCTTTGAATGGAATCTAGTAATCTCAGGGTATGTTTAGGAGCAGAGCCCCAAATATGCGAACAGTACTCCAGTGATGGTCGAATTTGGGCTTTATAGAGCATCAAAAGTTGTTGGAGTGTATACAGGCTCATTGTTCGGAAAAGTACTCCAAGCTTCTGCGAGGCTGCCTTAGCAATGGCCGCAACGTGACTATGCCAAGACATATGACTATTCAAATTAACGCCCAATAAATGAATTGATGAAGCCAAGGGAATTAAGTGTCCCGCCATAACTATATCCGGTTCTTCAACATTAACTTTTTTAGAAAAAACTGCCGCCTGGGTCTTTTTAGCGTTCTTCCTATCCCATATTATGTCATCTCACTCTTTAAAATATATCTGGTCAAATTATAATTTTCAGTTAGTTTACAATTTTACAATTCCAGTTGTAGCCCGAGCCTCTGAAAATTGGTGAATAACTCATTTTAGCGAGCCATTACATTATGTTCTACAAACACATTCTTTTGTTTCAGGCTTATTAGTCTTAAATTTCATTATGTACTCTTTTAATAGAATTATCGATTGTCTTGACCTGATTTGAGTCCCAAATTAGCTAACAAAATGCGCGAACTGAACATTTGGGTGCTTGGCTTTATATTTATTTTAATAAGTGGATTATATTAAATCCAATTTTAATTGAAATAATATTTTTGAGAATATTTATTAAATAGATAATTTTACAGTTAAACTAAAATAATAATTGTAATCAAATAAAATCTTGTGAAGGCACGACTAAATCCGCTTTATTTAAGAAAGAGTTATATTGTCTTGGCAAAATTCAACGTCTAAATACGTCAATATATCCCGTATTTGAACTATGTATCACAGACCAAACCTTTATTTGCTTTACTCCTAAAATAGCGTATAAAACTTTCTTTTTCAATATCAGATATCCGCTGAATCGTATCAGCAGTGGAATATAACAAAACCTGGTAAATATAGATTTTGGTCTTTGTGATCTCTTATAATATAATAAATAAAGTTGAGAAAACTATCAGCTGATTTGTTTTTGATTTAAGCCAAATTTTGACTGTTAAAATGAACTATTTAATACAGTAATTAACTAATATTTTATAATAATTTATCTCTTTATACGCTTATACTAAACTGCTGATCAATTGCGTGGCACGAAGGCGAAGTATGGGTTAAACTTAAATCCAAGTAGCTCTAGAAATTTTTGGCCGATCTTAACGCGGTTTCCAGATTCTTAAAAAGAAAATGTTTGAAAACGAGACTTCTAGACTCATCTACCTCAACATCATCATATGTCTATAATACAGGGAGTTTCACATTTACCTCGCATCATTTATAAATTTTTTAAACGTTCCCAAATTTACAACGGTTAATTTTTTTCCAATTTTTTCCTAAAATTATTTTTGCTGGGCTCTTATAACGGGACGTTTTTCTCGATATTGCTCTAGTTGTGACAAATCAAAAAATACAAGGGTTTATTAAAAAATTGCACTTAGGTATTGATAATTTAATTTTTTTAAAGTACAAAACTATCAGCATTGTACTATAATTTTTGATGTTTCTATGATACATTTTATGATAATTAACAAATTGTTATATATACAGAGTTGAACAAAATTTCTCATTTTTAAGAAAACTTACAATAATAATAAAAATATTGACAGAAGAGCTATATTCAATAAATTTAATATTTTGTTGGCCCTCCTCGATTGCGTATTACATCTCTACATCGATTTGGCATTGTTAAAATTAAATTGTTATTAAACTGTTGATCTAGCAGATTCCGTTTCTCCAAAATACCTTCCCTTAGTTGTTCAAAATTTTCGAACCCTCTGTCTCTGGACCTCTGTGCCAGTTTTAATTTTGACCAAACTTGTTCTATTGGGTTGCAATCGGGAGAATTTGGCGGCCATATCATTCGAATACTTCCGATATTATTCGAAAAAAACCGAAATTTTGCAAAATCGTTTTTATTTTTTCCTGAGCTCATTTGAATAGCTATTTAAAAATAAATGACACTTTGTCGTTGCAACTTTTCTCCTCTACAAAATGGCGTTATTAAACTAAAGATCCGACGTTTCGTCTCCGAGCGGCCAACATCAACTTTATTTTTTTAAATACGGACCTGGAATTTTTTTTACCGATTTTTAAACCCCCCTACCCTCGAAATGTAATGGCGGTATTACTTTCTAATAATGAATTGTTTTTGCTTATTTCCTTTTAAATTCGTATTTTACATTTGTCAGTCCGGTCCTGGCAACGAATCACAATTATAATTAAAAACGTTATTTTTATAAAAATCTTTTTGAATGGGTTTCATGAAAATTTGAGTTTATTAGGAAAGCTTTAATTTCCAAAATGTTCAAAAATATTGCCTTTAACCCATAGGCACCTACCTATGCACATATCGATGTTTCTTATGATCCTTGCTATACTACCCCCTTTCAATTGACCTTTATAGCCTACGAACTGTATGTTGTATTATTCTTCCAATTCTTCAAAGTTTGTTTAAAGTTAATCTTACTGATAGGTGGATCGGAAATGGTGGGGCAATAGAGTCGCCACCGAGGTCGCCAGATATTTCGCCTCTGGATTCCTTTTATGCGGGGCATTAAAAAATTTTATTTATAAAAATGACTTAGATACCATGGAGGAACTGGAAGAACGCATACAGGTTGCAGTTCGTAGGATAAGGAGAAGATCGGTTGAAAGGGCTGCCGCCAAAATTGGAAGAAGAATCGATCGTTGCATTGAGCAAAACGGCAATATTTTTGAACATTTAGAAAATTAGGTTTTATAATTAAGAAATTTATAATTATTAGAAAATTCTTATAAAATAAATTATGTTACCTATGTATGAATGTTTTAAATAAAATAGAGTGTTTAATTAATATTGTGATTCGTTGCCAGGACCGGACTGACAAATGTAAAATACGAATTTAAAAGGAAATAAGCAAAAACAATTCATTATTAGAAAGTAATACCGCCATTACATTTTGAGGGTAGGGGGGTTTAAAAATCGGTAAAGAAAATTCCAGGTCCGTATTTAAAAAAATAAAGTTGATGTTGGACGCTCGGAGACGAAACGTCGGATCTTTAGTTTAATAACGTCATTTTGTAGAGGAGAAAAAGTTGCAACGACAAAGGGTCATTTATTTTTAAATGGCTATTCAAATGAGCTCAGGAAAAAATAAAAACGATTTTGCAAAATTTCGGTTTCTTTCGAATAATATCGGAAGTATTCGGAATTGTAAAACTTTTAAAGCGGCATTTTAATCAGCACCGAATTGCACAACTTTGCCCTCATTTAACTGTTTCTCTAACTCCTATGGTTTCCGAGATTCCAATGCTCGTATGTCGAATTTGTAACACCCTGTATATCTTGAAATTTGGTAATCTATTGCATTTGATATTTGCACATATCAAAATACCAATAATAATTTAAATATAATAGTAAAAAAATGTCACAATTTCGGATTTCCTTCCTAATTTATTATTATTTATCGGTTATCCTAAACTATTTACACGGAAATCCATTATACTAAAAGGTTCCCTTTGCATACGTTTCGCTCGCTGAGCCCCCAAAAATTTTTTTCTGCTAGATTATAAAATGGAATAGGTAAATATCACAACCCCAATTTAGTAATAAATAAAAAAAAGTTGTTCAATTTCCCTCGCAAAACTGAAAATAAAGAAAATATGGGGTTGCTTCGTCACATAATTGCCCTATTTTATTACCCCACAATTTTATAAGAAAAATTATTGTAGTATCGAATTAACTGCCGTCCTTTACCGACCATAATCGCTTACAAAGACCTTGATTTCACTCGATTGGCTGGCAAGGCCTTTTTAACGTATTTATAGAAAATAAACTTTCGGTTTGTATCTATTATTATATCAGGTTTCCTAAACTCTTTGCTTAGAAAAAAAAAACGCTTAGTGTCGGTTCAGTAATGGTAAATATTATTGAGACAATATTCCACATACACTCAAACAAATGAGTAGGTAGGTGAAATTAACCAAAAAGAGCATATGAAAATGCGTCTATATCCAGTTTAACAGTTAAAATAACCAATGATCAATTGTCAAGTACACTTTGTAACTGTAAGTTTTTAATTGTTACTTTAAACATGACATTTAGTTAGGGGACAATAGTGTACCCATCATTTAAGTTCTGCAACAAAAATAATTGGCGCTGCAAACAAATAGTAGCTCGCCATCAATACGTGCCGATAATTATTTCTGTTATTTAACAATTATAATTTTTGTTAGATGACAATTTTTTGGTTAATCAAACATGTTTTTTAGTTGGCCACCAAATTAGGTGGTTTACTTACATTTTTTTTGTTCCTTATCCACTGTTCGTTTCATTGTTATTAAATTAATTAGTAGGCATAAGCAAGTATTTAAAATTGTTAAGAAATAAAACACGCTTTTCGTATCAGAATTTATTAATACATTTTTAACATGGATACCTACTTTTGCCATAGGTACATGGACATAAAATATATTATTTAAGATATTATACAGGGTGTAGCAAATTAAGTGCGCACCATTGCTAACTTTTTTATAATTGGAGATACAAAGTCGGTTAAATTAGCAAAGTAGTAGCATTTGTTCTGTTAATTAAAATGGTTAAAGCAAAAAAAAACAATTGGACATAACGTTTCTGAATAAATGAGAAAAATGTATTTTTTTTTTAAATGACACCCTGTATATTTTTGCCGAAACGTTTTCAAATCGTATACGGAATAAAAAAGTTCATATGCAATTTTGGCCTAAAATTGGAAAAACATCAACACAGCTATACAAATGAAAAATGGTTTGCCTTTGACGTTTTTATCGAGACTACCATGAAAACAAAAACGAATTTATTTATTTATTTCAGAAACTAAAACTCGATTTTATTTTTAGCGGAAGAAATAAAGAAAAACTATATTAAATGTTCAAACACATCACCGTTTTGTTCCATACATTTGCGGACATTCTTTAATACACGTTTTGTAGCATTTAAAACTGTTCTGCCATCGATAATGCGTCTAATGTTGTCTTGAAGTTCGACCAGATTCGCATATCTCGTTTTAAAGACTTTTTCCTAGACATACTCCCAGAAGTAAAAGTCTAATGGAGTTAGGTACGTCAGGAGACCTTAGGGGCCAACGTATCGGACCATTTGTTGCCATCTACCTATCTCTGAAAAACCTTTTTAACAATATTCTCACTTCGTGAAACTGATGAGGAGGAGCTTCATCTTGTTGAAAATACATTTGGTTACGGTCCTCTAAGTTCACATCATCTAAATATTCTTCTAGTAATTCTGACAACATATTAACGTATCCCCTGCCGGTCAGAGTAACTTCATAAAAAATTGGCCCAATAATTTGGCTGCCTATGAGACCACACCAAACATTAATGGCTAAATCTTACTTTGCTTTGCAGTAAATACATTTTAACAACCATTTTTACAAAAACACCAGATGTAGAAAAAATCAATAGCCGCAAATCACTTTGCGCTCTTAATGCACAAATAGCTATTTAACCATTTCGCCACATTGCCACGAATTGCCCTAAAACCAGATTTGCGTATTTTCTTTCATTTTTGTTTTCGGCATGTCGAAAAGGTTTTTCAACGTTTTCCGTTTTCGACAGTGTCACCTGAATTCATCATGTAGCACAGAAAATTTATTCCGTAATCTGTGTTAATAGTCTATACAAACAAATCAAAACTTTCCTATCCCTTGTCTGTGGTCTATACTGAATGTCCAAAAAAAAATACTGTCATGTAGGCACTGTCAAAATATGTGAGGTTATGTCCCCATGATTTTTCTATTCTTCTGTTCTCTAAATAAGGCTGTTTTTGATAAATCTTGAAGTAATTTACCTGCTGAAAACCAGTTTTCTACTGTTTTCTGCCTAGGTAGATTACACAAAGTTTTCTGTTGACTGTCGTTAAAAACAAGTTTACAAAATTGGCCTGGTATCATCATCATCATATCTATCAGTAAAACCCGACCGAAAATTCTTAAGAATATAGGTTCGTATACTTAATGCAAAGCAAAAACCGATGCACGTCATTCCCTTCGAGTGACGTCAGTTATCGACAGTGTTGCCAGCTTGTAACCAAAATATATCCAAGTAAGGGAATTACAAAGTTTTTTTTTTTATAAAAACAAGATAAATATACAAAAATGTCCCATAGTTTATATATTTGTTTTCTGCATAATACCTTTTACCATCAACTTTAGTAGATCTAACACTTCTTTTATTTTCATCTTGCCAAGATCGACCAATGGTACCATTCTGAAAAATTCATGTTTCATCCAAGAAAACGAATCGGTACAAATTGAAAATTTTTTTTTCTCTAATATGTTCTTTTAAAAATACCATTCGTTTGAAAGCTACATGGGAAATATTCAAATTTAGGGCTGCTGCTACACGCTAAAAGTAGTATAAAGTATAGTAAAGTAGATATAAATTATATAGACCTTAACACACTCTTTAAATTTACTTCTCTAACTGCTGTCAAGGGTAACAATGGGCCATTGTTGTTAAGTTCTTCCTAAAAAAAATAGCTTATTTGAGAAGCTGTAAGCTCTTTGCACCAGCTATTTAAATGCTTTGGCATTTTTCACGATGGTAAACAACGTAATCGACAGAGATATGTATATGCACTTTTGTTTTTCCCAAAAGAACAGTTTTTTAATGCTATTTATAAAAAGATCTGGAGCTTTTGTTAAAAAATAGACGCACAGCAACACGGAATAATTAAGGTTAGTTTTGCATGAAACGTCAAACCAAGCTAACGAACTGTCGGCCAATAAAATTCAAATTATATTAATTTTTACAAGCTTAAATAAACAAATATTGGCTTCGTTTCAAAGAAGAATACTTTAAGTTTGTAATAATAAATTCAATATCGCATAAAGTTTTAATAATATAATCGAGGAAAGTGAAAAAGCAGGTTTAAGTACAAGAAAATTGGCTGAAAAATTTAAAGCAGAAGTTAGAAATTTGTTTGAAGAAGGTGGCAACGGTAAACAAAAGAGAAAGTTTTTCCAAACCGAAGGACTGGCAGTGGACCAACTTGTTTTTAACTGGTTTTTTAAGGCGTGAAACAAGCCTATAATTTAAGCAAAAGCAAGCTTCAAAGCATCAAATGGATGGTTCAAAAAATTCCGTTGTCGGCACGATATTACCTTTACCAAGAAAATATGTGGCGAATCAGCCGATATCAATATCGAATACTCCAAAGAAGAAGATAATATTTCGGTCGCACAACTGTTTTCTAACATTAAGGATACATTTGTGAACTTGAAACAATTGGCCTCTATTGGTAATGATTTGCCAACAGAAAGTGCAGAATCATCGAGTGTATTGAAGATATCCAAGAACCGGATGACACTACTCCCAACTCTGAGACAGAGGAAGAGGAACCTCAAATTGTTTCAGTGTCGAAAATATCAAGCCTATCTGTAGCCTGCGCAAGTTTTAGAGACTTTTATAATAATTTTAACAATTTTGACCAGTTGTCAATTGAAATTAAAATGTTAATCTGAATTTTATAATAACAAAATAAAAAACATGAAGCAATCATTAATTTCTAATTATTTTAAAAAATAGGAATTTCAAAGCAAACCTACAGTACATTCTATAATATATATGTTAGTGTGCATGTGCAGTATATAATACATATATTGGTAAATTGGCTTCATCTCATGTTTGGGACACACTTCATATTTCTGTCGTGACCCAGTAGGAAAGTAAAGGTAAAAGGTTGAAATCAATCTTAGGGGATATAATGTAATGTAATACTAAACCAAGCGGCAACGTCGCATTCGTGCTAAAGTACTATGCTTTCCCTCAACAACTAAATGCAATAAATAAAAAAATACATTAATTTCACATGCAATATAAATGGCAACACCGCATATCAAAGTGGTGGCAACGTTGTACAAATCTATAAAAATATACGTTCAAACAAAATCCTATAATGTAAAAAACTGTCTGCTATTTCATAATATTCTCTAAAACGCAATTCTAAGTACGACACAAGCCACGTGCGTAGTAACAAGGAGAAGCTATTTGATTGGCCGATCGACAGTGGCCTGATATAGACGTTGCCATCTTGGTTTTGACGTGTTAAGATTTGATTGGTCAAAGTGCTTGAATAGGGTTATATTATATTCTGTTGTTTGTAAACAAATCAGTGTCATGCGAGAATCTAAAGAGATTGAGTCGCCGCTCCGTGAGTGGATAAAGCCATCACGTTAAAAGTAGTTGAAAGTGTTAAAGTGTCATGCGAAAGTCTAAAAAGATAAGTCGCCGCTCCGTGAGTGGATAAAGCCATCACGCTAAAAGTTGTTATCTGTTGTAGCCCGTGGTAGGGTGAAGAGAGGAGGAGTGTTATTAGTCGTTTAATAAAGAAATAATGCAGTAAAATTCAAAAAGGATTTTTTTTTCCAATTTTTCAACAAATTTGAACCAGTCGATTTGTGGAGATACAGATTAAAGTTTTGTGTACCTCATTGTTACAAACGTGAGTGCGCACATCTAATTTAATTTTAGTTTTGATAAATTTAAACAAAAATATTTGAAATTATTTACATATATGTAGAGACTTATTAATAAACAAATACTGTAAAATGCAGAACAGTTGCTTTAATTTTTCTCGTACGCCCCTGATTTCGATAAATTATGTTGTCGCATACTTGGTGCAAATCTCAACCTTTAATTTTTACTAATATCTCCGAAAACCCGCAAATACAACGAAATCCAGACGCCCTATACAAACGACATCAAGCAAATTAAATGAATTTTGGGTAATTTAGTTAATAATTTTTAAATATTATTAAATATTGAAGGATCCACTAATCCAAAAATCTGGATTTTTCCTGGTCATTAGAGCACGCTAGATATAATAGTAGCTTAATGAAAATGTTGTCGATTTAATATTAAAAGTTGTTATGACCCTGTCTATTGTTCATCGACGACAGGACAAAGGATAAACGTTATCCTTTTTCACGATCGGGTTTCGCGTGTTCCATTAAAATTACAAACAAATCTGTTTACATTTCTCCGCTAAATTTGCCCAGATTCATAAATCATTTGCCCTCTATTGGGCTCTAATCTGAGTCTGATAAAAAACGTAAAATATTTTTTTTATTGAGCCGGCATAATTCCTGAGGGAGAAAGAGGCAAAAAATGTTTAATTCTTGAACAGCTTCACCGGAACATTTCTTATTTATTACAATTAGAGGGTTATTCGTTATGTGGTTAATGGAAGTATGTCAAGGGATGATTAGCACTGCTTAAATTTGCGGAGTATTACGAATGACCTTTTTAAAAATTTTACCATCTTAAATTACCTAGTGTTTATTTTCAGATTTTTATGAATTAGTGATTTAATTTAAAAAACGGTTTGACCGATTTTTTGCTGTGAAAATTAAAATTGTATGACTTTCAAAGAAGAAAGGTTTTCTGTTTGACCCGTAACCAGTGACGTATCATTTTTTTTTGTCAAAAATATCAAAAGATATTTTAGCGCGGATGCTACTGTTACGCGGAAAAATAATACAACTATTTATAATTTATAGTTTAATATGGAACAACTATATGGTTTAATAAGGAAGGCTATAAAATTATACATTTTTTTTAATTGCAACTACGAAAATATAAAGTAGGTAATAGAAAAATTCATAACAGTAAAAGTGATTAAACAGAAGAGCCAATATATATAGTAATATGTTGTTGTTTTTTCTAGCTTTGTTATGATTGGAATAGTTATTTGTAAAAACTACCAACCAGCCTTTAACATTTTACTAATGTATAATGTAAAATGTGTAATATTTTTCCGTTAATTTTATTAATCTAAGTTGGATTTGTTACCACCAACTTTTGTTATACTAATTAAATATTTTAGTAAATATTTGAAACTCTTTTTGTATTTTTATTTAGAGACTTTTGTAACATTTATTGTTTGCTTCTACACAGAGTACAATGAAATATATTTGGCTTAAAAAAAATTAGATAAATTAAAGTATTTTTAGTATAATATCAGATAAAATATATCGTTCTTTACTATAAAACATTTATAAATTTAATATTATACAATACCTCAAAAAAAATCTATACGCAATACAAATAAATAGATTTTCATTTGAAAATATTCTTACTTTTGTTTTAATTATCTAAATTATGTTTTATACAGGGTGTTATTTAATAAGTGTCCGATACTTCACAAGACGAGTCCTCATTTATTTATAAGGTGAAAAGTTCATATAAGCATGGGGCTGCAAGCCCTTCATTTTTAAAATACAGGGTGTTACAATTTTTAACAGGAACAAAATATATACCGGGTGTTGCATCGTCGAGCGGGACATAGAAAATCCCATGTAATTTTAAATGGGGTCAATTATTGGCTTCCCTAATTATTTTAGAGAAAAATTCTATTTAGGTTTATTAAAGAGCACTAAAACCCACATTCAAAAGAATAACTTTAGATATTTTTGATGAGCCCGTTTACGGGTTATCGCCGATTTATTTTTAACTATTTCTCCTTTTTATGGCCCCGTATTTGCGGGCACCAGTCAAGGTAAAAGATGACTGTCAAATAAAGTTGTCATTTTGAAATGTGTGCTTTATTGTTATAAAAACTCGTACATCGAAAATATTAGCCATGAATTACACTTCTGAAGAAAAAATATTGATGATTAAATGGTATTATCAAGGAAATAGTTATCAAAATGTGTCAGACATGTTTGCTGCTCTGTATCCGAATAAACCGATACCTGCAAAATCTACAGTCGAAAGGACTATCAAGAAATTTGAGACAAAAGGCACTGTAATAAATAGCTGCAGATGTGAAGAAAGGCAGGAACAAAGAAGAGATGCAAGAAATGATAGGGACTTGCAAGTTTTATTGTGCGTGGAAGAAAATGATGGGAAGATCAGCACAAGGAAACTTGAGGATGACATAGGATTAGATCACACCACAGCGTTACGAGCTTTGAAACGACATACATATTATTCATACAAATATGAAAAGCACCAAGAGCTAAGAGATAGGGACGAAATACGACGACAGGAGTTTTGTTTTGGTATGATGGAAAGAGCAAACATGGATAGGGAATTTTTAAAAAACATTTGTCTCACTGACGAATGCACATTTACCTTAAACAATGAACCCAATGTTCAAAATTATCGATATTGGAGCAAAGAAAACCAACACAGGTTTGTGGAAACAAGGACGCAATATCCACAAAAAGTTAATGTATGGGCTGGGATTTTCGGAGAAAATATTATCGGGTCATTATTTCTTACACGAAATTTAAATGCAGAATATTTTTAGGAACTACTTGAAGATCATATTTTACCTACTTTACATGATGCCGCCAGGGAAAATCAGGAAGTTTGGTAGCAAATGGATGGCTGCCCGGCACATAGTACCCTGGCTGTCCGGGAATATTTAAACCGTGCTTTTAATGGAAATGTTATTCGCTTAAATCATACAGTAAATTGGCCAGCCAGGTCTCCTGATTTATCGCCAAATGATTTCTTTCTCTGGGGCCATTTAAAAAACAGGATATACAAAGATAAAAGATACCCAAATCTAGACAAGTTAAAAAATGCTATTTCTGCCGAATGCAATAGAATTTCAGTTTACCAACTAGCGAATGTAAGAAGAGAATTTTATGATCGCCTCGGTTATTGTCTAGCAGTCAATGAAGGAATATTTGAACATCTTCTTAAATCCTAAAGTTCTAACAATTTAATAGTACCTACCTATTAATTAGTAAAATGTTGAAACATGTAAAATGTCATAATTAACCTTGTAATTGGATACTTTATTTTAGTTTTATTCAGATTAATTTGTACTCATAAATACACCTTTAATATTTTCGATGTACGAGTTTTTATAACAATAAAGCACACATTTCAAAATGACAACTTTATTTGACAGTCATCTTTTACCTTGACTGGTGCCCGCAAATACGGGGCCATAAAAAGGAGAAATAGTTAAAAAGAAATCGGCGATAACCCGTAAACGGGCTCATCAAAAATATCTAAAGTTATTCTTTTGAATGTGGGTTTTAGTGCTCTTTAATAAACCTAAATAGAATTTTTCTCTAAAATAATTAGGGAAGCCAATAATTGACCCCATTTAAAATTACATGGGATTTCCTATGTCCCGCTCGACGATGCAACACCCGGTATACGCCACTGCCGCTTTCTCTTTTGATAACACTGTTATGTAGGCACTTTATTGGCTAATGCAAAGTACATTTTCATAATTTTTTGATTTCGGCTTTGTTTAGGAGATAAATGGTATTTTATCAAACTCTGATATGGGCATAGCGATATTCAAATAAATGCCATTTATTTCTTTATTATTCTTTTTCTCGAGAACGATTGCTGGTAGCGACTTCTACCATGTATGCCTTTTCATTCTTTTGCTTAAAAATGTAATAAAAGCAAGTATAGAGAATTTATAACTCCTCAAAAGAGTAAAAGAACACGTAGGTGGCGCCCTCTGCTCATGCTAATATCAAATTCGAATTTCGTGTTTCAAAAAACCACTAGATACCAATTTTTGTCCAAGTATAGACATTATCTCAAAAATTATTTACGAAAAACATAAATAAAAATAAATTTTTAACACCCTGTATCTCAAAAATGAAGGGCTTGCGGACCCATGCTTATACAAACTTTTCACCTTATAAATAACTGAGGAATCGTCCTGTAAATTATCGGACACTTATTAAATAATACCCTGTTATTCAAATATACAAATAACTAAAACAAACAAAACATAACAAGCTGACAGATTTAACTTATAGGTAATAAAGTAAAACTATTGTAGTTGCAGGTTAACAACAATGTTAATAAAACGCATATCAACATACATAGTGGTGGATCGAAAATATACTTAGATACAAAATGCGATAAGGGGTGGGAAAAGTTTTCTTACTTATACCTACAGTAGTAACTATACAAAATTTTAAAGAACCTGTGGTGCCTACCCCACTATTTAATTTTATTTAACATGTATTCCTTATGGGATAAATCTCCAAAAACGCAATTTACCTATTTTTAAACAATATGAAAACAAAATGAAAGATAAAATTAACAAGTTTGAACTTAAAACACATATAGGAGTATGAGTTAGGGGTACGACCTCTTTGATGGCATAACCGTAAATGCGACGTGGCGGTGGCTTTGACTATTCTTGAAAGTTATTTTGGAGTTTCTACTATATTCTTTTAGTCAAATAAAATTTTTCTTACGGAATCTTTATAAGCGTTTCTATATTTTCTAAATATAGGAATAATAAAATTCAAATACATAGTTATTGCTAAACAGTCTTAGTATAATAACACCACATATAGTAATTTTTACTAATTTTCCATTATAACCATCTTTAATACTTACCTGTCCATGTAATAAATTAATATAAAAGCCACAAGCCAAGTGCTTAGTACAATTCACAATAGAAATTAAAAAAGTAGTCCATACTTGCAGTGGAGTTTACGTAATGTAAATAAAACGACAATGTCTTCCTCCACAAATTTAATAATAGTAAAATTATTGCTCCCTACATGTTTCGGGCGTCTAGACGTCCATCTTCAGGGGATACTAGAAGGAATTTCATCTTTATAAAACTAGTTAGAATCATGGTGAACATTGACTTACCTATAATCGAGTTGACTATAAAAACTTTAAATGGTTGCCTCAAATTAATGAGTACAGCCAAAATTGAGTAGGAACCTCAGAAATTGGGTGGACATGTGAAAAATTATAATTTGTATATTTATAGAATGAAAATTTTTGTGAAAATTTAAGAATTGAATAGCAAATATATTATTTTAAAAAGGTGCATTTTATTTTTGATGATGATTTTCTAGAAAAACATTGTAGTTGTGAAGAAAGAAATTTAAAATAAATTTTTTTTTTTTGGAGGCATGCTCCGTGTTAATTTTAAAAAGTTGAAATTTTTTTATACCAGGGGGGCTATGCCCATGGTAATATATAAATTACGAAATCATTAATTAAATGTTTTGAAAATTTTAATGAAAAAAGAACTTTTTATTTTTTATAAAATACAGAAATAGTGCTAAATCACCACCATGTTCACTTTACACACACGTGTCTCAGAGTGAAAGAGAGTAGGTAAAGCGGATATGACATCACTTGGATGTCAGCTGTTAGAAAATGAGGTTTACCTAAACTCGATATTGGATTTGGATTGGATACTCTCATCGATTTTTTAAATCCAATATCGAGTTTCGGTAAACCTTATTTTCTAACAGCTGACATCCAAGTGATGTCATATCCGCTTTACCTACTCTCTTTCACTCTGAGATACGTGTGTGTAAAGTGAACATGGTGGTGATTTAGCACTATTTCTGTATTTTATAAAAAATAAAAAGTCTTTTTTCATTAAAATTTTCAAAGCATTTAATTAATGATTTCGTAATTTATATATTACCATGGGCATAGCCCCTCTGGTATAAAAAAATTTCATTTTTTTAAAATTAACACGGAGCATGCCTCCAAAAAAAAAAAAAAATTTATTTTAAATTTCTTTCTTCACAACTACAATGTTTTTCTAGAAAATCATCATCAAAAATAAAATGCACCTTTTTAAAATAATATATTTGCTATTCAATTCTTATATTTTCACAAAAATTTTCATTCTATAAATATACAAATTATAATTTTTCACATGTCCACCCAATTTCTGAGGTTCCTACTCAATTTTGGCTGTACTCATTAATTTGAGGCAACCATTTAAAGTTTTTATAGTCAACTCGATTATAGGTAAGTCAATGTTCACCATGATTCTAACTAGTTTTATAAAGATGAAATTCCTTCTAGTATCCCCTGAAGATGGACGTCTAGACGCCCGAAACATATAGGGAGCAATAATTTTACTATTATTAAATTTGTGGAGGAAGACATTGTCGTTTTATTTACAATTCACAATAGAGTTCCTTACTTCTAACTAAAAAAATAGTGATTCACTCTAACTAAAGCGCATTTGTAAAATCTAATATATACCTTAGCAAGGGAATAATAATACTATGTTTTGTAAAAGGCTAACCATATCCCTTTATAAATTTAGTTTACAAATTTATTTTAGTAAGAATTGATTAACAGATTTTTAGTTATTAATAGGTTTTATAGAAAAAGATCCTATAAAATTCTGATGTTTGGAACAACGCAATAGAACATTATGGAGAGTCCCAGGCGGTAGCACTGGACATTTCTAAGGCCTTTGATCAAGTATGGCATCAGGGGCTCCTAAAGTGAGAGCATACGAAATGCCGGTTCAGTTTGGCTCATGACTATCAAGCTTTCTTAAAGATCGTTCTCTGCAAGTGGGGATGGACATGCATGCAGATTTCTCTCAGACACATTTAATTAATTTAAGGAAAAATTAATGCCGTGACATAGACGAACTAAAGACTATGCTGAAAGAACTGAAAGAGATATCAATGCAAATTGGACTTAAGATATGAATCAAAACAAGACCAAAGTAATGACCGGGGAAGACACGGACATAATTGTGGATGGTCAATGGAAAATCGAACACGTGGAGGAATACATCTCCCTAGGTCATCAAACTGGGAAAACAAAGCCAAGATTCAGAAATAACTCGAAGAACAAGACTAACTTGGGCAGCATTCGGTAGACTTGGCTACATTCTAAAATCTCAAAACATTCCAATCAATCTCAAAAGGAAAGTATATGAGGCCTGTATTCTGCCGGTCGCAACATATGGACTGGAAACTATATCTCTAACAAAGCGCAATGCAGAAAAGCTCAGAACAACTCAGAGAGTCACGGAGCGTGCTATGCTGGGAACCAGTCTGAGGGATCGCATAAGGAATGACGAGATTTGAAGAAGAACAGGGGTTACGGATATCTTGTAAAGAGCGGCGGAACTTAAATGGCGATGGGCGGGCCATGTCGCCAGGCAGGACTCGTCCAGATGGACAAACAAAATAATGCAGTGGCAACCAAGAACCACAAAGAGAAAGGCAGGAAGACCACCAAAGCGATGGCGAGATGGCATTCAAAGAATAGCAGGATGAAATTGGATACAAACAGCCCTGGACAGGAATACATGGAAGATACTGGAAGAGGCCTCATTCAGGAGTGGATGGACATGGGCTAAGGAAGAAGAAGAAGAATGCCGTAGTCCCTCAAGGTTCTATATTGTTTTCCACCCTCTTTTTACTATACATTAACGATCTTTTGGAAAAAACTACAAAGCCAATATATAGATTCGCTGACGATTCCACATTTATTTCGTCTTTTACTTTGCATGCTAAAGCATGCATGCACATCTATATAGGCAGCAGGAATCCTCACATCTCAACAAAGACCTGGAAGAAATTCTGTCTTGGGGTGACAGTATCCAAGTAGAATTTAACTCTAAAAAATCCTAGGCGCCAGTTTTTTCTAAAAGAGTTCATGTTGAACATACTTAGTCATGGCGGGACACTCGATTCCTTTAGATTCATCAATTCATTTATTGGGCGTCAATTTGGATTGTCATGTCTTAGCATACTAATACTCACGTTGCGCGGTCATAGCCAAGGCAGCTTCGCAGAAGAACTGAGAACCTCTCTATAAACCGCAACAGCTTTGACGCTCTAAAAAGCCCAAATTCGACTATCGCTGCTCACGAATTAAGTGTTCTGCTACTAAATATACCCTGCGACTGCCGGATTCCATTCAAGGATACCACTGCAGCTCACCCGTACGTAGTTCAGCTTAATGTCCCTCGAACAACACTTTTCAAGACTTTTTTCGTTTGGAGAACGTCATCACTATGGAACGATCTCCTGAGGTCGTGTCTTCCAACGTGTATAAATCCTTCAATCAAATCAAAAATTCAAAACCAACGTGAATCGCCTTCTGCGTACACGCACTGCCTGCAGAGCGCCATAAAGAATTTATTCTGCCTGAACATTGAAGAATTACATACTTAAAAGCAAGTATTTTTAAATAAATTTAATTTACATTAAAGAAGTACCTTACATACCTACCTACAAGAAACGCAAGCTGTTTTTTTTTTTTTTTAATTTAACATACATTAATCATTTCTAGACCCTTTTATTTACCTTTATGTTTGCCATCTTAATTAAGCCTGTCTACTTCGTCTCAATATGCTTATTAGGATCTTGGAGCGGTTGCTTTACGTGCTGGTAAATTAATGACCTTCTAAGTATAAGCTTAATAGCACTTAACCACACCGTTCTCGTAGCACTTCCTTTTTATTATTTTATACCTCTTTGAAAGTCTAACATTACGCAAATATCTAAATCAAATCAAAGAATATTCTTGGAAGAAAGCTCTTTCTGTACAGATGGTACAGTCAACAAACGATATATCGGTGAGAGAAAAGATCCATACATAGTTCAGGAAATGCATGCCAGACGAACGGCATGCAGAGAGAAGTAAATGTGTGGGCTGGAATTCTTGGAGACAGAATAATCTGATAATTTTTCATCTTCTAAATAGTAAATATTGTTAGTGGCAGACCAAACAATGAAGAAAAGCTTATGGAGGATTCGCGCACCATTACTACTACTAAATTTATAAAAAAGTATGGTTACCTTTTTTATTTAATATAGTATACCGGGTGTTGCATCGTCGAGCGGGACATAGGAAATCCCATGTAATTTTAAATGGGGTCAATTATTGGCTTCCCTAATTATTTAAGAGAAAAATTCTATTTAGGTTTATTAAAGAGCACTAAAACCCACATTCAAAAGGTTAACTTTAAATATTTTTGATGAGCCCGTTTACGGGTTATCGCCGATTTCTTTTTAACTATTTCTCCTTTTTATGGCCCCGTATTTGCGGGCACCAGTCAAGGTAAAAGATGACTGTCAAATAAAGTTGTCATTTTGAAATGTGTGCTTTATTGTTATAAAAACTCGTACATCGAAAATATTACCCATGAATTATACTTCTGAAGTAAAAATATTGATGATTAAATGGTATTATCAAGGAAATAGTTATCAAAATGTGTCAGACATGTTTGCTGCTCTGTATCCGAATAGACCGATACCTGCAAAATCTACAGTCGAAAGGACTATCAAGAAATTTGAGACAAAAGGCACTGTAATAAATAACTGCAGATGTGAAGAAAGGCAGGAACAAAGAAGAGATGCAAGAAATGATAGGGACTTGAAGTTCTAACAATTTAATAGTACCTACCTATTAATTAGTAAAATATTGAAACATGTAAAATGTCATAATTAACCTTGTAATTGGATACTTTATTTTAGTTTTATTCAGATTAATTTGTACTCATAAATACACCTTTAATATTTTCGATGTACGAGTTTTTATAACAATAAAGCACACATTTCAAAATGACAACTTTATTTGACAGTCCTATTTTACCTTGACTGGTGCCCGCAAATACGGGGCCATAAAAAGGAGAAATAGTTAAAAAGAAATCGGCGATAACCCGTAAACGGGCTCATCAAAAATATCTAAAGTTATTCTTTTGAATGTGGGTTTTAGTGCTCTTTAATAAACCTTAATAAAATTTTTCTCTAAGATAATTAGGGAAGCCATTAATTGACCCCATTTAAAATTACATGGGATTTCCTATGTCCCGCTCGACGATGCAACACCCGGTATGTAATTATGCCACTACTAAGGTATATATTACATTTTCCAAATGCGTTTTGGTTAAATTAAATAACGATTTTTTTAAGTTAAAAGTAAGAAACTGAATTGTGAATTTTACTACATTCTTTTGGGGCTTTTATAATTTTTTATTACATGAAGAGACAAGCATAAAAAATGGTTATAACGGAAAATTAGTCGAAAATACTATATTTCTTTACTACAATTTTTAATAGAATTTAGAAGGGTGTAATTATAGTAAGACCGTTTAACAATAAACTATTTGAATTTTTATAACACTATATTTGCAAAATATTAAAAATTATAGAAGCACTTATAAAATTTTGGTAGGAAAATTCGTATTTTACTTAATAAATATAGTAGAAACTCCTAAATAATTTACAGGAATAGTCATAGCCGCCGTCGCATTTACAGTTAGGCCATCAAAGGGGTCGTACCTCTAACTCTTACTCTTATGTGTTTTAAGTTCAGACTGGTTAATATTGTCTCTGATTTTGTGTTTTATGGTATTATGGTACTGTTATGTGGAGTTTGGCGGATTTATTAGCAGAATGGAATCTGAAAGACTTAGTTTTGACCAAAAAAGAAAGACCAAATATATTTTATTATATCCTGTGTAAAAGCAAATAAAAAATGTTACAAAAATATTTTAATGAACTACAAAAGGAGTTTTAAATATTTACTAAAATATTTGTTGGTGGTAGAAATTCAACTAAAATTAATAGAATTTACGAAAAAATATTTCAAATTTTACAATATTCATTAGAAAAATGTGCAAAACTGCTTGGTATTTTTTACAAATAATTATTACAATCGTAACAATAGAAACTAGAAAAAATAACAACATACTTTTATATTATTTGCACTCCTGTTTAATAGTTTTTACTGTAAGGAATTTTTTTATTCCTACATATTTTTGTAGTAACTATTAAAAATATTTTTACGTTTTTACTATAATTTTATAGTCTTCTTTAATATGCCGTATGGCTGTCCTATATAGAACTATAAAATTTAGTTACTTCTATTATATCTTTGGTTATTTTTATAAATTTTTGTTTCCCGTGAAAGAAATATTAGGAAATATGACGGGACTGCCAGGACAAGATACGTTAAAGACAGCTTTGCTTTAAGGCATTTTTCGTTGGCACCGTAAGTCGATACGATATGATCACGGTTACGAATAAATACGAATTTTTAAGATTTGCTTTAAATTTCTATATTGTCTGAAAGAAATATCTTTATCGACAAATCTTATAAAATATAATACAGTAAAATTATTATTATTATTATTTAAGGTCATATTATTATTTTTTCGTCGTGTGCGCTTCTTCTGAGATATTTCATTTTTTTATTATTTTCATCCTTTTTTTAGATTCTAATTATACCTATTATACATGTTTCATATTTTCTGTCTATTAAAAACCAATAACTAACATACAGCCATTTTTAATTTAATTTTCTTTAACATATTGTACTGTTGTCGAACACCACAACAAATGGGTATTCAACCTCACACTCCTGAATTAGGTATTTAATAAGAGTATTTATGTGAAGTGCAGATCTACTGCATTCAAGAATATATAATCAAGCTCACATTTGACCTGACAAGAATCGTATTTATCAGAAGGTGTAAAATTCTTTAAGTGTGCCGGATAACACGCATGCCTAATTTTTAAACGAATAAAATAAAAGTATAATACCCTGCAAGCACTGATGCCCATACAGGTTATTACCTTGCTTAAAGTGCCAGCTAGGTAACTTAAGTAATAACATTACCAGGTTGTAATTATATGTATAATATGTATATATAATTCGGTTCACAACGTTCTCCGACGTCTTCGGATTTTCAGTCTCCCTTGATCTTGGTCTTGCCGGAGGTCTTCCCCTAGCTCTTTCTCAACCTGATCTTCTTGTCTATCCCCTCTTTCCAACTTTCCTGGGTCTCCCTCGTTTTCGTCTTCCTTGTGGGGTTCATTTCAGTATATGTTTTGAGAGTCGTTCCTCGTTCATCCGTTGTACATGTTCATATCACTTCAGTTGTTTGACGCTAATATCATCCATTATGTCGTGTGCGTGACTCCCATAATCTCTCTAATCCTCTCGTTAGTAACTCTATTCATCCTTGATCTGCCCGCTGCTCGTCTCCAGTATTCCTTAGTTGTCCTTCGGCTCTTTCTTTGATTTGCCATATAATAATATAATTCTCTTTATGATAGTATCAAATATTCTTTGTTTGTTTTGTTTTAATACAAAAATCCAGAAGGATACATAATACATAGCTGCATGTAATGAAAAACAAACCAAACCACATTTTCCAATGTATCGTTCTCTATATTTTTTAATCAGTCAATAAACACATAGGTACCTAGTTCTGTTCAGCATGGCAGAATGACTACTAGACCGAACTACGATAAACGAGTTCCCCGTAATGACTTCTCGGATTTGGCTGAAGCACGCGGTAGAAAATCGAATTACCGAATCGGTTATAAAGTTAGCAGCTATCTTTAATTTTAGTTTTAAATAGCTTTCTTTTTTATATCCTTAAATTCCTCGGCAAAATTAGGGTTGGAAAATCTAGATAATATATCTACCCAGGATCTAGATTATTCTGGGTGAAATTACGATTATAATAGCGTTTATTAGCCAAATTTACGAGGCCTTGGGGCCGCTTTTATTTAACAAGCAGTCCTACTGTAATATTAGTTTTAAACGAAAGGGTTTTGTTTTGGTATTGTTTCTCTATAATTTAATTAAAAGAAGAGCAGAAAATTCTTAGGACCCATGAAATGTATTTTTTCTACTACTAACATGAGAAAACCCCATTATTTACCTCATTTGTCTAATAAGAAGTAGTTCATTATGAACCTAGGTAAATAATGATGATTCATTATTTACCTAGGTTAATAATAAAGATTTTTTATCTTTTTAAAGAAATTGACTAAAACTTTATTGATTTAACGAAGTGAACATAAAAAATAAACTCTAGAAAATGTCCTAAGCAAATAAAAATTATCAAAAACTATAAAAATCATTTAAAATAATAGTTAATTGTACAGTTATTACAACTCATGTGCACTGCTGAATTTCCACTATTAATAGAATTACTATTATCTATTATAGGTAAATTTACTTCAGTATTATGAATATTTTCGATAATTTGTGAACGTTCATTAACACTTGGTACTAAGTCATCACTCTGTAAGTTTTCTGCCAGACCATCTTGACGTACGAAAGAAGTGGAGGGTATACTTAAATTTTCATTGGATTAGATGGGTTTTTGTACTAGTTTGGCTATTCTCTTCTTGTCCGCTATCGATTCCTTAATATATCCTTTAGCAACGAACATTAACAAGAGACAAGAAGGATCACTCCAAGCTCCTCCCCTCGTTATGCCTATCTCGCTCGAATATCGGATGCTACCGTATCTAGAGCACCGTAAGCCCCCGACGCGCGATATGCATAAACAGGTTGTCCGTCGTAGAGATATGTACCAGTTGTCTTTATGTGTCGGCGTGAGTGAATTCCATTAAAAATAAAATAAACATTTACGTAGTGTTTTGTGTTTTGTTCTGCAATAAAATGCCACGAACGAACGAAAGTTACTTAGACATTTTTTATGATCACGACAAAAAAAAATGTGTCGACTTTGTCCTAAACTTACTGACGAGCATATGTTTCCTAATAGCTTTCAAAAAATGAAGGTAAAATATGCTTCGCAAGTCTTTAGTCACTCTCTTTCAGCTGCCCTATCCTACCTACATACATTTTAAGGTTTTGCCTTTAGAAGCAACGCTTACTGCAAAATTCCTACAAACAACAAATGATTTATTTGATTTGTTAAACTCGTCCCATCTTAACAACTTTAACGCATTTATGGGCACAGAAAAACAATTGCACTTTTTAGAAAAATAAAATGTTTGTTGGATGACTTACAGGTAATTAAATTAGTACAGGTAAAACAGAACGATGGAAAGGTAACATACGTGGAAAAATGTATAAATAATACTATGCATTTTATAAATGGCTGGAAAATTACTATTACCTCTAGTCTGTCTTTATGGGAAACCTTAAAATGCAAGAACTATTCATTTCTTTTAACAAGGAACCTTAATCAGGATTGTATCGAAAATTTTTTTGGTCTGGTAAGAAATTTTTGCGGAAACTCGAGAAATCCAACCCCAACTCAATTTTGTAGGGCATTCAAGAAATTATTTTGTCTAAAATATTTTAATGAGGTTGAAGGTTCCAATTGTATCAAATATATTAATACAGTTTTGCTTAATGTAACTCCTGATATTCTAGAAGAATATAAAAATATCGATGTACCTATATTGAGAAATAATAGTTCTTTAAAAGTTTTTACATGCGACTATAGAAATCTTTCTAGTACGGACGGAAATGCTATAGTTTACATTACAGGGTATCTATTAAGGAAATGCTTGCTGCAACACTCTTGTAGTGCTTGCACAAAGTATAATGATGAAAAGACATTACCAAAAGAAGCTGCTGTATTTCTAGAGCATAAAGCATATTCGACTTCTAAAAACTATGGAGGTCTAAATGTACCTCCTAGTAATATTGTAGAATATGTCAAACAGCTAGAAATAATTTTTGTTGAAAATTTTAATAAAATTAGTTGCCACGAGAACGTTGGAGCAACCCTTAGGATATTATATGAAAATGTACTATTTACACATCCTTGTAAAGAGTTTCCTCATAAATATTTTTTTAACCTATATATTAGGGTGCCTATTTATTTTACAATTAAATTTGCTAACCGGGATATAAAAAAAAGATATTCTTTGAAATAATCAATAAAACCTAACATAAAATTAAATATCTTAAAACATCTTTAAAAAGCGGCCGGTAAATTTTATTTCAGAACATTTAAATACATTATTTAATTGAGTTGTTAACGTGCTACTAGATTTGTAAAAGGCATCGAACAGCAATTCAGAGGTTTTAACTCATTTGGTTAAACGCCTTTGGCTTAGAATGGTTCGTTTATCGATTTTCACAATTTTCCATACAAATCGCGATAATTTGTTTTCCCAGAGTATAACTACTCCTACCCGTATTTTACTGTTAAGTAAGTAGGTACTCTTTGATGGCCTCGAATTTGAAACAATCTGTATATATTTTATGTAATAATAAGGTAATTAGAATAAGTACCTATTTCAGTTAGCATTTGCAAATATTTGATTGTTAATTTTTATACCTACTAATCTCGTTTGTAGCTTACTACATTGTTACTTTTGGAAGAAACTTTCCTTTTTCCCTTAATTTTTACTACCAGTACTTTTTATAATTATGTTAAGATCTACCAATTAAATAACCTGACGATTTCCCCATTTTTCTTTTAATTCACACAAAGCAGAATAGGACACAATAACAATAAAATTATTACTAGATGTTTTTAAGTCACCCTCGTTTATTCGTTTTAATCGCTAGCCGTTTGCATCAACCTCGTATAAGCAAGAACAGGGACACTGCCTCAGGAATTTATCGAAATCGTCGGCGCGCTTGTGTAAGCAGGACATCAAGGTTCCGACAGAGTGTGACCCTTCTTGTCTTGTTAATGTTCGTTGCCTTTAGCTACTGTCGCCGACTTCCATTCACCGTGCCTTTTTAGGCTTAGTAGGTCTCCTTCATTTTCTGCTAGAAGTGTTGCCGAGCTGCGCCGTAGATAATGACCAGTGTAACACTTAAGATGTTGTTATTTCAAAAATGGCTGACATATGGTATTTTACTAATAGTATTGTGCCTATGGAGGGCTTTAAGGAAGGAGGCCGATCGAAAATGGCCTAATTTTAAATTTACGTCCATGTTTTTCGTTACTTCGCTGGTTGGCCGTCGAGGGCGCCACTGCACGCTTATCGGCTATTTTTTGCAGGTTTTGATAGGCGAGTGCGGTATTTTTTTCGAATATCTTGAAAAATAAGCTTTGGAATCATTTTTTTGCGTTATTAATATAAACAATGAGTGGCGCACAATGTTTTACAAGTAGCGTTTGCTTCGTGCCGGGGTGTAAAACTGGATATTCGTCTGATAGAAAGCTTAGGAAAAATTGTGGTGAGAAAAATCCTAGTCTCTTTTAAGCCCCTAAGGTAGACAAAAACCACAAAAGGTTCACAATATTGTTTTTCCACTACTAACCTATAACATCGCCATTATTGACCGATTATTAACGCTAGAAATCGTTTTTCTCTGCCTTATAAGTCATTATTGACCATGGTCAATAATAAGCCATTGAAATCCATTATTGACCGATCTTTGACCTTAACCGAATTTTGTTTGAACGCAGGTAACTTGATTTTTTAATTCTACAACATCAATTCATTGTGGTTAGGAAACCAGATAATTATCAATACATATTAGATTACTTGATATTGTAAAATATCGATACAATCAACATTTTTTCTGCTTCCATCCTTAATTCGGGAGGTGTACACATAATATTATCACTAACATTTTCTTCCCTCATTTTTTAAAAAAACGCAAAACTCGTGAAATCTGATGACACAAATGAACACAAATTGACATTGACAAAGCCACCTGACAAAACAACAAAATATTTTGCCAATTCCAAAGCGCAGGTAACTTGATTAAAAAATATACTTATACCTACCTATAATTTTTTATAATTATTAATACTATAAAGATAAATGTCTTATAAAAGTTTGTAGTAGTGGAAAAAATATTATATTAACCACGGTTTAGACAGCTTATAGCCCTCGCGTCTTAAATCCCTCGTCGCTCCGTTCCTCGTGATTTAAACTTGCCGCTCGGGCGATAATGATGGCTGTCTAAACCTTGGTTAATAATATACTATAATACGTTAAGGTCGTTATATTATATGTTATAAACTAGAACTCATTAAATTCATTCTTTTTTACGTCTATGACACGCGGCTTATAACTTCAGGTTTATGGCTTTTATTTACGCTTTCTGGTACGTGGTAGTGCTAGCCCCGTGCGGCGAACTATAGCAACTCTTCTCTATACTTTACTGGCAACTTGTAAATTTTCGCCTCGCACGCCTCATTACGATTAAAAATCTAATGGGTTTTAAGTTCGAGTGAAGTCGGAGGTCAATTCCGAAAATAAGAGTAACATGGAACTCCATGGCACACTATCCAAGAACCGTATGGTAATAACTTTTTTTAAATACCGGCTTATACGTCAGAAACTTGAATAGGTATTATAGATACGGTAAGCATTTAAAAAACTATACCTTTAAACATTTTTTTAAGTAACCAAAATAACTGTAGTTTTAGACCACCCTGTATATTGCAACTAAGTTTTGGCCATATTAAAAAAAAAAGAATTGGAAATTAATTAATACCTCGAAATCGTTAACCAGTGTAGGAAAATAATCAGGAAAGTTGTTAAGAAACTAAGTGCTCCATTTAATATATCAAAGTTGGTACAACTTTTTAGTAGAAGCGGCAGGCAACACCGTATTGTTAAAATGCTTTTAGCTGGATAGAGCATCCAAACAATTTGTTCGTTGTCCCGTTGACTGGCTCGCCATACACGTCCAGCCATCCAGCGCGAATCACCCTATATAAACTTTTAGTCTTAAAATGTGCCAAGGGTTAATATATCAATAATTAGAAATAAATATCCCGTACATTCTGGACGTAATAAGGGGCATTATTTAACACCACTGATGTCGCTATTTTCTTGACTTGAATAGGGGCAAAAATATTAAAATTCCTGGCTGAAAACAATGGCCTATCGAGATAAATATCTCGAGACCAGTAGGATGCGGGTGAAATTTGAAATATCTCTGCTTACGGAAACCATTTACCATTTACCTACTTTGTAGAGACAAAGCATTGGGGTTCTAGCAAGATTTTATCTTATATTTGCCCCGATAAATAGCCAAAATATGCATGCCATTCTAGAGGGTGGCCGTTTAGTGTGGCAAAGTAGAATAGCAATTATGAACATTTTTCTCAGACTTTTTATTAAAAAAAAATATTACGCCAAAATGAGCAAAAATAACTAATGCACCTTTTAACAATAGTTGTAGAGGGCAAGAACTCTACAATATAAAATATTAAAATACTTGAAAAAATAGAGTAAATTAATTTTAAAATGTGAAAAGTTTACACATTTGTAGAGCACACCCTGTACAAAATATGGAATATTCTGAGGCTCTTAAGTCTTGAATTGGTATTTATCTTTGATACCCTTGAGAATGTTTCGAGTGTCTTGAGTTAATTCAATTATATTTCAAACTTTAATGTGCCAAGTTTTTTCTTCCAAAAAAGAATATTTTTAAATAACTTGGCAACCTTGCAAAATAATTAAAAACTATGTTTGCCACGATACGCGGAATATCGAGGGGAATTTAGAAGTGCAATAATATGCAGGGTGTTCTATTTAAAAAAAAGTTCTTGTCCCTCTTTGTTGAGCCAAATAGAGTCAAAAATAATTTTACGTTATAAGTGTTATAACTCACTTACTGTCCTTCAACTTTTATATTAACATTTTTTGTGTATTATAAATACAAACGGAGCTATTCTACCTTGCCACAGTAAACGGCTACCCTGTATTATCAAAATTAATTAAATTGTATTACCTAAATTGTTTATTAATACAAATTAATTAGTAATATTTTTTGGGAAACACGTCTTCTAAAAATCAAAATCATAAATACAAATTAATTAGTCAACGTCGCAACGTAATATTCTAATTTCAAATCAAAGGGCAAATTGGTAACGCTCTAACAAAAGTAAAACACTACCTGTTATCCTATATTTTGAACAGCTTTGGTTCGAAGGAAACAAACAGTAGTAGCGTCCAAGACTCGAGGTGTGAAGCTACTCCACGTGACCGGGTAACGGGATCCACGTGTATTTCTGACACACGGTCTCACTCAAGTTCGATCACAGTAAAGTGATATTCTTCTTAAAGGTTCCCTTTCGGCCAAAAAAGACAATTACGTCGTGTGTGTTTGGGTGTGCAAGGAGCTTGCATGTCATATTTTTTCCTTAAAGGGCTTCTGTACGAGAATTGCAGTTTTCCGACGACAGTGATTAGTTAGTCTGGCATCTTGGAAAGGGATAAATGTTGTAGTTTAGTTCTCAGAGATACCTAATAACAGAGAAGTGTGTTGATTCTACATTCCAATATAAACAAGTAACATTATTTATTCCAGCAATAATGTAAAATAGACGTATTCGCTCAGTTCTAAGTGATAAATAAAACCAATACGTGTTTATTCGATTGTCTACGCTGTAACTAAATCCCAGGGATAGTTAAATTAACCTCAGTTGCAAGGTGCCTTGCGTGTCAACATGACATAATAAGTTACTTTGAAAATAATACAAGGTTGAATTGATGTATACATCAAAGAGTTACCAAATCGTGGAATAAACGAAACATGTTAAAGTAATAATGTGTTTTATTAAATCAGGCAATATTTAACGAGCCAACCGTTACTGTCGGAAATGCAGGGAATGTGAAGGCAGGTCAGAATAACTTGCCCCATCAAATATTGTAAAGCGTTGATCCATCCTTGATCGCAAACTTTTGCATTTTTCAACTTTAAAGTGAGTAATCCCCATAAAAGTAGTCGTTAGGCGACAAATCAGGGGATCTCGGTGGCCACTCGATTGTACCCCCTCTACCGATCCACCTCTTCGGAAAAGTCTTATTCAAAAATTCGCGCACGTTTCGACCAAAATAGGGAGGAGCTCCGTCCAGTTGGAAGAATATGCTTGCATAATTTGGACCCATCACATTTCGTATAGTAGGCACTACTTGCGTTTCCAAGAGCTCAAGGTAAAGTTGTTATGTCAAATTTACATCAATAAAAAATGGACCGATCTTGTGGTTACCCAGAAGCCCAGCCCACACATTCAATTTTCCAGGGCGTTGTGTATGACCTCTCATCCAGTGGGGATTTTCATTTGCCCAAAACCTACAGTTGTGTCTATTGACTTTACCATTTAACATAAATGTTGCTTCGTCCGAAAATACTATAAATTTGAAAACTGGTTATTTTGACAAACCTTGACATCATAATATCACAAAATTCAATTCTTCGCTCATAGTCATCTTCTGATAACTCTTAAACTACATGTATTTTGAAAGGGTGATATTTATGTTTTATTAAAACATTATGGACGGATTTAAAGCAGACGTCACTTACTTGAGAAATTTTTCTTAATAAAGAAACAGGGGTTTCAACAACATGTTGTAAAATTTCTAAACTTTTCTCTTCATCTACTACTGCTGGTCGTCCTGATCGTCCCCTATACAAATTCCAGTTTCTTCGAACCGTCGGACAGTTTTTAGAACAGTTGCTTTTGAAATTGGATTTCGGTTTGGAAATGCGTCATTAAATAAATTTTTAACCTCTTCGTAAGACCTGACCCTATCGCCATATCCTCTCATCATAAGAATTGTGATTCTTTCACTTTCAGTTAAAGACATTTTTGCATGTAAAAATTACAGCTTTTATGACTTTACATCAAAACTGAACTGGTGTTTTATTTATTATTATTTCGAAAACTACTGATATTAGGAACAAAGTATGTTATACCAAAAGTGTAACAAATTTAAAGTAAAAACTATAAATAAAAAAATATACAGGGTGTTACTTTTAAAAATATGAAATTCGTTCGAATTCCAGACAAACTAAAAAGCTGGCAACAACGCCAATATTGTCATTCGGTGCGTCAGATCCTCTTACACAACTGTACCAAATTTGGTTTAAATCGGCCAATAAATTGTGATGTTACTAAGCCGTTTTCAGACTTTATACAGACACTGTATAGACGGGCGCACAAAAATAATCACCTTTTAATAAAAGCCGTATGCTCTTTTTTTATTATTCTTGTTTCAAAAAAAAATTAATGAGAACGTTGTTTTTTTTTAGAGCCACACAAATATCATTCTTAAAAAATTAAATTGTTGAAGGCACGTGTAATCCAATCAGCCCAGGTACATAATATGACGCCAGTTATTTTTATACTGCAAATGCCATGCTATATAAATTTATTCGGTATTGGGGGAGAAAATAAACAATTTTAGTGCTAAATTTGTTGTATCTTCTAAATAAAATAGCCCCTTTTGTATACATCAACCCTTTTATCTACAAGATAGTAGACCACTATTAAAAGTAGACTCTTAACATTTGTTGCCAGTGTCGAAAATGTAATTTTATGACACTAGTGTTGAAGTGGATTACTTTTAACGCTAGAGTTAAAAAAATACAAGAATCTTTTTACCTTTTATTATTAACATTAACGTTTATTGTACAATCTGAGCAACCAGAAATATAGACTCCTTCTTCAGTTCCACTGATCAGGGTTTCGTTGTCATTTTGAATGCTTCTGGATGGAACGGAAACAATTATTAGGATAAGAGAATTTGCCAAAAGCCTTCTTATGACGTCGTCTTCCTGCAATTCTCTTCTTATTTTCCAGTGAGCTTTCAATATACCCTTCTGCCACTGTTTACTTCGATTTACCGTATCTTTTGTTACTTCTCAGCAGCAGTGACTGTAACGTCTTATTCCGCCTCTTTATCATGAGTACAGAAATAAGTAGGTTTTCTTGCAATTGTTATGTATGGCTCGGAAACTTTGTGTTTTAAAAGCAGAAGAAATTGTAATATACTCGCCCTTATATCACTAAAATCTCAAATTCCAGTTAAAATTTGGTTCCTGCACAACTACATATTTATTTTAAACTACTTATTTTTATTTACAATAAATAGCAAAAGAATACTACTTGGCAAGTGGTTATCATAATATGACATATAAATATGTATATGTGTGAGAACTTTGTTCTCTAGCCACTTGCTGAGACCTTTTACAATAAGGATTAACCAAATTATGCTAAAACAGCTATTCTCTGGGCTACATGCCCCAACGAGCGCTGAATTATTTAGCAAAATTTAGCGTATTTTGACTAACACTGTTAGTACTAATACTATATAATTCAGCGCTCGTTGGGGCATGTAGCCCAGAGAATAGCTGTATTAGCATACTTTGGTTAATCCTTATTGTGTAAGGTCTCAGCAAGTGGCTAGAGAACAAAGTTCTCGCATGTATACATATTTATATGTCATACCTATTATGATTACCACTTGCCAAGTAGTATTATTTTGCTATTCATTGTAAATAAAAATAGTTTAAAATAAATATGGCAGGAATCAAATTTTAACTGAAATTTCAGATTTTAGTTATATAGGGGCGAGTATATTACAATTTCTTCTGCTTTTAAAACATAAAGATTCCGAGTCATACATAACAATTGCAAGAAAACCTACTTATTTCTGTACTCATGATAAAGAGGCGGAATAAGACGTTAGTCACTGCTGCTGAGAACTACTACGACTACCCTCTCAATATACATATTTATATGTCATATTATTTTTATTTACAATGGAATCACTTGAGATATTAGGTACCGTGTATTTGATACACATAACTCAACAATGGTGGTTTATTTCCAACATAACTTGGTTATACCGAGGCGAAAGCCAACCATTAAAATTAATAAGTTTTATTATAACTTTCGAAATAAATTGTTTAACCAAACCATTTTTTTTTAAACCGGTTATCATTTCTACCTGGCCAGGCATTGTGCGATACTGATTTACGCACAAGGGAACTGATGATCCGACAGGTTGCTACAATTCTTTGGCTTTTATCGATAAACAATTTCCTGCATCAGCATTAAATATTTTATTCATAAGTTTTTGGATGTAATTGGGAATGGTTTTTTATATTCCATTTAAGCCTTCCGTCAATGTTTTGTAAACTGTCTTGTTTAAATTGCTAATTATTGAGGATTGTGTATAGGTTATTGGCAAATCGACATATGACGTACTCTTCGTGATTTTATATTTACGATTATTACAACAACCGGCAAATAAATTTTGGGAATTTAGTATTCTTACATTGTCAGTTGTCAGGACTGGTATCAAAAATAAGGAGGTTGCGCATTACGCTATTTAATCATATACCGTTCTGTCTCAGTCAAGGAATTCTATATTACGGTATTATTGTCAAGGAACGCATGACGATGAGTGAAGCAAAATAGCGGTAACAGTACGATGTTTGTGTTTGCTGAAGTTATCTTGTAATTTTTTTTTCTACAGCCCTTTCAGGCAGGAGGTCTTGTCGATCTTGGCAGAATGAATTTGATTTTTCTCATGGATGAGAGGCTCTAAAGCTACGATCACTTTAATGATTTCAGATCGTCCGCCGTCAGCGGGATTTAAAGTTATAGTTTTTATAGTATTCTTTCAATTTTCGTTGTTGTGGTTTAGTATCACTAGGCTTTAGTTTATCCTATATGTCTATTTCCCTGTTGGAGATTTTGCAATCGTCTCAACCGTTACCGCCACTTCCATCACCGGCGAAGCCAGGTATGTCTGCGGGTTTCTAATTGCATGTTGTAGCATTTCTGCGACAAGCATCAAATATACCCAAAATAGTGGCTACTTTCATCATAAAGTACTTATCGTGTGATGAATTTCTCAAGAATAAATAATAATATCTAATATCTACAGCATGTCCAGAAAACTTCTAGACTTATGGGAATTTTCTTTATTGTTGATTTTACGAAATAAAGTTATTCTTTATCAAAAGTTCTGCTTGATGCGCAAATAATATTAACATATCAAAACTTAAGATATCATGTACAGGGCGGCAAGAAAATATAGAAACACAGAATTACTTATTTACCAATTTTTATTTTAGAGCAAATTTGTTATAAAAAAAACTTAACTAAGGACTACAAAACGCGGTCAGATACAATTTTTCGTTGAAATATTTTAATTTACAGGGTACCGTCAAAAAGCCTTTGGGAAATATTTTTTATTTTATTTCTTAACCAGTTGCCTGCAACAATTTTGCAACAACTATGTACAATACTATAGTAACGAATATTGACATGTTAGTCAAAAATCATTTACTATTTTTCGACTTGTTAACAAGAGTTTTTCGTTAGTTTCGTCATGGGTGTAAAGTTAACGCTGCAGGAGAAAATCGAAATTGTACTTATCGTCGGAGATCACTATAAACCTATTAGGGAAGCCGCACTCATATTTAATACTAGACACCCTGACAAAATGGTATGTAGCGCCACTATAGCAAATGTAATGAATAAATTTAAAGCTGCTACTGGTTCCGTCGAAAATGTATTTAAGAAACAACACAACAAATGGTCCACAACATAAGAAAAGCAACTTAATGTAATACAAGCAGTTATCGAAGACCCGAACATTTCTTTAAGAAAATTGTCAAAAACTATTCCAGTTGACGGCAAAAAGTCTACTGCTAGTAATATTTTAAATATAAATAAATTTTATCCATATAAACCGAAATACATTCACACGTTCCTTCCTAGAGATTTTGAATCCCGTTTCCTATTTTGCGCGTGGTTCCAAGGCGAGTCAGAAGTTGATCATTTTTTTGCAAGAAAAATATTATTTATTTTTTTTTTTTTTTTATGATAAGGCACAGCACTACAGGATAAATCCTTTATGGCGCTCTAGGAGCGGTGCGTGTGCGCAGGAAACGATTCACGTTGGTCTTGAATCTTTGGAGACTATACTCGTTGGGAAAGACGATCTCAGGGAGGTCGTTTCAGAGTGATGACGTTCTCCAGATGAAAGAATTTTGAAACAGTGTCGTTCGAGGGACACTAAGCTGAACCACGTACTGGTGGGCTGCAGTGGCTCGTCGTGTATTCCTACCATGCACCGCTCTGGGTGGTATTAAGCGGGCAACCTCAGTTGAACACTTGCCATGAAAATATTTGTAAAATAGACTCAAGTCGCCAACCTGCCTTCGATGTTCAAGACTTTCCAGGTTGTTTGTCAGACTATGGTCACCGATCAAGCGAATGGCTCTTCTTTGAATGGAATCTAGCAATCTCAGGGTATGTTTAGAAGCAGAGCCCCACATATGCGAACAGTACTCCAGTGATGGTCGAATTTGGGCTTTATAGAGCATCAAAAGTTGTTGGGGTGTATAGAGGTTCTTTGTTCGGAAAAGTACTCCAAGCTTCTGCGAGGCTGCCTTAGCAATGGCCGCAACGTGGCCATGCCAAGACATATGACTATCCAAATTAACGCCCAATAAATGAATTGATGAAGCCAAGGGAATTGAGTGTCCCGCCATAACTATATCCGGTTCTTCAACATTAACTTTTTTAGAAAAAACTGCCGCCTGGGTCTTTTTAGCGTTAAATTCTACTTGATTACTGTCACCCCAAAGACCTATAATAAAAGAGAGACAAAATTGTTTACCTTTTAACCCGATCACACACCGTTTTAATCAGAAATCAATGTTAACGAACTTCTGCGGATTGCCCTAGATCTACCGCCTGTGTTTCAAAACAAAGGGTATTATTACTTATATTAAATGCATCCTTTTTGTGTGCGTAAGTAAGAATATTATACTAAATTATTTGCGTGTTCTTTTCCTGAATTAAGATACATAATTTCTGCTTTTAAAATTATTTATTGTTTCCTAATTACACTAAGCAATAAGTAGAAGGAAATACCTGTGGCAACGCTGTACGGACGTATTTAACACGTGCGACGCGAAATCTTATATGATTCATTCATGTTATTCCTTTTGCGTGGAAAGATAGTATTACAGTGTTGTTCCGCTGCGGTTGTGCCCTTTTGCGATTTTTGACTGATTTTTAGTGTTTTTTTTGGTAATAGAACTAATAAAAGTCTTATTAGCAATCTAAAATGGTTCGCCAGTGCGTAGTTTGTAAAAAAAGTGACTATTCTAACCCCGGAATGATATTTCGGCGGTAAGTAAGGTTATGTTTTTTTTAGCTGAAGCAGTGCGGTGGTTAATAGGTTAATTATTGATTATTGTATATAATTTATTAAATTAAACTGCAGAGACATTTTGTTTGTCAAAAAATAACAATAAGAATAATTCTTAATCTGGGCGTAAGAGAATCATGCAGAGGTAAATTTAAACAACATTAACTGTTGACAGTGTCTGTGTCTGCAGGCTACATACAAGAGAGTATATTGTTTTTCGTTAGACATAAACAACTTTTTGAGATTAGTGAGTCACAAAGAACTTATGCAACACATACTCTAAACTACACATACCCTAGACATAGGCTAGCACTGTATGAAAAGGGTGCATATTAGCAATATATTAAAATCTATAACTCTTTGCCAAATTTATTTCAATTAGTAGTTTAATTGTTAACATTATGGAACCATATACCGTTGAAGAATATTATAGACATTTGAGTACTTAATTAGAACTTAAGATATTTTGTGTGACACTATATTGTTAAAATAAAAAGTTTATTTATTTGTTTACTGCTACGCAGTGACGTGTGGCAATTAAAATGCATTGGCCACCAGGTTAAATGCGATAAAATAGAGTAAATATGTGTTAAGCAAAACTGCTAATTAAGCATAAAGACAAAATCTAGACCTAAAAAATATATGTCGGGGAGTCTAGATCAAGTAATTATTGTTTTTCAACTTTAAGTTTTTTTTATGGTTGGATATTGATGCGACCGGGATCAATAAATTTAGAGTTACCAGTTTTATAGATTGTTTAGTCTAGGATAACGGACAAGGAACGCACTTGATATTATTAAGGTAATATGTCAAGTTGGGTTGCGAGCCGGTAAGTGAAAATAAAAAAAGGTGAGGGGATTCACTGAAAGGTATTGAACTCGGTATTAAACAAAGTACGACCGGCTCCGGATCGCTAGTTCTTTGTTTCTTTATTTCATTTTTTTTTAATTGTGCTAAGTAGTTGGATTATTTTATTATGAATTGATATCATGTTGTCGAGCGTGTTGTTTGTTATTTGAACTTGAATAATTTACATATAATAAGACAGTTAATTAATTGCAGTGTTTAAGTGTTTGTTTTCCGTACTTAACAATATTAATGTCTGAACAACAGACCTGTTCTCTATTTCCGACATATACTTAAGAAAAATATAGGCTGTAAGAAAATAAATAAAAGCAGCTCGGCTTGTATTAAAGTTTATTTTGTTGTTTCCCTGCCCTGTCCTTTGCTTAAGAATAAATCTAATATAAATTAAAAATACATTATTTCTTATAATCCTTAAAAAAAACCGCACGTCTCTGGCCAAGATAATAGGCGAAGGAGACCGGCAGCTTACAGCGTTGCCATTTTTTAAAGCCATCTTTTTCCAACTTATTCAAAGCTATGAAGTTATGTATGATTGTAAACAAATCGTGTTTTATGAATGGGATGTCCTGTCTCCTCTTTTTTATATGTCTATGTGTCACCCCAAGACAAAATTTCTTCCAGGTCTTTGTTGAGATGTGAGACCTCTTGCTGCCTATAGAGATATGCATTAGCAGCCGATGTCCGAGCATCCAAAGTAAAAGTTGAAACAAGTGTGCTGTCATCAGCGAAGCTATATATAGGATTTTTAGTTTTTTCCAAAAGATCGTTAATGTATAGTAAGAAAAGGGTGGGAGACAATATAGAACCTTGAGGGACTCCGGCGTTGATGTTAAATGTGTCTAAAAGAAATCCGTCCATCGCCACTAGCAGAGAACGGTCTTTAAGAAAGCTCGACAGCCATGAACAAAATTGAACCGGCATTCCGTATGCTCTCACTTTAGTTAGGAGCTCCTCATGCCATACTCGGTCAAAAGCCTTGGAAATGTCCAGTGCTACCGCCCGGGACTCCCCATGGTGTTCTATTGCGTTGTTCCAAACATGAGTAACATAAGCGAGAAGGTCTCCTGTTGATCTAGACTTACTAATAATGTTGAAGCCTTCCAGGTATTTTAGTAATTTTTCGTTGATAGCCTTCTCCATAACTTTTGATATAACCGAGAGCAATGCGACTGGACGATAGTTGTTTGGCAAAGTCTTCTTGCCTTTTTTGGGTATGGGCTGGACTCTCGCAGTTTTCCAGCAAGAAGGAAATATTCCTTTTTTGTAGGATAAGTTAAAAAGCCTACAAAATACCGGTGTCAGTTCGTCAGCGCATTTCTTAATTACAATGACTGGAATATCGTCAGGACCAGAAGCCTTTTTAGTGTCGAGACTCCCCAAGATTCGCTTAACATGGCGGTGGCGAAAGACAATCTCGGGCATTCTCGATTCTACAGGGGTAATGTTCGGTGGAGTACTTCCCTGAAAATTTACCGTTGAATATGAAGAGAATAGTTCCGCCAGTAAGTTTGCTTTTTCCTGTGCTTTGGTCGCAATGGTGCCATCAGAACGTGTTAGAGGTGGAATGGTTGACTTGGTAAAGTTCTGACTGACGGCCTTAGCTACCGACCAAAATGATTTTGAGAAGATGAAGCCATGTTTACTTCCAACGGCTTGGTAAGCTCCCAAAATTGTCGGTGGTAGAGTGACAACAATCCAAATTTTATAATATTCATTTAAAAGCAATGTTTGGTGTTGCATTTTTAATGATCGGATCGTTGGACCATACTTTTTCCGACAAAATATAAATGCTGCCATTTACCTGAACTTCTTAAGGAATCAGTTATCTCGATTTCTTGACGAACTGCTACTAAATATAAGACGTACAATTTGGTATCAACATGATGGAGCCCCATGCCATAGTACTAACACAGTAACTGGGTATTTGAACGAAGTATTTCCGCACCGTTGGATAGGCAGACGTTCAAATATTCCTTGCTGCTGCTGCTGCTGCTGCTTGCTGCCTAGCTTGAATCATTTAGTAGTGAGACCAAAGAGATGAAGACTTCTATACCTTAGACTTATCTTCGAAATATGCGAGAAATATATTTCCATTGTATTTTCGAGAAACAAATCGCACCAATGAATGAAATTTTCCATAGGCAGTTTCGTACTGTTCCTTTGACTTTTCGGCAGCTTCTCAAAGGTGGCTCTACTAGCTACTTTATTTATTTCCGTATTTGTATCATTTTCTTCCATATTATCCATCGAAAATCGCACAAATTCAACAAAGAATGATTTTCAATGGTTATTGATAAGGAGTTTTTCCGTAACTAAAAACATACACACGTTGGTTGCCATGTATCTAACAAAAAATGGAATTTAGTAAAATAGGTATTAATCTTTTTGTTAACTTTAGTGTTTGTAGATAAAATATTCTATGATACCCGTCTTAAAAGTGTTTTTTTAATATAAAATGACGCTTTTAGGACCAACAACATAAATAACTATTAACCGGATACCATTTTAGAACCGTGAAAATAAAAGCATTTTTATTAATAGTTTATCCTAAGAATTTACTTGATGTAATACGAAAATCCTAGCAATAAATCACTTGGCCAATAAAACATGATAAAAGAAACGTATTTAGGGATAAATCTGCCTCGTCATTGATACACAATATCTGACAGAACTTTCCTCAGATTCCATTTAAAACAATTGAATATTGAGTTGCTGTTTTCATTAGGAATAAAACTTTGATTTATTGTCTTGGAGTAATTCCATTTTTATAACATGAACAAAATTGAAAACGTATGCTTAGTACATTTCATTTAATAAAACTTGGTAATAAGGGCTAGTAAGTGCGAATAGTGGAGTCAGGTTAATAACTAAGTATTAATCTTTGATGCCAAAGCTTGGCAAGTGTTAATTCCTTTTTTCAATTTTATTGTTATATTCCCGTGGCCTGATCATCAATTTAGTTTCCGTTTAGTCGTATTTAGAAGAAACTTTGGAAAATTCATGGGAACCAGATAATGCAATGCTTAAACACTAAGTACCACATACGGATGAGTGGCAGTAGATTTCTACTATGCACTGCTCTCCGCAGAATCAACGTTCCTTTCGCAGCTTTAATTTCCTAGCCTTATATATTTGTATTCACTAACCTAAACTCTTGGACTAACCAGTTTTGCTTTAATCTTTTATATGTAACCGTAAATAGTATCATATACCGGACTATACTCCAGTTATGTAAATGTGTTCCAATTTGTTGTTACAATATCCTCTCTGATATAGTGCTGTCCTAATTGCGTTGTCTTTGTTTAGGCTTACGAGAGGTAAACGTTATTTGTTCTGATAAACCTAATACCCTTATTGGCTGATATTTTTACACAATAACAATTTAGGGCAATAAGTGGATAATAATAATTAAGGTTGTTGACAACAGGTGTAGTGTTAGGTGTAGAAAGGTACGGCCTTTATTTATAGGTTTTGCAGTTAACCCCCCAAGGACAATATCAAGGAAATAGGATATAAAAAGGCTGGAAAACAATAAATCAAATATCGATAAGAACATCTCCAATACCATTTATGTGGTAAATTCTAATAAAGCGGTCCTCACACGATCAATAATAGCGATATTGACCTCTCGAGGACGTATATCTAAATATTGTTAATGTATTGATGGATTTTTGACATCCCGAAAATATTTTGGGCGCATCCAATTACTATATTTACAGTATGTTGATTCTTCCCGCGGGATATCGACAATATTTACCTCGGTTATCCAGTAACTTATATAAAAATAATAGCAATATACACTGATTTCATTTTTATATTTATGTTTCGGTACGCAAATCTGCGCCACAACTAAATATTGATACACCTATTAATTATTCGTGGCAGGGCATGATCAATATATTGATGCAAGATTGACAAACTCGTTGATCGTATGAGGGTCACTTAAGGTAAGCATAGCTAATTATTTGTATTTAGATTAGGTAGGGCTGCGTACACTTTTTTGAAATAAAATCAACAGCACAATATAAAAACTTATTATGTAAAAAAACAATTAACATGTAAATTTGTAAAAAGACGAACAATTGGGACGAACCACTTTTAAATTTTTTTTTTTTTTTTTTTTTTATATTTTAAATTTCGGTTCGTCCCAATTGTTCGTCTTTTTACAAATTTACATGTTAATTGTTTTTTTACATAATAAGTTTTTATATTGTGCTGTTGACGGCCCACTCAAGAAAAGTAAATTTGCCAATGAAGTTTCCTGTTTCCTGACAAAGAAGCACTGAAGATGGCCTAAAGCCGAAAGCGCTCTGCTAATTTAAATAAATTTCAAGATTATACACTTAATACAAAAAAACGACTGTTAGTTGTTCCCTCTAATTTGTATTTAGTAATTAATATTTTTTTACGAAACATAACGTTCTGTCACGTAGGCATTGACAGAATAAAATAAATTTTAATTGAATGCACCTATTCAATAAAAAATAAACCTTATCAAGGTCGCTAGGTTCTTTTAATTGAGAACAGCTTATTTAAGGTTTGTATCATATTTTGGAAATTATAAACACCCTGTATTTTTTATCATGACTTTGATCACTGACTATACCTTTCCAAGATAAGTAACTATTCTTCTAAGATCAGGAGTGACCCTTTGTCAAGAAAAAAAAATAGGAAAATTTACTAAAGTGCGGTACTCCATCTGGGAACACAATGTATTTGAACCTGTTTTTAACCTACTTGTGTGCCATATTGACATTATTAATCAAATAAATCACGTTCGATGCACTTCCTGTTTCTGTATAAGCCCGGATATCTTTCTAAGTTATCGATTATCCATTAAGATAAGCTCAGCCGGTTCTGATAGTCCTATTGATTCTCCCCAATCCTTGTTTGGTTGTTAATATCAATAAAAAGGACATTACTTCATTTTTCCACGTTATATGATTATACAAGAATAATAACAAAATAGTTAGCGATAAAGAACAAGATATACTCATGGCAATAGATTCGCTTGACTTCATCAGTTAATTTATTGGGCGGTAATTTGGGCGGCGATATCTTTTGTCATCTCTTGATACTTTGCTACCATATCCAGGGTTACGTTGAGTACTTTTTCGAACCAATGAAATAATCAACTTTCACGCTACATATTAGTCTAGCTGTTAAGGTTAAGATATTAAAAATTGTGCACTTTGTAAGAGGAGCGTGGACTTTCTTCCAGGGTTAGTATAATATGTATCCCAATGTCTATATATAAATGTGGAGGGACGTCAGATTTAATCTTCAAGGTCGTTTAGAGGTCAAATTAAATAGTGTAACATTTTCATCGGGTCTCTTGTTAAATGTGCGTAATTTAAAGACGTTATATAAGATTGAAAAATTGAATTACTTGGTCGTTAAGGCGCAGTTATTGCTTGAAGCGGTTTTATCCATCATAAAAATGATCAGCTATTTTGATTACACTACATTGATAAGATATTCTGCTCTGCGCTTTTTCTGAGCGTGCCATGACCAAAAACCTAAAATACAAAACGACTTTTTCCATAATATTAATTCGTTTGTAACAGTGTTCGAAGAGATGATAAATACATTTCTAGAACACAGCCAGTATCTACTAGTCTGTGACACAAGTACCATTGGTGTTGAGCAGTAGAGCAGTACCAGGAGTTTGTAACAAAGCGGCAAAAACAATGCACGGTACCAGTCACAAAACAAACTCCGAAGAACAGTTTACCACTGTTCAGCAGACCACCCAACAACACCTAAACAGTTTGCCGTCCTAAGAGCGATTGTTTTCCCTTTTCTAGGGTTTACATCTCATGTCAAGCCCGAAATGGAGACACAGATAACTATTCCACCCACGAAAAATAATGCACTGCCATCATCCTTGTTAAGTGGAGGTAAAAACCATTCTAAACTATTCTTCTGACCTAGTACGGAAAAAATGTAAATCAACTTAGAAGTGATTGGTGACTTACTCTAAGACATTCTTGTAGATATACATAAAATGATGTTTAATGCTGTGTGAACGGGGCAGACGTTATCCTTATCTGCCCTAAGTAGCAACCCGGCGGTGAGTCGGCGTTGTACCAAAGTAATTGGTACAAACAAAAAGGATGACTCTGTTCAAGATATTGCATGCCTAGAGCTTGTAAGAGATTACAACGCTCATATAGGCTAAGACTTTATAGTACAGTCTTTGTACTTCTTTGAAAATAACCTGAAAGGGCCGAAACACGCGTGTCACGTAAGTGAACATAAAAACTGTGAACCAGAACAAGTAATTTTTATTTCTATCTATAATACATGTATAATTATAATAATACAGTAAGTACAGGATTACTTCTTCCTTCAGACAGAACCATCTCCAGAAGTGCTTTGCCTCGTCAACGAGGCTATGGTCTGATGGTTGTTGAACCAATTCTTTGATTGGCGCAGTTGGTTTCGTTTTCCGTTAATAGGTATATTGAAACACTCACAGACAAAAAGATTGCATTTAGAAAAATTACATTGGCATTATATTTAATTTTAGCGAGAATCAAGCATGGGTTGCAATGCCACTCATATCATTGCAATTCATCCCGTTCCCACTCATCTCGTTACGACTCATTCAGTTGCAATGCCACTCATCTCGTTGCTTGACTGTTTCAGGCGAACAGGCTTGAGCATTGCGTATTGGAGCAGTTTCAGTTGTTTATTATGGCCAGTTCAGGTTAATGTAAGCCATCGCGGGCGTGCGCATAACAACTCATCAAAGTTTTATCACATTCAGTTAAATGGTATAGAAACGCATAAGGGACAAGAAACAAACATTCATTTTTATGTGCAGGGTGTTTATTATACATACGGCAAAAAAAATTGAAAGGGTTATTCCGTGGATTATTCTAAGAATATTTTGTCTTTTCATGATTTTTAAAAAACCGCTTTGCTTCGAGGATACAGGACGAGCTAATTTTCGACAATAACATTTTATTACCAAAAATTATTTGTACAGTTTCTCAATCTGCAAGAACTGTTAAAAATGACTACCTTCAGCTAGGACTCAAGAATCTAATCTTCTCCTCTTTGACTGTCAAATTCTTTCAAAAACACCAAGGTAATTTCTTACTAAGTTACATCCAGCAATTATCCGATAGCTTAAACCTTCCACATTCTCCACTGAAGTAGTATAAACTAATGACTTTAGGTGGCTCCATAGGAAATAATCCAGAGGGTTTAAGCACGGGGATCAAGCAGGCTATTGGTAAGGTCCACCTCGACCAATCTAGCGATCTCCTTATGTTACTGTCAAGAACTCACGAGCAACCACACTAATATGCACCGATGCACCATCGTGCATAAACTGCATTACTATTCTTGTGGCCAATGGCACATCCTCCAGAAACTGAGGTAGCGCTTGTTCTAAAAAGTTGCGATACACCTCGTCGGTAAGTTTTCCTGGTAGAAGTACCGGACCAATTAGCCAGTCACCTATATTTCCAGCCCAAACGTTCAACAAGAACTGATGCTGAGAGCGATCTTCAAATACCTTGTGTGGATGACATAGTTGTTCCAATTGTAATTTGCATATTTTTACTTAGTGTCGCGTTACCACAATACCTCTTGAACTATAAATAGATATATTTTTGAATATTATACCTCGACTCGAGAAATAAATAATTCCTAGAGCTGAACTCAATATAGTTGGTTTATTTAGTAAAATATACCGATTTTAACAATCTGCTGAAACGGTTGCCATGTTTTTGGTGGGTTTTAATTGAAAAATATTTTAAAAATAGGATTGTAATCGGGGATTTCCTTTGTTAGTCTTGCCGATTTGCAACTGTAATTGTCAATGTTTTCTTTAATTTAGTAGAATACTTTTTACGTTGTAACAGAATAGGATTTTATGTCTTGCTTTGATCTAAATTGACACACGTTTCCTAAACACTGTGTAGGATGTTATAATCACGAACAGAGACACTTCGCATAATATACTACACGGCTCGACGTAATTACGTAATTACATAGAAAGACACCAGATCGACAAACTAAAAGCAAACCGCAATTCCTATGAAAATATTAACTTTGCTAAGTGAAGACGTTTGTTTGTAATAGCATTTCTAAAATTAGATTCGAAATAAAATTTACCGGATAATTTAAGTAACTTCACAACTGCTTTAAGCTATCTGCACATAGGGCAAGGTAAAGTTAAACTTGTTTTAAATAAAAGAATATTAATTTTGGATGGCATTTGATTCAGGTGTTTGGATTATTGACGCAAGTATTAAATATCAAAAATAACACGATACAAAACAACATATTGTTGTGGATAGGCTCAATTTCAATTACGTCAAGTGTTGTATGGTTTCCCGGAAAATTTTTCATTTATAACGAAAATGATTTAATTATTCTTTTTTATTTGATTACTTATTGTTGTTTAGAAGTGCAATGACGTCAATATCATTAATCATTTAAGTGTGATTTTTGTTTTTTAAGTTTTAATCTTTATTTTTAATTCTGTTCAATTCGCAATTATTAGAAAGGCTAGTTGTCGACGGTATCGAAGTAGGAATATCATCGCGATTTATTATAAAATCTCCTAAATTGAATTTTGGCTATGGGATAAGCTAACTTTGCCACCCCCAATCAACCCCACTTAGTCGCGCCCAAATGGGTGAATATTAACCGAGAGGAAGGTCATCGCCAGAATTTGTACAGCTATGTATAAATACAAATAAATGTGTTTGTATTTAGGGTATTTAAATGTATTTATTTCTTAAATTGTATTTAGAACTATTTAAAATATCTGTTCCAATATGAAAAATAATATTCGAGCAAATATTTTTGTCACAATTTTATTTGAGATATGTGTCGATTTTCTGTAGCACTAAACCGGTAAAACCGTTCTATTTCAAAATTAATTACATTTGTAAATGTATTTGTGAGCAATATAAATATTTCTTTTATAAAAAATATTATTTTTTTATAATTTACTTGTGTTAGGCTACGTTCTTGGTGAAACCGTACATCCATTATGGGTAGAAATAAAAATTACTTGTTATAGTTCACAGTTTTAATATTCAGTTATCTGACACGTGTTTCGGCCCTTTCGGAGTTTGTACTCCTTTGAAAATAACCCCAAAGGGCCGAAACATTCATGTCAGGTAACTGAATATTAAAATTAATATGAACCATAACAAGTAATTTTTATTTCTACCCATATATATTTTTTTGGCTATTTATTAAAATAATATTTTAAGTAAAATATTTAAGCCGAGATGTAGAAAAATCTATTGAAATAATGTGTCTGTTGGTACCTATGTATGAAAAGATGCAGCATATACAAGAAAGCGAAAATATACAGTTGCCTATTTTAAAAGAAGTTGAATTATTTCCCACTTATCTTACTGATGAGTTGGCCTAATAATGACATTTTAAGGCTTGAAGAATTTGCCCGAAATATTTTATCAATCTTACTTACGGAAAAAGAAAAAAGAAGGATTGTCATGTTGGCATTACTTCAGCCAAAAGACTTATTCTTGGGCTTGTTGTATCCCTTTTGTTTAACGTTTGGGTTACGTCAGCCAGGCTCGTACCCGGGACGCACCGAGCTATCATACCACATATAGATTACTCATTGTATTATCAACCTTAGGAATTCCCGAGGGCATTCCGTTCCGCCCAAATATTTATAATCGATTTCAGCGATGAGTGTGACCCGTACAAAAACTGGTGCTAACTTGGATAGCGGAATGCGTTGTTAATATTTCACCTAGTATTTCGCGCGGGAATCGATGATCTATTTATATGTATCTATTTGCATTTAAATGTATTTGAGGGTATACTTTTTGAGATTTTTACACCTATCTATGAAATGACCTCCCCCTCGATATTAGTCGATTGCTCGAATCAGGCATCAAATTAAAGGTGGTGAATTCCTTACAAGGCATATCTAACTTTGCCAACTCTAAACAACATGGAAATGCATGGCAGACTTTAATTTTAAAGTACGCATGTGTGTTTTACCCTAACTGGCAACCCTTAGACCTGGGAGAAATTGCAAAATACATCCTACAAACCATATGTATTCTTTACAACAACCAAATTATAGTCAGAGCTTCATATTTTTTTGAATGATATTTTCTTGCGTCCGTAAAAAGCCTCGGCAAAGATTAAATTTGTTTTACACAACACTGATACGTAATATGAAAATAACCCATCAACGTTAAGTAAGCTCTATCCCTTGAGGCAGACGTATTTCCAAAGTAATTGCCAGTGGGTTTTTCTTTACCCATCTAACGGTGTATAATTAATTTTTGTTTGTTTAGGTGTGGGGTATAAAATGAAGATAGAACATTCTGCGTATTTTAAAGCATTAAATCGTTTTTAATTTTGTTAATAACACGCAGCTGATGAACATTTTAAGGTGATAAAGCCTGTAGCAATTTTAAAATTGCCACTCTTGGCAATTTTATGTAATAACAAAGTTGGTTGGAATTATTTTCCTTATTTTTTGATTATTTAGTTTATGTTCTGATAATGCCCAAAAACTCTCGTATCATTCTAATCTTTTGAAAAGTGTCGCTTGTCCTCTTCTTTTATTTTGGGTTATGTTCAGTTGGTAACACTTCAGTAAGCTGTTTATTTAAAGAAAAGGGGTTTCTCGGAGCTTTCCCACTATTTTAAAACGTCACAGCCCTTGATTGGTCAAGGGCACATTCAGCACTCGGCACACAACACAGAACTAGGAAGCTCCGCGACAAAAAGGAGTACGTACTTTCCCGTAAGAAACAAGCGCGACAGGACACCTTCAAAATAAATAATGCAAAAAAATAAACACCCTTTTAAAATCATGAATTTTAAACATATTGCCCGAATGCTAATTTAAGTAAAAATTATATTCGCAGATTCTAGTGCAGAAAAGAAGGTATCTCGATACCACTGCTTCTCGTCTCCGTCCGACAACAGTAATTTACGCGACCTTCTCCCTTGCACTCATTTAACAAAACTTTACTGACGTTTTATGTTTTACCGGGCGTCTTTAAAAATAAATACGATACTGTTGTTACATGGGTCGGGTGTAAAATTTTAAAACATTGTGGAAATAACGACTTATTGTTCTTTCTTTTTTTTTTTATTTTAAATACGTTTTTAAAGGATGTTGCGGAAATTGTCAAAATTTTCGTAACAAATTCTTTCATCGAGGAAGTCGAGTCACCTGCTGTTTTTCATTCCACCCCCCTTTTAGAGGGTTCGCTATTTGGGTTTTCACCGTTTTCATCATTTATAAGGTTAAGCTTTAAAGAGGGACTTTAAGCCCACGAGCTACCATATGGGTGCTGTTAAGTTTTTTAAGACCAACCAGGAGTAGCCCGGAAAAAAACACATGGGACCATTGAAGTAGCTGTACAGACTGGTGGTATAAAGCTATCTGGGTGTATTTTCTTTGGTATTTGATTAACTTCTTATTTCTTATAGTCTATCTTTAAATGGTGCGAAGTAATAAATGCTCATTAAATATCGATGCCTGAAAGGTAAAAGGTTATAAGCGACATTTAATACTTTTTACAGTAGACCAATTTAAGGTTAATTTTTTTTTTAAATAATTCACAACTTAGTTTTTGGTTAATAAATTGAGATGCTAAAACTGATAAAGTTAATTTTAGGACGTGATTGTTCTTTTCCTTATAAATTATTGTTACTCGAATCATCTGATGTATAGGTAGTGTCGCTTAAGCAAATTCGCCCTGAAATTTAATTTCAGTAAAAAGGGCTTAAGGTAATTGGTTAAGATTTATGTCTTATGTGTCATAGTAAAAGTTCCTAACAGCCAATATGCCCAAGTAGTAACAGCAAGTAAAACAAACTAAGGTTTAAAATTACTTACATTTTTTTTCGAAAATAACGAATAATCGTTATGAATCACAAAAAATAATTTCAAAACTTAACTTTTATTTTTAGGGCGAATAAACAACTTACGATTTTATTTAGTATGTGGTAAATCAACATTTTTGAATACAATTTTTTATTAGAAACATACAAACGATGTATTGAAATTCCAAATAAGAAAACAATAAACGTTGCTCAACGGCGTCAAACTCACTCCTACAGTGCTGCGGGTATATTAAACCCGAGGAAAACAAACAACGAGAAGCGACAAAATCCCGAGATTAGAATTGATTAAATCGGGACCAACGTATATGTCCTTCACCTTGAAGTTTTGACAGTTGGCCGGGTCATTACACTAAGAGAAGCACTAAAGCGATGAAGTAAATGCTTTACACTGAAATAAAAAATGTGGCTATCTAGTAAGAAGTACCTTTTTCATGAATATCTTCTGTGTTTCATGTAATTGGCTTCCGAGCAAATTTCGTAAAATAAAAAAAATTAAATAAAATAAAAACATTTTTGAAATGTTCTATTGATTATGCGTTATTCGGTGATAGTACATTTTAGAAAGGAAATGAAATAGTATATTACATACCAAGAGTGGTAAGAAGCCTATTACACACGATTTAGTTAGCTAGAATTGCCCTTGTTAATAAAGACATTATAATATTACGTAACTACTCTTACGCACAGCTTGGCTTCTACCAATATAGTGTGGGTAATTATAGAGTTTTTCGAATAAAGTAGACAGTGCGTAAGTAGGTTCTTACTAATATAGAAGTAGGAAACAGTATTTTCTTATTTATCCCTTTATTTCATTTTAAATATTGAACAGCAGTTTTGTTACCTTTCCTTACATTTTTAACCAACAATCCTAAAGCGGTGTAAATGCAGTGGCGGCTCGTGACGGAAGTTTGTGGAGGTTCACAAGCATCAAGCATGGCAAAAAAAAACGAAAAATTTGCGCATATCTCCGCCCACCACTACCCCTTTCTTTTATTTCAACCCTCCGTTCCAACCACAAGATATTGTGTCGTTAAGTGTCAAATTTACGAGTAAAAAGCTTTCCAATCCTAATTTTTATGTTCTTTTTGTACGTAGATATGTTAATTAAACAAAATATAAATTTAAATTGAAAACTTACCAATATACAGCATATTTGGGAAGCAGTAACTAGAAAAATCAACAACGACAACATAAAAAAACTAAAAATATTTTTAAAAAATAGAACTGATTAAACACAGTGTCTAACAAAAAATGCGTTCTTCTGTCTTCAAGTTTAGCAAATTTCTCAGTAACTAAGTCATTAAAGTTAGGAATATCTTGCAACATTTATCGTCAACATTGCCAGGGCAGAAAGTCTCTCTTGATTCATAGTACTCCTTAAAAACGTTGTTATTCTTTTTAGTGTTGAGAAATTTCTTTCGGCTTCTGCGGTTGTCGTAGGAATTGTCACAATTATTTGTAGAAGACAAAATGTCGCTGAGAAAACAGTCAGTAGATTATTCTCAATTATAAACTTTAAACAGTGTACAGCCCCTGATAATTTTCTAAAATCTGGTCTTTAATATATAATTTCCAATTCAGTGTCTTATCCAAAAATGGATATGCTCGAGCCATTTCGTCAAGGTGATCGGTTGGAAAATTGAGCTCATACTTAGGAAAATTGTCGGGCAAAAACAAAAGAGACCGCGCTTATGGAGGGCTTTACCGCGCTACACGGATCAGCAAAACATATAAAACGATCTCTCAAAAACCATCCGAAAACAAGGCGGCGGCATGCAGCACAGCAAAAGCGTGCTCCTTTGAGAGGAATAAAAGCCTATTTATAGCCGTGCGCTAAAAAGAGATGGGGACGACAAGGTGCATTTATTACGGGAAGCGAACCGTCCATATCAAGTAGCGAAAGCCACGGAGCACATTTTTCCTGCGATAAGCATTCGGGATTAGAGACCTGCTACAAAATATTTAGTTAGCGAAACGATAATTGGTTAGGGAGCTTATAAAATCATGTTAGAATTGCTTTGTAACAGACATTGTATTGTAAACTAAATATGTAATTTATAGTGAATATTTGTTGATGTGGGGCTGAATCTTAGGGAGGCACGTGCTCAAGTGCTCCTATATAAGAGCCGCCACTGTGTAAATGTACTTACTGTTCAGGATCTCTTGGAAATGCAAACATGCTTATTCCTTGACCTTCTTTTGAGTGACACCCACGAAACGCACAGGTATTACCAGGCATAGTTTTACAATAGCACAGCACTCACAAAAACAAACAATTAAACAATACACTTCTTTCAACAAAAATGACAACTAAACTCGAAAACGATAATTAATCGACTACCGGACTAGCGGCTAAAACTTATGACAGTTGGCCGGGTTACCTCTTACTCCAATCATTTCGCGAAATGTCATATTGTCGCTTCTCGTTGTTTGCTTTTCTCGGTATTAAACTACGAAGCTTAGACAACCCAGTAAGCATCGATGTTTATCGAAGCGACAAGTCCGAATATGCACGAAGGTTATTATGTACAAAGACACGTCAATTAGGATACTGTAGTAAAGTCTTAACAGCCCTATTATTTTTTAAATGCATTAAATAAACTAGCCTAAATGAAATTACCATAATGAATTAGAAACAGGTAAACCGGGATAAGCGCTCTCTCAAATTTATTTGCAACGTAAAACAGTTTAAGTAACACTTAAGATCCTAAAGGCGCCAATGGAAAACAGTCTAAAGAATAAAGTGTTTACTAAGTTATTTAGAGTAAAACAGGATAAACGACAAAAAATAAAAATATTTGGAATTCCCAAATGGCGCAAGGTCGGTTTTCTTTCTTGCTATATAATCCAAGTAGCAATATTTTAAAATGCTTTTAAATAAGTTCACTTGGTAAAGAAAAATGTACATAAATACCAAATTTCACGGTTGGCTTAAGCGACATATAAATAATCGTAGCCAGCTCAAATATATACCATTCGACGCAGAATAAAAAACCACACTTAGTGGCGCTTAAACCACAATTTCTTGACAAATGTCGCTTACACCCTTTTACCTTTTAGGCATCGATATGCAAAGCGCATACCGGGGTATCAAGAACAATTTAAATAGCATCCCTTAAAATCTATTGTGTTTACATTAAAGGATCCAAATAATGAGCTTTCTTTATGAAAACATTTAAAACATCGTATTAACTAATAAATAACAATGGGTGGTACTATTTTACATAATATAATTACAAAAACAAGATATAATATAGAATCTTACAAAAAAAGCATTTTCAAAAATCGAATAATACTTTGTCGTTATGGCTTAATCATATTGATGATTCAGAAGACGAACTTTTAATAACATCGTTTATAATAAACGGTTCAACCATTTCTTCGATTATTATGTCTACCTGCCACACTTTGGCTTCTTTTTCTATCACAAGATCGATACACTTTATCTACTTTTCCGCACTGATTTTACCCATTAAAGAGTGTTTTTAAATCCACTATTTTATAAGTCGTGTTTCTGGCGACATCTGTGTTTATTTGAGCCCATATAAGTTCGATCGGGTTTAATTCGCAGTGGTAAGGAGGGAGTCTGAGCACAGATATTCCTCGTAACTTTGCCCTTTCATCGACTACATATTTTCTGAATGCATCGGCATTCATATCTTCGTGATAGCCTCCTGTATTTTTAGATTGAAACATCAGTAGACCACCTTGGACAAAGCCTTCAGAACTTCCAATATGGGTTATAATAAGTCGATGTCCTTTTCCAGATGGCGGTCTTAATCCTGTGGACAATCAAAATGATGATTTGACGCCAATACTTTTTTCTTCTTTCAAAAGTTTATATATTGTTGCTTTTCGACGTTAAGCATATCTGCTGTAAATTGCGCTGCATTGTCAACGCTCAAATCCGCATTCTTTCTTTTAATAGAATCGTAACAGTTAAGAATTATTTTTTTATTATTTTTTGTACATGGACCGACTCTAGGGTGTTTAGGCAATTGTTGAAAATTCTCCATATTTAATTAAAAAAAAACACTGGCACTTCACACTTAGTTTCACTGAGAAACAAACACCCAAGGTAGGTATGTATAGATATAAATATATACAGGGTTGGGCAAATGTTCCGGAACGGCTTAATTACAAGCGAACGAAAAGTGATATCGAATCGGGGTTTTGGGCAATCTATAGGACAAAAATTTTACTATTTGACTGGTATACCATATGTCAGTAATGTCACCAACTGTCAAGTGTCGACGATATTTTTTTATTTTTTTAAATGGAACACCCTGTATATTATCAGATATTCTAGATCTTCAATAAATTACAAATATTTTTCATATAGCATACCATATGATTAAATTCAACTGTTTCGGAAATACGGGCAAATGAATGTAGTACATTTTATTTAAACAAAACCAAGGTAATAACTTTAAAACACAATAATATAAAATAATGGTTATTTAATTAAATGTCCAAAATGTCGTCCTTCAGCCACCTGACAGTGTCCAATCCTGTCGGAAAATTCAGAACGCACGTTTTGCAAATGTTCACGAGAAATAACATGCACAGCATCTAAAATTCTGTTTTGAAGATCCTCCAAAGTCTTAGGTTGTGTACGATATACGACAGTCTTTAAATGACCCCAGAGGTAGAAATCTAGAGGTGTTAAATCTGGAGATCTAGGAGGCCATTCAATGGACCCTCTCCTACCTATCCACCTTCCAGGAAAAGTTTGATCTAAATAATTTCTGACATGTATACCAAAATGAGCTGGCGCCCCATCTTGCTGAAACCAAATGTCATTCGCTAGTATTTGATCGTTAACCTGATCATGATATAAATTAATCAAATTTGGTATAATTCTATTTCGAAGCAGATCTAAGTAGTAAATAGATGTCAAGTTTCCATCAAGGAAGAAAGGCCCAATAATATGGTTTCCAATTATACCTGCCCACACATTTAATTTTTGGGGGTGTTGCGTACGGTGCTCAATCATCCAATGGGGATTATGGTCTGACCAGTATCGACAGTTGTGCCTATTGACGAAACCATTAAGACAGAATGTAGCCTCGTCAGAAAATAAAATACGACTTACAAAGTTAGGTTGTAGGTCTATGTAGTCCATTATTTCTTGACAAAATTGCATACGCCTATCAGGATCGTCCTCTGATAGTTCTTGAAGCAAGCTGACTTTATAAGGAAACATTTTATTTTTTTTGAGGATTCTTCTAATTGATTTTTCGCTGTTTTCATGTGCAAGAGCAAGCTTTGGAACTGACGTCTGTGGTTCTTCTTGCAGGGCAAGCAAAACATCCAGGGATTTCTCGTCATTTGTAGCAGTTTTCGGACGACCTGTTTTTGGCAAGTTTTTTACCGTACCCGTATGCTCAAAGTTATGGAATATTCTATTAGCAGTTGATTTAGAAATAGGATCTCGAACAGGAAAACTTTGATTGAAAAGGTCGGTTGCTTCTTGAAAAGATCTCCGTCTATCCCCATATCCTATCATCATAAGCAGAGTAATCCGTTCTTGTTCAGTTAGCTGAACCATAGTTTTATCAGTTATATCAGAGGTTTAGTCGATAAATAAAAAACTCGTACAACTCACTTAATACAAATAAATAAAAATTAAATAGGAAATGTGTCAGAGTGACACTTGGGAGTCATGGAAACTAAGACTTTTATTTGGAATGTCATAATAAAAGAAATATGTTGCTTGATTTTTAAACAAAATGTAATATGGGCTTTCTAGATTCATTTGCCCGTATTTCCGAAACAGTTGAATTTAATCATATGGTATGCTATATGAAAAATATTTGTAATTTATTGAAGATCTAGAATATCTGATAATATACAGGGTGTTCCATTTAAAAAAATAAAAAAATATCGTCGACACTTGACAGTTGGTGACATTACTGACATATGGTATACCAGTCAAATAGTAAAATTTTTGTCCTATAGATTGCCCAAAACCCCGATTCGATATCACTTTTCGTTCGCTTGTAATTAAGCCGTTCCGGAACATTTGCCCAACCCTGTATATTAATCCAATAGAGGCACCCATAAAGGCATAACAACCACATAATTAGCAAACAGGTAATCAGGATTAGAAATAAAAAAAAGGAATAAAATGATTAGAGCAGAAACGGAATAAGTACCTAGACTCTAATTAGTTTTCCAGGTAAATGGTTCAGCTGTACATAATTTTAAGCTTAAAAAAGTTAATATTAAAATATATACTTGAAGGCAAAACTTGAATTTAATGTCCATACTTATTGTACTACTGATTTACTACTTTGCATCATTCAAAGATTGGCTATAATTATTTAATTCACTTCATAAAATTCGATAAAATTTAATTAATAAATTTTTAATGTAAGGCAAGAAGTAACACTTTTTATAACCATACACCCAATTGAAATATTTAAAGCTTCTGGTATCTTCATAGGTTATACCCGAATTTTATTTTAAATCCTTGCGTCCCGAAAGGCTGTTGTTTTTCCATTCACAAATTTAAATTATGTAAAGTCACTATTTTTTTTTAATTGATCTCCAACTAACATATACCTTACCTCTTTTTAATACAGATATTGATCTTTTTTTTTTGATCAAGCATTTTTACTTAAAACAAAACTTTATTGTTTGTATGGGAAATTCGGTATATTTTCCTGGTTTCCTGTGCCTCCACAATACGAGCTACCGTACGCACTGAGTGACAAACTATTGTCAATGACAAAAGGTTGCCACAATAGTAAGCCATGATTACAAACTTTAGAGACGTAAATTAATTACGTATAAATAAGAATTGGGTCTGCCTTCCAGAACCTAACCCAAGAGTTATTGTTACAGCTTTAAAGTCTTTGGCTAATATACTCACTACCAAATATGAAACTTATTCCTACTATCTGAGTTTCCGTGCCATCATTTCATATTGTTTATCAAACTCAAATATACCATTGAAGTAGAACAACTTCAGGATATAACTTAAACTCCAGTAGTTAATTGATGTTTCAGAACTTTCTTCTAGAAGTTTGAATTAAACATCATACACCTTGTTAAGTGTATAAAACTTAACTTATCCATCGATTTATGAGACATTTGATAATTCCATTAGAAATTCACCTTTTTTTATCTACTACTTCAACTTGAAAAATCCGCTAATAATTATTTACTTTTAATAACGTTAAGCTTTTGAATAATATGCTTTTGATGCATGTACTATTTTATATTAATGAGGTTGGCACTATAATTTCTTTCAAAACTTCACCCAAAAATATTCCAGCAAAATAAAAGTTTCCGACACAATCTAATTTCATATCACGATAGCCAATTTGTTAAGAAGGTCCTCTTAATTTTTAATCCTGCTTGAGAAAGTCGGACCAGATTTACTTTCCATTTTGTTTTCTACCAGGAATGCCTCGTGTCATTCTATACAGTGTGTCCGCTTAAGTTCTGTACATAATGGGAAACTTTTTCAATATTAATTTTACGAAAAATAGTTACTCTTTATAAAAAGTTCTGCTTACTGAAAAAATTATATTAGACTATTCAAACTTGAAATAGTATGTACAGCATGAGCAAAAAGTAAAATAATCAAAATTGACGAGAAAAGCACCCTTAATTTTAATTTTAGAGCTAAATGGAATAAGAAAATGTTGATTGGCATTAAAAATTATATCTGTTTTTACTCTTAGTAGACTATTTTTGAAAATAAATTTGAAAAATGATATTTTTTGAAATGATTTGTATTTAATAATTGTATTTATTATGCAATTCAAGCTAAAAAACATTTATCAATTATTTTTATTCAAAACGTAACCTTTGATTCTTTATCCCTGTTTTGTAGTAATTTTATGACGCATTAATATAATTGATAGAAACATGATAATTTATTTTGGAAAAATACAATTATAATAATAAACATTAAAATATGAATTTAAATAAAAATATATATATTAACTTTCCCTCACTGTACATTTGCCTCGACATATCCTCCCTCCATTTCATTACATTTAGCCGTTCTTGCAGAAAATTCTCTTAAAACATTTTTAATTATAAAAATCAAGGGTTTGCTTAAGAATTGGTGTTATTTACCAGCACCACGAGATGGAGCCATCTGGCTTCATTCTCAGTTTCATTTTTAATTATGGCAGGAGTTATATTTGTAATTCTCTCTCTAATTACCCTCTCTAAATGGTCAACATTTTAAAACGGCCTTTGTAGGTATACATTCTGTTTTAAGTAGCCCCACAAGAAATAATCGAGGGGGCTCAAGTCCGGAGACCTAGCGAGCCAAAAAAGGTCAGAATATCTATCGATAACTTTTCTATTAAAAAGGGTATTTAAGTATTGTCCTACATTCCTCGTACTGTGGCATGGTGCACCATCTTGTTGGTACCATATCCGTAGTCTATCGGGTATGTGAAGTCCATGAATAAAATTAAACAAATAATTATTTAAAAAATGCAAGTTACGTTCACCATTTAAATTTTGTCGAAAGAAAAAAGGTCCTATTATTCTATTTTTGTAAATTCCGCACCACACATTTGTTTTAAATGAGTACTGCAATCACGTATCTGTATAGTAAAATTTGGATTAACGTCACTCCACTGTGAATTTTGTGAACTTACAGTCCTGTTCGAGTTAAAAATTGCTTCGTCGGTAAAAATTATATCTCTTGTCATGAAAGGGTTATCCTCTAACTCTCCTTGTATTAAAAAACAAAATTCTAAGCGTCGCTCAAAATCACTTGGCTTCAAGGTATGTATAAATTTTTGTTTGTAAGGCCGAAATTTGCTTTCATTTAATATTTTTGAAATCGTAGTTTTCCCTACATCATTTAGTGATATTGTTGACCTTTTTCGCAATGATTTTTTAGGATCTTCTACTACAGACAACATTACTTGGTTCACAGTTTCATTATTTGCAACCCTTGGTCTACGTTTTTTATTGTAGTTATTTTCCACACTTCCACGATGTTCCCTACTGTTGTAAAAGAAATCATTTTATTAGGATATCTGTAGTTAAAAATTTCGGCAGTTTCCCGATACGTTTTGTAATTTTCACCAACAATTAAAATTATTTCAATTTTATCTTGCATACTCAATTTCAACGGCATATTTATCTAATTAAATATTCAAACTGATGTTTTAGACAAATAACATAGCTGACAGTTAAAACTCAAATTCAGGTGGGAAATGGTGGCAAGATAATGGGCATGCCAATAACTAGAACTAGATAGTTACCTAAATTAACCTGAACTACGATTAAAAATATTTTGAAGAAATAAAATTTACTGAAGACGATGCTAGATTTATCTTATACTTACTTTATTCCAGTAAAGTCGTGGGTTTTACCTTTTTGCACAATATACTCGTACGGGATTTACTTTATATTGAACGTAGTAAATCGGTCTGAACTTTAAAGTAGTCTTTCTTGTAGTTCTTATTAAATTCTAGAAAGAATTTTTTTGGAAATGATGACGACAAAAGTATTGCAACATATTTAAATTAAGGTCATTTGATTAAATAAACAAAAAGCGAACTAAAAATCCTAACATTAAATAACATTTAAAATTATTAACGATTTTGTTATTCGATAGCATATCCGTTATTGGCTATAACTTTGTCACATATTCTTGACATAAAGTTGATTAAATTAGCTAAGATACGAAGTAGCATGTTTCTCCAAACCTCTGTAATTTTATTCATTAGAGCTTGCTTGTTGGGAAATAATTCGGTCATATTCGTCTTTCTACCTCTTCCCGTAGGTTGAGATCTGGAGATTGTGCAGGCCAGTTTAAAACTAATTATGTTCTGCCCAAGCTTGCACATGATTGGATATGTGTTTTAATTTGATCGGACACGTATCTTAAATAGCCTTTTCAGAATCCTGCAGTAGTGTTAATCGTTCTATTGTCAGTTTTTTAACTTTTCTTCACTAAGGGGAAAACTAACCCGAGCTAAACGTGTGACCTTGTAGAATAAACCAATTGCTGCTTTTTTTACTATCAGTTTAGATGCAAATATTTCAAAAATAATATATCTCATTAAGGTTTATTAACAAACTGATTTTAACTTTGTCTCACATTTAGATTAAAAATGCAAGTCCAAAGGGTCCTTGAAAGTCAGACGAACTTAATAATGAAACGAATTTAACGAGCGGAATATTTTCCAGTAGAAATACTGTTTCTAAATTAAAAAAACGTTCTTCAGCTGAAATCTTTCTTTATTTTTTAAGGAATATTTCACAGACATAAATAAAAAGATTAGGTTTTCTTTTACCAAGTTATATTATTTTGAATAAACATTTTTACAATTCCGAGATGATTTATTCAATAAGTTTTGTAATTTTTTTTTATATTTCGCAGGTAAAATTCTATTCCAATAGATATTTTAATTTATATTTATTATCCAATTGTATCTTATTAAATTATTATCCTTCTAGCAGTGACGGCTCCTGTATAGGGGCTGCAGAGCTGCAGAATCACCACATGTTTATATCAAATACCCAAAACCATCAGTTATATTTTTCTATGATAAGGCACAGCATTGCACCAGTTTTATCATCATCGATCTGCTACAGGGTAATCCTTATGATGAGGGACTACATTTGGAAATTATTTTCAAATATACAGTTTGTTTCACAAAAGCGGAACTACATGAAAATGAAATATCTTGAAATGGGAAAAATACTTTTTTCAACTGACGTTTTATAATAACCCCTTTTTGATTGTCGTTTTGATTTGTAAATAACCTCCTTTTAGGCACGGCGTGCTTAAAAGTTTTTTTTTATACAGACGTGTGGAAAAACCAATTTTCCGCACGGATATCAGTGCGGAAAATTGATTTTTCCACACTAGTGCGGAAAAATGTTTCGACGCGATTAGGTCAAAATCAATAATATATAAAATTTGGAACCTTCGCCATTTGTCAAAAGTTTTACTCCACATAAAACAAAGGTAACAAAATAATTTCCCGCAACATGGCGGCTTGGGCTACTATTGTCGCCACTGTCTTGTATAAAGTCACTGTAGTTTTTCTTAGCTACCAGGTTACTAAGGAAACTTATAGTAACAATTAGAAATGAACAAACTGACATTTTGACATTATTATTAATGTTACTTATTTGTGAGTTAATTTCGTAGTAATTTGTGCGTATTTTTCGTAATAATCTCAGAATGAGTTTAACTGATTTTGATAATCTGAAAGATGGGGTTCCAGGGTACATTATGAGTGCAGCAAAAAACGTAGATTTAGATTTGCTTCCAGAAAAATCCAAAGTAAGGTACATTCAAGAATATGAAAAGTTTACGAAATGGTGTACTGACAAGAAAATAAGCAAAATAGTAAAGAAGAGGTGCTTCTTTTGTTTTATTTTCAAGAAATTTCAAAGAATTTTCTACCCTCTACAATGTGGTTTAAGTACTCAATGGTAAAATCTATGCTGAAATTGAAAAAAAAACATTGATATTAGCAGGCATTTTAAATTAATTGCTTTTTTAAAAAAGAAAATGGTGGGTTTCAGACCAAAAAAGTCTAAAGCCCTAAGCCATGAAGATGTTAAAACGTTTTTAAGCACTGCGCCTGACGCTGGAGCCTGTAGGCACAAAGAATTAACTTATCTGTTGTGTGAAAACGTGGTCGAACAAAAGGAGTTGTTTCTGGTGAAAATACCAGATAGCAAGACTCACCAGAGTAGAAGCTTTGTTGTAACTGGAGAAAAAAATCTCAATTTAATTAAGAAGTACATCTCACTGCGTCCCAAAAGTACACCGCATCAAAGGTTTTTTGTCAATTTCCAAGAGAGAGAATGTATTAATCAAACTGTTGGCATTAATAAGTTTGGTAAGATGCCATCAAATGTGGCTGCTTTTTTAAGACTTCAAAATCCAGAGACCTATACTGGACACTGTTATAGACGCTCTTCGGCTACTATGTTGGCCGATGCTGGAGTGGATATTACTAACTTGAAACGTCTCGGGGGATGGCAATCGACAAAAGTTGCAGAATCATATGTGGACGAGTCCATGGGGAACAAAAAACGTATAGCCAACCACATTCTACACTCTAAAGAAAAAAATTCGCCTCCACCTTCACCCTTGCCTTCTACAAGTTTTGCGTATGAAATTAATAATATTTCTGACAGCAGTGGACCAGCGAACCCGCACCAGTATGACAATTTAAGAAAAGAAAGTGTCAACATTATTGCCAACACCAAGAAAGCCAACTAACAAAATGCTCCAAATTTAGTTAATAATGCTTATAATTGTCACTTTTCGGTTACCTACCATGTTAATTTTAACAAAGAATAAGTTTTTTTAACACTTTCCTATAACTTAATGTAGTTATTACTTTTTCCTCAGGATTAGTTACTGTTACATATTTTATGTATGTGATTATTATAGTTAATTAAAAATTATTAAATTTCTTTGAAATATGTGTCACTTATTTCCCCACGTCTGTAGAAATACTATTGTACCTGACACTTGCGGAAAATGTTTTCCCTGCACTCAGCTGCTTCACGGCAGACTCGTGCGAAAAAATTCATTTTCCGCACTTGTTAGGTAAATAGCTATTTAACCATGCTGTGCCTAAAAGTAATTATTTACAATTAAAAACTAAACACAGACTATCATTTTACCTATTTATTATAAATATTAATAGTACAGTTACTTATATTATTAAAATTAATGCTTGGGTAACCTAAAACAGTACGTTGAGATATTTCTCTTTGTAAAATAGATGAGGCATTTTAACTAGAAATAGAAAATAAATCTGCAACAGCAATATCAATTTAACCAGTGCCACTAGAAGAGCTGGTAGAACATTCTGATTCATGAGATTTAACACGTTTGTTGTTAGCGTCCAAAGATTTTTCACCAATAATTTTTTTGGAAATTTTTCTTTTGTTTTCCAAAGAATCGTCTGTATACCCCTCAGCCACGGCATTTGACCGCCAACCTCCATGTCGCTTAAGCATCAATATATCCGCTCCAGAGTCCGCTAAAAAAGTTGCTAAAGATCTTTGAAAGCAGTGGCCTGTATATTCATTTGCCTTTGGAAGCCCCAAGAACTCAGCAATTTTCTTTGGTGTTGCTCCAATGGTATTAATGCCCCCTGGAAGTCTGGAACATTTGGAGTTTCTGTACGTGATAAAAAATATTTCGTGGGTTATGTGTGCTGGACGTAATTGGACGTACTTTCAGACAATATTCAAGAAGTTGATGCCGTCAATAGAGCCTTCGCTAATTACAAAGCTTCTTGCATTTGTTTTAATGTTTGGAATGGTTATTTTAATTAAAGACTCCGAAATTTCGATATTATTCATCTTTAAATATATGAGTTCTTCTCTGCGACATGCTCCAGAGATTCCCACAATAAGAATGACTTCGTCCAATAAATAGTTCTTATTGTCTGCTTCTTTGACAAATCTTTCTATTTGTTCCTTGGAAAAAACTTTCGACTTTTTGGGCTTATACCCTGTAGATTTCCTTTTCAAAAATGCGATTAGGTTTGTAATTGTCTTTATATCAACATTTTTATTTAAATAAACCATCTTTCGAAGCATTGAGTAAGTACTTCACAAAATTCATGGCTTATAGGCATCGGATAATCGTGAAAAATATGCCAAAACGACTTTTTCTGAATATTTCCCTCATATATAAAAAATCTCATAAGAAGTGTGGTCTTTCGCAAGAATTACAGCGATAAGTTTTTTACCTTTCTTTTCCTACCAGTTTTTGAATTTTTCGTATGTGCCCTCATATAAACTCCTTGATTTTTGGGGAACAAGGTTCACTTACGGCATTTTCAATGTCTGAGTCTTCTAAATCACTCATGTTTTACTTAATATTTGCCGCAGTTTTTGACAAAAAAATTCTTTCGAATTTTTTTTTGACAAGTAGTGTCAATTTTTTTCACTTGAAAGTGTGTGAATGAAACACAGGTAATAAAATGTTTGGTAAAATAAATTAAGTTTTTTATTATAAAACGCCCGTAGAAAAAATATTGTAAACCGTAAATCGTTACGAAACAATCTTTTAGTCACTCTGACGTGTTGTCCTACGTCGTGTAGGTACCTAAAAGACCTTTATTTCGTAACTTGTATAAATAGCTATTTTCTAATTTGGTTTCATAAAACAGCTGTTTTGATATCGTTTTCAGTATCGTAATGAACTTTTTATGAAACAGTTTTCTTTATTTTTCTAAGGTTGGTAATGATGTTTTATTTTTCTGTCGTGTATGTTTGGTTGCATTAATTCTATGAAATAGAGATGAGTTTAAAAAATATTAAATAATCTTACAAATTTACTATATTATAAAACATAGAATTATAAAATTTACCACAATTTCCCTTAACTTTGGGAAAGTTAAACTAAACTCATCTTGCTCCATATTTTTAAATTATGTAGGTATGTTAGAAAAATTAGACAACGTCATGACAAAATGGCTGACACGGAAATAAAATTATTTGTTAAATTCAAGGCTACTATGATAAATAATTTGATTGTATTACCAACATTAAATTTAGGCCTAAAAATTTTAAAAATTTGTAAGTTTTATTTTCTTTTTAAAATGGATTTATTTATTGAAAAAATGCCAAAATAGAAAAAATAGTATAAATCACACATTTTATAAAGCTATTAGCGCACTTGTCGAACGGTTTTTCAAATCTTCTCTGGTCGTAGGTTGAGCCTGAAACACGATGTCCTTTAACCGCCCCCATAAATAGAAATCCAGGCAAGTTATGTCTGGTGATCGCGGAGGCCATGGAAACAGACTTCCTCTTCCAATCCACCGCTGTTGAAATACTGCAATAATATGCTCTCGCACATTAACGGCAAAATGTGCTGGGCAACCATCCAACTGCAAAAACAAGTTTTGCCTTGTTTCCAAAAGCACATCTTCCAACAACAACGGTAATCGATTGACAAAAACTCAAGAAAGACATTGCCATTTAGGGATTGCTCAAAAAAATATGGCTTAATAATTCTGCCTTCCAGTATGCCACACCGCACATTTAAACTCCAACGTCCTTGGTGCTGAACTTCACGCAACCAATGCGGATTTTCTGCAGACCAATAGTGCATATTATGTAGATTGACTCTCCCGTCACTACTAAGGGTGGCTTCATCGGTCCAAAGAATTTGAAATAAAAATTCTCTGTTTTGGCGTATCAAATCAAACATCCAATGGCAATAGTCCAACCTCCGATCAAAATATTCCCCTTTCAAGGCCTGATGCAAGACGACATGATATGGGTGCATTCTAAAAGTAATAAAAAAAAAGTTTAAACGAATACCTAACTTTGATGACCATTAGAACTTACCTATGATGGTCCTTCAAAATATTTTGAACCGTTGTTCGTGATATGTCCAACTCAAGGGATAATGCCCTTGTGCCAACATGAGGATTTCCTTCAATATACCCCAGTACGTAGTTAATATTTTCTTGTGTTCTTCCAATTCTTTGCCGTTGAAACTTAGTCCGAAAACAACCATTGGCTCGTAAACTCGCCACTAATAGGGGAAAAACTCTCACATCACAAGAACGCCGATTTGGATATCGAGCGGCGTAAACTTTTTTAGCTACTGCGGAATTCTGAAGACATTCAAAATAAACCGCAAGCATATCAACACTTCATCATTCGTAAAATGCATTTTGTAAATACAAAAATTACTCAAAGTAACGCAAAACTTTGACAACTATTGACAATTTGGATTATTTATGTTTTGATTAGGTATTTGTTTTGTTTCCATGGACTGCTTCTATTAATTGTCTTTTTTGTGCATAGAACATGATGGTTAGCATTTCGAGCATTTGCGGGGGCATTAAAAATCTTTCTTTTATAATTCGGTCCTTTTTAGGGCCACAACTTACATAATAGAAAGAATTCCAGAAAAATATAGTTACAATAAAATGCTATTGTCGATATTTTGGGTTAGGAACAAGATATCGAGATGTGGTTTTGGCGAGCTAGTTTGGGCATCATTTAGCTACTTTCTCATGAAAAAAAAAATCATACCAATGCATTTTATTTTGTTGAGAAAATTAACCATTTCAATGTCGAAAAAAGCCCTCTAGCGGCGATATGTGAAACTTACAAAACTTCAAATATAATGACGTTTGTAGCCCAAGAATAGCTCCTTTTAACGAGCCCAAGTTTGTTCAAATCGGCTTAGCCGTTTCGAAGATACAGGATGTTATTTACGGAAACGTTTGAATACCCTCCACCACTTTATTTTTAGAGATACTGCAAAAAGTGTCAAAGAAAAAAGGTTCAGATTATCCTCGACTTAAAAGATCAGGCTTTTTTTTATTAGGTTAATATAGCGGAATTTACAGAAACATCACTTTTTTAGATTCAAGATTGCAGTTACGTACCCTAGCGGCCATTTCAGAAACTTGAAAATATTTTCCAGGTTTTTCTCTTGGCCATTTTAGTAATAATTTTTTTTGCCGCAAGCCTCTACGATGGATAGTTTTCCAGATACAGTACCTCGCATTCTTAGTTGGCCACCCTGTACAGGTAGAAAAGAAACTGAAATGAAAAAGGATGATTTCATTGCACCCATGGGTAAAAAGAAACAGGCAACTTTGAAGGAACTGAATTTTTGTTATGAAAAAACTCAAAACAGAAAATCACTCTTAATAGAGAAAGACGAAATCCTGTGCTGGCGACAACGATATTTGAGGGCAGTTATACAGTTTCGAAGAGAAAACAGGAATATCTATTATATGAACGAAACTTGGTTAAATGAAGGTTATACCGTTTGTAAAATTTGGCCGGATAAACATATTAAAAGCGCGAGGCAAGCTTTCATGGAAGGATGGTCCACTAGAATAAAAGTACCCTCGGGAAAAGATTAATAATTACTCAGATTGGTAGCAAAAATGGATTTGTCGATGGCGGCTTACCAGCATTTAAATCAAAACGGAGTGGAGACCATCATGAAGACATGAACGCTGATGTATTTGAAGAATACTTCCAGCAAATACCAGATCTTATTCCTCCTGGGTCTGTTATAGTCATGGATAATGCCAGCTACCACTCAAGAAAATCCAAAAAAATACCAACGTCTTCTTAGAAAAACAATGACATCATTTATT